>JADHKM010000007.1:6786-478198 GCA_019925495.1 Ophiostoma fasciatum | reverse complement strand
CCCAATTTTTTTCCCCGGCGCCGGGCGGGGCCGCTTCGCGGGGCCCCCCCCCCCCCCCCCCCCCCCCCCCCCCCCCCCCCTGTCTCTTCCTCCCTTCTCTCTTCTTCCCTCGACCCCCTCTTCTCTTTCGGTCGCCGATTTGTCCCTGTCTGGACCTTGCTTCCATCCATCCTTCATATGTCTCTGCCTCCTTCTTTTCTTCTTCCCAGCCTCTACGGCTAGGGCAGCGGTGACCGATTTCGACGGTGGGCATCGATCTCGACTCCGACGTCGACTTCGATTCTGGGATCCCCAACGACCGGGGCCGCGACCTGCCAGTGGCGACTGCGACGACTGTGACGACGACGACGACGACGACGACGACGACAGCGACAGGAGCGAGAGCGCGGGCAAAGACGAAAGACGAAGGACGACGGCAATCGGCCAGCGTCACCGCCGTCGCCGCCGCCGCCGCCGCCCAGCCGCCTCTCCCCCCTCTCCTTGTCATTGTCACCACCTTCTTCTCTATTTAGCCTTTGCCTTTTTATCTTCTTGTCCTCTTCCCCCGACCCGCCTTCGCGATGCAGCAGCCGCTCATTCAGATGCACCACCCCGGGGTGCCCACGCCACGCCACTTCGAGCCCCTTCTCCCCTTTCACGCCCATCTCAAGCCAGAGTACTTTGCTGCTCTCCAACAGCAGCAGATCCTGGCCCAGCAGCAGCAGCAACAGCAACAACAACAACAGCTACTGCTGTTGCAGCAACAGCAACAGGAACAGCTGCAGGCGTTCCAGGCACATCGCCAGTTCCTCGCCCAGAACCGCGCCACGCCGGTGGATGGGTCCTTTGGCGATGCGCCCGACACGCTGCCGAGGCGGACGTTTCCGATCCGGGCTGCGCAGTCGGCCGGCTCGTCAGGCAGTGCCCATAGTCGCGTCCACTTTGCGCCCGCAGCCAGCGCCGTTGCCCGCAACTCCTGGGCTTTCCCCGCCAGCCATGCCAGCCACAGCTCCCTCGCGGTCGAGAACCTGCAGGAGCACCAACTCCGCCGGAAAACGCCCAGTGGGACCATCGATGCCGGCTACGACGGCTCGCCGGCCGGCCTTGCGTCGGGCCCTCCGCCCTTCAAGCAGGTGGTGCTTCCTGCCTCGTCCTCCGTTTTCCCGACCCCGGTCGTCCATCAGGACGCGGACGCGTCCGCGTCCGCTCACGGCCTCATGCGGCACCAGCAGCAACAGGCGGCTCACTTCGACATCTCAGCCGGCGCGTCGATCGCTGGAAGCGCTCCTTTCCAGCACATGGAGAGCAGCGCGTCATCAGTGAATGCGGCTCCAGGCCCGTCGGCGGTCGGTGTGGCTACTGCCGCCGCCGCCGCTGCCGCCGGGGCCGTTGGTGCTCCGGAAGACGTCCATGCCGTCGGAGACCAAGCAGGTCTGATGCAAACAGGCCTTCTCTTCGCTCAGCAGCCGCAGCTGCTTCAGCTTCAGCTTCAGCAGCAGCAGCAGCAGCAGCAGCAGCAACAGCACCATGCCAACAATGCGGGAAGCCTGCTGCTACAGCCTGTCTTTGCTCCGTCGTACCAGCCGTCACCAGGCCCGACCGCATTCAACTCGTCCACCTACGACCTCCGGCCGCTCTGGCCTGACAGCGCTCTGATACAAGGGTACCAACCACAGCCGCAGCCGCATCTACAGCAACAGCCCCAGCCTTTCCCATTTCCCTTTCCACTCTCCAACGTGAGTGGCACCGGCACCGGCATCACCATCGCAAATGCCATCATCAACAACAACAACAACAACAACGACTCCGGTGTTCCCGGTAGTAACCTTGGCCTTGTTCCGCAGAATGCTACGTCTGACAGCGTCTTTCTGTCGGCTGCACAGCCAATGGTTGCGTTCCCGAGCCAGTTGGCTATGCAAGGCCAGGACAGTGCATTCCGGTTTTCGTCCGCTGCTTCCCAACGAACTGCGGGCACGGTTCCACAGATGATGGAAAGCTCGAACATGCTTCAGACACCAACCCAGGCCCTAGAAACGCTGTCCATGGCACACTCATCGGGCATGCCTACCCAGCAGCAGCAGCAGCAGCAGCAGCAGCAGCTACGGCAGCAAGGATTGGCTACATCCAGAGAAGCAACCGCTCATTTCAACGAGCGAATTCTGGCACAGGCCGAACGGACCTACGCTGACCTGCTGCTTTACTTGACGCACACGAAGAAATCGCTCAATGGCAGGCCGCTCCCAAGTCTTCGCCCGAACACAAAGATGTCGATTTATTCGAGGCTCGCACAGCAGCAGCAACAGTTGCAGTTGCAGCTTCAGCTTCAGCAGCAGCAGCAGCAACAGCAGCAGCAACGACAGCTGCAGATGATGCAACATCAGCAAACGCAGCTCCAGCATCAGCTGCAGCTGCAGCAGATGGGCCAGGGCTTTTCAGGCATGATGCAACAGGCCGCTAGCGACTCCACGCCTTCCGGCCAGCAGAGTGTCCATCTTCAGCAAGCAATGCCTTCCGCCGCCGGGATGGCAGGGCTTGCTGCTAACTCGGCTGCGCGGGCCTTTCCCCTTCAAATGCACAGGCCAAATGGGGTTTCTCACCTGCCCTCCTCGGACATGAACGCATTGCACGTTCCGCTGGTGACACAAGCCAAGGGCATTCTGGACGTTCTATCTAGCCTCTGTGAGCAGAGCGGGTGGAAATGGGTGGATGGCATGCTTCTAGGCGGCTGCTTGCACTACGCCCTCGAGCACTTTGAACAGGCTCTTGTGTGGTTCAAGAGAATCTATGCTCTGCGGCCAGATCTTGTCGAGGTCATGTCCAACATTGCGGCTACGCTGCTCTGTCTCGATCGCCGCGACGAGGCCATCAAATACTGGTCGCATGCCATCCGCTCCAAGCCAAGCTACCTCGAGTCCGCCGAGCATCTTACCACAGTCCTGTCTGCAGATCACCGGCACCGCGAGGCCGTCGAAATTGTCAACTTTGTGCAAAACGCACTGCGCCTGCCAAAGCAAGGAAGCCCGGCGTCGGCCGCGAATGCCGCAACCGCAACAACTGCGACAGCCACGACAGCCGCGACAGCTTCAAACACGGGAGCCAGCACGAAACAGGAGGACCTGGCCAACGGCATGGCCAGTATGGCATCGGCTGCACTCGCTACTGCTTCTGGAAGCAGTGGCTCTTCGGAAAAGCCTGCACAGGACGACAGCATACCACGGTCTGGCTCCTCCGATGCTACCAGCACGCAGCCCGGCTTCGGTTCCAGTGGCTATGCCATCCCGGGCCACGACAATGGCCGCATGATTGGTCTCATCCACACCAAAGCGAATATACTTTACGCGCTGAAGGAGACAAGTGCCGCGTCGGAAGCCTATGAGGAGTCCGTGCTGATTGCGGTTGGCCGGACCTTCCGGAACATCCAGGATCTCATTGTTCGGATCCGCGTTGCGCTTTTGTCGGAAAATGGGCAACCTGGCTCACAGTCGCACTTCTCGCGGCCGTTGTCGGGGCCGCCGCTCCTGGCGCCTGAAGAGGCCAAGTTGACTGCTCGTCGGACGTTTCCTTCTACAAACGGGCAGCTACCTGGTCTTCGCTACATTCAGGATCCCTATCACAAAAGAACAGCGATAGCGACGACAAGCAACGCGCTTCTGTCCATGGCAAAGATCCTCCAGGACGGCATGGCCAGCAGCGGCTACACATCCCAGGGAACGACCAGTCCGTCCTCGGCCGTCGGCGACATATTGTCGCTCTACTACCTGTCTATGTCGCTCCAAGAAAGCCCATCCACGGCCAACAATGTCGGTATCCTTCTAGCCAGCGTGCAGCAGTCACCTGCTATCAAACCCGCACCACTGCCGAAGCAAACCTCAAAGACAACACAGCAGACACAGCAGCAGATGCAGATGCAGACGCAGCTGCAGAAGCAGCGGCCACATCACACTCTGCCCAAGACTGTCAGCGAAACGACTCTCGCAGCACAGTTTGCTCCGGCCGGTATTGCTCCCGGTAGTGGTCTGGCGCTTGCGTTCAAATACTACAGCTACGGCCTGCAGCTGGATCCGAAGCACGTCCATCTTCATACGAATCTGGGCAGCCTGCTAAAGGATGTTGGCCATGTGGATATGGCCATCAAGATGTACGAGCAGGCGGTTGCTTGCGACGGCAACTTCGACATTGCCTTGACAAATCTAGCAAATGCGGTCAAGGACCGCGGCAGGATTGCTGACGCAATTGGGTATTACCGCCGGGCGGTCGCTGCGAACCCGGATTTCACCGAGGCCGTCTGCGGTCTGTCGACCGCACTCAACTCCGTCTGCGATTGGAGCGGCCGCGGCGGCGTTGTGCTCTACAATGGCCGGTACGACCGCTGGCACGTCGATGACATGGGGATGTTGCAAGACGTCCGCCAGCGCGGCTGCGGCAGCGGTCTGATGAAGCGTGTCGTGGACATTGTCACACGCCAGCTTCAAGAGGGCTCGATGTGGGGAGTCGGTGTCTTGCACGAGAGCGCCATTGCAATGCTTGCCAGCCAGGTGCAAGACGCAATCGGCTCGGCCAACACCAGGGTGGCTACCATCAAAGGAAAAGCCAGCGACGGCAACGGCGATGCCAGCACCAGTGGCAACCGCAGTCTCGACGGCGACGACGACGATGACCGCCTGGACGTGGTGGCCGAACTACACAAGTGGGCGGGGAAACCGTGTGAGGGCGCGCGCGTCCTTCGTCTCATTGAGCGAGCGGCACGCGTCGTCATGCGGCGCTGGTACCACGACCGCTACATCCGTCGCGTCGAATCACCCGGCGGCTATGCACGACCCCGACCGCCTGCAACGCTTTCCGTGCCCGGGACACCAACGGTGCTGCCCTTTCACACGTTCACCTGCCCGCTTCCGGCCAAGGACGTGCGAGTCATTTCGCAGAGAAATGCCCTTCGCATTTCGTACACGACGCTCCGATCTCCGTGGCTTTCCGGCTCGGTCTACCCGCCGCCCCCGCCTCCGCAACCGCAGCTCAACATCGGCTACATCTCGTCTGACTTCAACAACCACCCTCTGGCTCACTTGTATGTGTTTTTTTTCCTCTTCTATCCATGGTTGCAGACGAATGCTAATACACTGTCAGGATGCAATCTGTTTTCGGCTTTCATAATCCTTCGCGAGCCAAGGCTTTCTGCTACGCCACGACAGCAAGCGACAACTCGATTCACCGCCAGAAGATCGAACGCGAAGCGCCCGTGTTCCGAGACGTGACAAACTGGTCTCCAGATCGCGTGATCGAACAGATCCTCCAGGACGGTATCCATATCCTCGTCAACCTCAATGGGTACACGCGCGGGGCGCGAAACGACCTATTTGCTGCGCGGCCCGCGCCCATTCAGATGGCATTTATGGGCTTTGCGGGCACACTCGGGGCGGAATGGTGCGACTATCTCCTGGCAGACACCACGGCCGTGCCACCATCGACGCTGCGGCCCTGGCGTGGCAATGTCAGCATCGGTGATGTTTTCCGCGACGAGGCCGACACCGGCGCTGACGCCGACAACTGGATCTACTCGGAAAACATCATCTACTGCCGCGATTCGTTCTTCTGCTGTGACCACAAGCAGTCGGCGGAGGCCAGTGAGCGCGCTCTGACCTGGAAAGATGAGCAGTGTCGACGGTGGAAGATGCGCAAAGAGCTGTTCCCCAATCTCTCCGACGACGCCGTCATTCTTGGGAACTTCAATCAACTCTACAAGGTACGTCCCAGTTCTGTTGTACGCCCTGGATTACGGTCTCTTCTACTCAGGCGCTAACCATTGTTGCTGCAACAGATCGACCCAACGACGTTCCGCAGCTGGCTTCGCATTCTGGACAGAGTGCCAAATGCCGTGCTCTGGCTGCTTCGCTTCCCTGAGCTTGGCGAGCAGAACCTCCGCAGGACGGCGACGTTGTGGGCCGGCAAGAGCGTCGCGGACCGCATCATCTTCACGGATGTGGCGCCGAAACACATGCACATTCACCGGGCACGCGTCTGCGATCTCTTCCTCGACACGCCCGAGTGCAATGCGCACACGACCGCAGCAGACGTGCTCTGGTCGAGCACACCGCTGCTGACGCTGCCGCGGTACGAGTACAAGATGTGTTCACGTATTGCGGCGTCGGTCCTCAAGGGCGCGCTGCCAAAGGACGAGGCGGGGCAGCAAGCAGCGGCGGACTTGATTGCCAGCGACGAGAGCCACTACGAGAAGCTGGCTATCAAGCTGGCGAGTGGCCTGACGTATCGTCTGGTGCATGGGGAGAACGGCGGCGGCAGCACGGTCTATGGCGAAGGCTCGGGCCGCCTGTCGGACCTGCGGCAGCTGCTCTGGGAACACAAGTGGACCTGCGGGCTCTTTGACACCAGGCGATGGGTGTCGGATTTGGAAGATGCATACGCGGAGGCGTGGCGCAAATGGGTCAACGGCGAGCGAGGAGACATTTACCTCTAGGGAGAGGGATTGGAAATCAGTCCCTCTCCCTCCTCGCCCTGTTTCACACTTTTTGTTTTTGTTTTCGGCAATCTGTTTTGGAGTGACTGGGTCGTGAGCCCGCGTGACAAGGCGTTCTTTTCTGTTTGTTTTTGTTGTCTGCTTGCACGGGGGCATGTTGGATGGAGTTGTCTTTCTGACATGACACAGCCTATGGACGGGATATCCCGTTGACTTGAACGGGCATGACAGCTTTCTTCTGCAGCGTTTTGCTTTACTTTTTCTTTCGCCTCTTGTTTTGTGGGCATGGAAGCAACAAGAACAAGGATGTGTTTCCGGTTCGCAAGGCAATGCGGACGATGGCATATTTCTTTCGTTGGTTTCAACTCGGTTGGCCTAATGAAGTGGGCACGAGGTTTTGTTATGGGCGTTGCTTTTATGATGCAAAGCTGCCGGTCTTCTGGCAGCCTTGTCTGCACGATTACGCATGATGACATGAGGCACTGGGTTCTGTTTCCGGCGTTGACTCTTTCTGGACGCGTGCTCTGGGGCACCAGCAAACGACAATTGAATCATCGGCTCTGGCCATTCAGTTTTCTTTGTGCGTGTGCATGCTTGTCCGCTGTTGCCTGTGGATGGGCGTAAACATTCGGGCTCCCGTCGTCGGCCACACCGTGCTCCTTTTGTTTCAAGAGGGCGATGGTATTATGCTTTCTGGATTCGGACTGCTGGGTTACTACCGGACAGCAAAAAGGGATTCGGAACCTGGCGGATCCGAGACGACAGCCTACGAGGGAGAGACGGAAAGCACGGGAAGGAACCGGAAGCAAAAACGTGCTCTCGCGGCTCTTGTTGGCGGCGTCTCGTATTTCGGTTTGACGAGATATTTTGCCCGCCTGCAACGTGCGGATCGCTCCGCGTCATCAGAGGAGAAGAAGGCGGGGGAGAGGGAAGAGAACGGTCCGGGGCCAACAGGCAGGCTCGTGTTCTGGAAGCCCAACGGCGAGCGGCCGTTGTTCTAGGCGGAGAACCGTTTGCTGTTGGATCGCCGTAACGACAACAACAGACGATCCCCGCGTTGTGTCCGCCTGAGGGAGGGGGAGAGGGGGGGGGAAGAGGGAGGAGTGAGGAGGGAGGAGGGAGGAGGGAGGAAAGAGGAGGGAGGAGGAGGACATGCAGGCAAAGGGGCAGAACCCGGCTGAGGGGACATGCAGGAAAAGGGGCAGACCCGGTTGAGGGGACATGCAGGAAAAGAGGCAGGCAACCCAGGGATGGCTTTTTGCTTACTGGCAATGACCTGCTTACTGGCGATGACCCGCCGACGCACCGCCGGACCGATGACGACGGAGGAGAGGCCCTCTGCGGGAGGATCCCGAGGGCTCTGGCGGTGTTGGGATCGAGATGCACGGCAAGGGATGTTGTTTGGGTGCGTGGACGACGCACAAGCACGTGTTAAAGAGACGCACAGAGGCCGGCCGGCTTGTCGTCTGCTCTGTCTGTGGCTGCTCTGGCTGCTGCGGTCCCGCGAACAGGCTGTGCCAGCAGCACAAGCGAGCGGCCCAGGCAACAGGACCCTGCACGAGCCTGGCCAGCGGGAGAATGTTCTCTCTGGTCGGGCTGCGTGGCCACGCACATCCACAATGGCTCGTGTCCAACAAACAGCGCGGAGCCCGGAGCTCCCTTCTTTGGATTCCACGCCCTTCTCCGGATGGCCAGTCACCAAGCAAGTATACAGTGTGGCGAGCCTCGTTCGATACATCGGCCAGGGCTCTCGGTCGGAGCCCCCCCGTGCAGAAGAAGGCCCTGGCTTTGCACGACGTGGGGCGGGGGGGCGGTTGTGCTGGCCAGGAAGACGAATCCGAGTCCTCGTCCCGCCGCGCTCTCCTGCCGTGTGCGTCTCTGTCTCTCTTGCTTCCCCCCCCCGGCGACTCTGCCACCACGCCCTCGCCACGCCCTCGGGGCCCGATTCGTCCTCCGCGCTGCTGCCCGTTGTCTCGTGCCACCCTCCGTCGGTCGCACGGGGGCCAAACGTTGGCTCGGGGACGACGACGTGGCGCCCGTTTTCAATAAAATGGAGGCCGGCCGGGGGGGGGGGGGGGGGGGTGCCCATGGAGGAGGAGGAGGAGGAGGAGGAGGAGAGGGATCGGTGCGACGCGGCTACAGCTGCCTGCATGCGCGCATCCCAGCCGGACGTGTCTGGCTCCCGGCCGCGCCTGTGAGCTGCTGTGCAGGCCAGTGCGGGCCGATGCGAGGGGGATCTATGTGGTTCTTGCTCGAAGAAGAAGCACACCCCTTCTGGCCGCCGGCTCGTCGCGTTTTGTTCTCGTTCTCTCACTCACTCTCTCTCTCTCTCGCTCGCTCTCTTCACCATCCCGGTCCGCCGCCTCGGCTCGCCCGTTGCTGTCTGCGCACCCGCCGCCCGGAAGCCAGTGGCACGTCATACGGAATCTGGCTGCTGGGGGATCTTGCAGGGGGGCGGGCCACCGGCGGTGCACAAAAGGGGGGGGGGAGTGACCCGGGCCCCTTCCACGGAAACGAAAGAGCGGGTGAGCAGCAGGCGATGCGAGGCGAGGCGAGGCGAGGCGGGCACGGGAAAACAAAGGGGCGGGCGCACAAGAGGCAACGGCCTGGCCTCCCGCAGGAAACGAACGACTGCAAGGTTGCAGCGGCTCGTGCGCTGTGCCCGACCCGGGGCGCGCAGGAGGACAGGGCGGGTCTCTGGACCAGCGGCCAGGTCGCTGGACCAGCATGCGGGCGCCGCTCGTCGCACCGCGGAGGCGCACACGCCCCTCTCGCCGGCGCGCCGGTCCCTTTGCGGTGTCTGTGTGTACAGGTATTGTATCTTACCCTCGCCGGGTTACCGCGAACGTGGCATGGGAACGGCCTGGGCAGGCAGGCAGGCAGGCAGCAGACGGCCAGAGGAGCTTCGAGGGAGACTGCCTCTCTGTGGCTTTTATACGGCCGTGGCGACGGCGCGACGACGGCGGCGGCGGTCGGCGGCGGTCGGCAGACAGACCCCTTCTGGACGAGGCGTCCCCCAAACAGCATCGGAGCAATTTCCCAAAATAAACAAGCGAGACAGTCTTGCACGACGAGGCCTTTCGGGACCGCACGGAGGACGGAGGAACAAGAAGAAACAAGAGAGAGAGGGGGGAGGGGGGGAGGGGGGGAGAAGAGGGAGAGGAGGAGGGCGCCGGGCGGCCGAGGCCTGGTCTCGGACATGTCGTGCCACGTTGGACGAGAACACGCCGCCACCCCGGGGGGGAGGGCGAGCGAGGACAAGGGAGGGCGTGCCCGGCACGGCGGTCTCTATGACGGTCTGTGGCCTGTGTCTCTGTGGTCTGTGGTCCCTGTGGCCTTCTCTTTCATTGTTTTTGGTTTCCAGGGATACCCCGTTTTGTGCATGGTTATGCAACTATGCAGTCGTGATGCCTCCCCGACGACCGCGACGCCTCGACCTCGACCCGGCGCCACCTCGACCACCACCGCGGCGCGCTGGACGCCGGCCGGCACGGGAGGGAGCGCACGGTCGCGCGTGCGTCTGCGCGCGTGTGCGCCGCTCTGTCGAGCCGCCGCCGTGTTCGCACAGAGACGCGTATTCTTTCCGTGCGGCGGGGTGCCGGGGTCAGCTTCCAGGATTACTCCGTTTTGGTATGTGTATTACTTGTATACAAAGTATACAAGTACGTAGGCGCCTGGGAACCGCCGAATCCGCCGCAGGCCGAGGACACTCCGCTTCCAGCCGCAGCGATCCCTGCCGGATGCAGCAATGGCGGCGTGTCTCGCCCCGGAGGCGTTTGCTTTCTTTTTCGAGGACAGAGGGAGGAGCAGAGAGAAGGAGACGAGATTGAGACCGTCTCGCTCCGCAGCGGATGCTCTTATCTAAGCATACTCCGTATACAGCTGCTACGTGTATATTGTACTCCGTACACCGAACGTGCTGATCGTTGTTCAGCACGGATACTGGTTCGGGGCAATCGATCGCGCAAACCGCGCCAGACAGGCAACAGGCCGCACGGGAGATTGCAGCCCCGGCCGCACGCACAGAAGAATGCCGATCCCCCAAGGCTTTCCAGGATGTTCGGCACAGAATGGAATGAACACGAACAGGCGCAGAGAGCAGATCAGATCCAGTTGGAATTGGAATGGGCAAACGGCCGGTGCTGCCCGGCCTCTCGCTCTACTCTGAAAAGGGAAAAAAAAAAAAAAAACACAAGAGAGAAAAACGCCCACAGGGGGCCCCCCCCCAAAAAAAAGCAGACAGGAACGCCGATCGAGTCCAAGCCCCCGTCGGGGGCAAGGTCGAATTTCTATCATGACAAGCCGCCCGTCTTTCCGTCCCGCCGCCGTAATGACCGTGGTAGCCACACCCCTGGAAGAACGCCGACCCAGAGAGATTAAAAGATGGATAGAAAAGGAACACAAGACAAAAGAAGAGAAAAAAGAGATTGATGAACAACAGGCACGCTTCCCAAAGCGGCCCGCAGAGAGACACGGAGCAAGAGGGGCTCCCGTCGAGGGTATCGTTGGGGCCCAAGGAGACGGAAAACAAGAAACCAAAGACCCAGAAAGCAGAAGCAGAAAGCAGAAAGCAGAAATCAGAAGAAGAAAGCGAAAAAGACAAAACAGACACGGCTCCGACGCCGTCCGCTGGCCAAGGTATCATGCGTATCCACGTAAGAGAGCCCAGAGAGCCGAGAGCCGAGAGAGCCTACGCCGCAGAGCTGGCCGGGCGGTTGAGCAGCGAGCTGATGCTGAAGCCGACGGGCCGCAGGTACTGCACGGTGGTGGTGCCCGGGCAGGTGGGCGACAGGAAGGGCGACGGCTGGAGGGTGGCGAGGCGCGGCGGCGGCGGCGGCGGCGGCAGCGACAGCTTGCTGAGGGCGCCGCAGTCGTCGTCGTGTGCCACCGAGTGGCCGCTCCAGGAGCGGGCCATGCCCGTGGGCGAGTGCGCGTCGTGCTCGGGGACCACGTCGACCAGGTCCTTCTCCAGGTTGAGCAGCGGGGGGAGGAAGACGGGCGAGGAGGGCGAGTGCGAGTAGGCAGAGGAGGAGGAAGACGAAGAAGAGGAGGAGGAGGAGGACGACGACGACGACGACTCGCGCGTCGAGGGCGAGCCCACGTCGGGGACGAGCGCCGGCACGTACTCGGCGGCCTCGCTGCCCGGCGAGTTGGCGTTGGTGTAGACCGAGGCGCGGCGGTCGTAGGCGTCGGCCGGGTAGTGGTGCGGCTGGGCGTAGAGCTGCTGCTGTTGTTGTTGCTGCTGCTGCTGCTGCTGCTGCGCGTAGTGCTGCTGCCGCTGCCAGAAGGCCTCGGACTCGGACTCGTGGTCCGGCACGCGCTTGCAGCTGTAGTCGGCGGCCATGCGCGTGGACAGAGCCTCGTAGAGCGGCGGCAGCTGGCGGGGGTCGTGGTGGGGGTGCTGGTGCTGGTGCTGGTACTGGTGCTGGTGCTGGTGCTGGTGCTGGTGCTGGTACTGGTGCTGGTGCTGGTGGTGCTGGTGCTGTTGCTGCTGGTGCTGCTGGTGCTGCTGGTGCTGCTGGTGCTGGTGCTGGTGCTGTCCAGCGACCATCGGGGGCGGCAGAGGCTGCTGAGCGGCAGCGGCGGCGGCCGCCGCCGCCGCGATGGTGGTGCTGCTGCTGACGGGGGTGCGGATGACGCCGCCCGACTCCTGGCGCTTCTTGAGGCGGTGCTGGCGGTTGAGGGTGCCGTTGTACCAGTTCTTGACGGCGTTGTCGCTGCGGTTGCCGAGCTGGCGGGCAATGTCGGCCCAGCGGGTGCCGATCTCGCGGACCTTGAGCAGGATAAAGTCGCACTCCTCCGGGGTCATGGGCCCGTGGTTGAGGCCCGGCCGCAGGTTCTGCATGTAGCGCTCGCGGCACTGCTTGGCGGTGCGCCGGCCCATGTGCGTCGTGATCTCGGACCAGTTGCAGTCGAACCGCGCCACCAGCGCCAGCAGCTGCTGGTCCTCGGCCTCGCCCCAGGCGCCCTTGGTCGTCTCGCCGCGGACGGTCTCCCGCAGGTCGCGGATCGGCTTCGCCATTGCGGAGATGAAGGGAGGGTGAGGGAGGAGGGAGGAGAGAGGAGGAGGAGGGAAGAGGAGGAGGGAGGAGGAGGAGGGAAGAGGAGGAGGGAGGAGGGAGGGCGTGGGAGCGACGATGTGCGTCAAAAAGACGATGCTGTCAGTCGAGGCGATGCTGTTGTCGAGGCGATGCTGTTGTCGAGGCGATGCTGTTGTCGAGAAGACGATGCTGTCTATAAGATGCGAGTTGGATGAGTCTGGTGGGTTGGGAACGAAGGAGATGGGCTGGGGAGACGGGAGATATATAAGGAGAGGTGGACAAGGTTCAGTCGAGGGAGGAAGGGAGGAGGCGCGGTTATAAGGGTCTGCAGAGGGAAGGAAGGAAGGGAAGCGGTTGCGGTGAGGGTATGTGTAAGTGGTGTGGAGGTGGACGATGGACCATGCACGGAGCAGCTGGGGAGTATAAGTAGTTGTAGTAGTAGTCTCTATCGTTTCGGCGAGCGTAGTTGTAGTTTGTATACAGCAACACCCAGGCAAGCTTGGACAGCGTGTGTGTGTGGGTGGGCAGGGCCTGGGCGGTTATTGTGCCGTAGCAGCCAGACGAGAAAGAAAAAACGAGAAATAGAGAAAGAGTAAAAAGGAACTGACGAGGATATGGGGGGGGGGGGTGAGAACAAGAAGAACAAGGTTCCAAGGGGTGTGAGATGGAGGGAAGGGCGGGGGGGGGGAGGGGGGAGGGAAGGGGGGGGTGTGGGAAGAAGGGGGGGCAGAGGGAATGATGCTCGTCTGGCGGATGTATTGGGAGCTGTGGACTGAGACTGTGTACAACTACTCAGTAGCGGCAGGCGTGGAGAACAGCCGAAGAACCCCCTGGCGGCTCAGCTGCTGTTGACAGACAGTATACGGAGCACGGAGCACGGAGCACGGAGCACGGAGTAGACAAACCACTACGGAGTAATGCTGACAAGACAGAAGTACGCTGTAAATACACTTGTCCTTTGCAAGCAAAAAAAGAACAAGGAGGGAAAAAGAAAGCAAAATAATGAAAAGGGACGAGAAAAAGAAAATAAGACTTGACTTGAAAAAAGAAGCAGACAGGACCGCGGTGGAAGAACACCAGATCACTGATGTCATCTGCAGCCCTCGGGTCTCTCTCAGGACGACGACGCCGGATCCAGCTCACCACGGCGGGCTCTGTTTCTCTGTTCTCCGTAATTAGCCGTCCTTGTGCGTCCAGACAGGGACCCCGTTCCGGGCGACGTGGGCCCGGCGACCAGGGCCGGCGACATGGGCGGGCGACATGGGCTGGCGATGGGCGGGCGACATGGGCCAGGCGTCCCGAGCATCGGGAAGCAACGAGGTGGCTGCACGACGACAACTACGGAGTCCAGCAGCGTCGGCCACCGCCGGTGGTGGTGGTGGTGGTGGTGGTGGTAGTGGTGGCGCTGGCGATGCTGGCCTCCCATACTCCGTAGTTGCAAGTCTGTCGCTTAGTTGAATATTTGTGTGTATATTTAAGCAGACCCTAGCCCAGCAGCCCCAGCAGCCCCAGCAGCCCCAGCAGCCCAGCAGCCCAGCAGCCCAGCCGCCCAGCCCATTGGTCAGATGCGCATCTGCTGGCAGCCGGGCTCCGCCAAAAAGAGGGGCGTGGCAAGACCACGCCAGCTGAAAAAAAAAACAACGGCCCAGACGAGGGCCAGCCAAGGGCTGCCTCTCGCGCTGGTCGCGCTGGCTGCGCTGGCCGCGCTGGCCGTTTTGCCGCCGTTTTGCGCCGTTCTGCGCGCCCCCAGCCACCTTGCCTCGCCTGAGGGTGCGCGCGCGCGCGTCGTCCGGCGGGCCAGCAGTGGCCAGCAGCCAAGATGCCGGTCCACTTGGACACTTGGATGACGCGGATTGCCGCCTCCGTCCGCAGGCCGCACCGTTTTCTTTGTCTCAGCCGGCGCCGTCCTGAGAAAAAGTACAAGGTACGTACCTACCTACCCCGTACCGACGGCGACGTTGCACCTCGGCGCGCGGAGAGGCCGTAGCGGCAGGCTGCCTCTTTTTTTTTAGGAGGGAAAACGGAGCCGACCGTCGGTTGTCGGCCGCCAAGGGAGATCCGTCCAGAAAAAAGGACAGGAAAAAGAAAGCATGGAGAGGACGGGACATGGAGGGAAACAAAGGATCGAAAAAAGAAAAGAGATTTGAGAAATCTCCACCAAAACGATCCGATGGCCGATGCCGATGCGCGCGCCGCCAAATCGAAGCCGCCGCGATGGCCGCGATGGGCGCTGACTTTGACCAGCGGGCCTCGGCATCGCCTAAGCAACGTCGGGGGAGTTGCTGTTCCCGGCAGGGCATACAGTATAGTTGTACATACAATACGGTCTGGCGACCAGCTGGCTGGCCATCCCAGACCGTCCTAGCTGTCGGCAGCAAATAAGCATAGGCTCTGAGACATCTGAAACAGCGGCAAATTGGGGCCGCTGGGCGCGCCGTCTGGCTGGCCCGGGCGTCGCTTGACGTTGCCATTACGTCGATGGCCTGTGCGTGAGGTCGTCGGCGAGAGTCGTGAGCGGACCGTCAGAGCAAACTGCCGTCTGCTGCCGTCTGCTGCCGTCGAACTGCCGTCGACCGTCGTGGCAAAGAAGACGGCCTTTCAGCCCTCTCCCTCTCACCATTGGCCTGGATACGTCTGGTCGAGAGGCAAAAAAGGCAGCCAACGACCGCCTGCCAACCCGTTTCGGGGGGGCGTCCGTCCGCCGAGCTGGGCAAACGGCGTCCCCGAGAGAGCAGGGGAGCAGGGGAGGGGGGGGGCTGTCAGAATGCGCGTCTGTCCTTCCTCCGTCAGGGGCAACCGCGCGCCCTGGGATGGTGCATCTCCGGAGAAGGAGGGAAGGAGGGTCTTTCTGGCTGTGGCTGAGCAGCGGGCGGAAACCCACACCCGCCGCCGCCGCCGCCGCCGCCGCCGCCAACGGACAACGGCGGCGGGCCTCGGTCGGTCGCCTCCCCCCAAAACGGCGGCTCCGCTGGTGTGCGCACTACCGGGCACGACTGCGGAATCCGGCCACCGGCTGCGCGGACCACCGCCCAACTGCGGCCGGCGGGCGGGCGATCCGCGGCCGCCCCGTAGGGGAGCCCGTAGGGAGGGTAGGGGTAAAATCCAGAGGAGGGCGGCACGCCGAAGTTCAGAAAAGTACTGCTTCCCGTGACCTGGAATCCAGGCGGCCTCCCGCGACGGGGTCTTCCTCTTTCGGCGGCTCGCCTAAAGGACCTAAAGGAGCCGGCCCCCAGACAAAGGAAGGGGCATGCATGCCAGTCCCAAAAAGCAAGGCAGCAGCAGCAGCAAAAAAGGGCATCGGCCCAAAAGAGGAATGGGCTGCGGCCGGCTGTCCGGGATGCACAACCAGGCCCAACTGGGCTCCCACATACGGAGTACGGAATATGCACACTGCACACTCAGCCTCGCAGGTTCGTTTTGGGCCTGGCGCGCGGCGGCCGGGCCTGGCCTGCTGCGTTTCAACGCCTGCTTCTGTTTACAGTAAATTTTGGCGAGCGTAACGTGTGAACGTAACGCAAAAATACGGAGCAGTGGTAGAATAACCTCTGCCCCTGGTCGAGGTCCGGGGCCGCTGGGCCGAGGTCGCCGCAAGAGAACAGGGCCTGGCTGGCCTGGCCCTGGGCGAAAGAAGCCTGGACGTTCATCTGTGCACAACTGTGCTGCCCGCACCGACGGTTGCATCCAGCGGCACGCGCGGAGAAATTCCGTCTGCCCTGCCGTCGACCACACGCCGGGACGGGCTGGTCTGTAGGACAAAGGTACTGTGTGTTGGCGGCGGCTGGCCACGCGGCAGTCTGTTGGTTCGGTTGGCTGGCTGGCCGGCTGGCTGGCTGGCCGGCTGGTTGGCTGGCCGGCTGGTTGGCTGCTGGCGCCTGTTGGCGTCGGCACGCTGGCACGTTTGGCCACCCTCAAGAGGCTTCCCAAACGGGCGGCCTGCATCGTGCCAGTGGAGCCGCCGAGGGGTCAATACGACGTCGTTATTCGTGGTAGCTGAAGCACTTGTATTCGTTCTTACTCCGTACAATGATCTTGTACACTCTGTATGCATCGATTGTACAACTGCTCCGTACAAGCACACCCGTTGCACAACGACAACGGCCAGACCCGGCCCTGCGTCCTGGATGCGACCTGGGCCCGGCCTGCTGCTGCTGCTGCTGCTGCTGCTGCTGCTCCTGCTGCTGGTGTGACGAGACGCCGGCGCAGACAGGAAACGAGGCCTGGACGGAAATAGAAAAGCCCGTGTGATGAGCGAATAAAGTGCCGGCGCGGTGCCGGGCGTGTGACGGTCGGACACGATGCAACCAGGCCCTGTCGTCGGACAGGAGGCCGGAGCATTGTCTTCGGGTCAGTACAGTAGTTGTAGTTGATACTTGTAAGCATATTTACTCCGTACACCCGTACTCCATATGCTTGCTCCGACTCCGACTTCAACTCCGACTCCGTACAACGCGCTAACCGCACAGACGACCCAACCCTCAAACCGCTCCTCCGCCGCCCGCCGCCCGCCGCAGAAGACGGTTAGGCTCGCCAAATTTTCCTCTTTGGGCTAATCGGCGAACTCGGGGACCTGCAGGGGTCATGCTGGCTGGTGGTGCTGGCGGTCCTGGCGGTCCTGGGCCACAACCCCTGCCACCACGCTTGCCTACCTGCGGAATCGAGCAGTCCTGGCACGTCTTCTTCTTTTGGCTCGTCTGGGCCTGTCGCTCGTCGCTCGCGCTCGCGCTCGTCCTCGTGCTCGTGCTCTTGCTCGCGCGCTCGCGGGCATGTCCTCGAGCCCGCCCGCCCGCCCGCCGCCGGTTCCCCCCCCCCCCCTCCCAGGGATCGACGGGTTGTGGCGTGGGCGGGGTTCCGTTCGGGCTCCCCCTTTTTTCTTCTTGGCGGCCTCTTTCGTCCTTTCTTCGTCACGCCGCTCGCATTTCAATCACATTTTCTCACGTCTGTCACTTTTCTGGTCGCCCCCCCGTCACCACATGGGCTTGCAAGGTCTTTCGTGCCGGCTCCTATTCTCCTTTTTTCCACCATGTCGGGCTTTCGTCCTTTACTCCGTAAGCATTGCACTCGATTTGTATATATACAACTACAACTACAAAACAGATACGCCCGCTAACCAGAAGCGGCATGGCCCACCGTTGCGAGAACCGCGCGAGAGCCGTTGCCCTTTGGCAGCCGCGCGGGATCTCAAGACGCGCATGCAAGGCACGCTGGACGAGGAGATCCGTATATAATTGTCACTGTCCTTGCACTTCTGGTCGTACTTCTATGCTCTCTCGCCGGCAGAGTCGGATCCTGTGCCAACAGTCAACGCCTGTATCAGGAAAGAAATTGGCCTGGCCCCGGCAGGATCAGCAGAGAGTAGAAAAAAGCACCCTTCTTGCAACCCCCTGCCTGCTGGCCGGCCGCATGCTTCCAGCACGTTAAACTTGTCTTGTACAAGTATATACAGCTATTTTGTCCGGATGACAGACTCGCCTCGCCGCATTCGGGCAAAGCTCGCAGTATGCCATGCCATCGCTCCGTCCATACGAGGTGAGGGGCCACTGTGACCGGCTTGAGCAGATCAGGCTTTCTTGGGCATCCTTGAGCATCACTTGCCAAAATAGGGCACGCAACGGCCACAAGACGAAAAAGGGGGGGGAGGGCAGCGACCCAGACTAGGCCCGTGGCCGGGGCGGCCGTTGCGGCCGCGTCGAAACGGCTCGCACGATCCGATCATAGGATGGGTGTATACAAAGTGTATACTTGTACAATTTGTATATCCGCGGAGCTGTCTGGCACAGTCGCCAAACAGGATTCATTGGTCTTGGCCGCCCGCCCCTGGACCGCATGCCTTGGCAGCCCGTCCGCGCGTGTGGGATGGGGGACAATCCGAGCCAGGGCATCCAGGCATCCAGGCAGGCCAGCCGCCAGCCAGCCAGCCAGCCGCCAGCCAGCCAGCCAGCCGCCAGCCAGCCAGCCAGCCGCCAGCCAGCCAGCCAGCCGCCAGCCAGCCAGGCCGGCCCCAACGGCGTGTCGCGGCGCCGTCGATCCCTGCTGCCTTGGCTCTAGAGCGGCGGCCGTCCAAGTTGATGGCAATACGGAGTATTACTCCGTACAGCACAATCCTCGGAGGCTGCAGTTGGAGGCGAGACCTAAGCATAGGCATGTATGCACAACTCGTTGTAGAACAGTTGGACTGCGCACTCCGTAGTTGTACAAGTATGCTTATGCTGCGGACCGTGCAATCACCGTGCGTTCACTGGGCAGCACCGTGCACGACCGTTACGGACCACCCCGCTGCCCGTGCCAGCAATTTCCGCCGTCGGCGGCCGCAGGCCCCACACAGACCGGCCTGGCTCCGCTTTTCGGGTCTCTGCTCAGCTGCCTTTGCTCGCCCTTGTCTGGTCCAAGTGGGGCCCACCCGCCGCGCTGCTACCGGCTCACGATCGCTTGCGTATGCGCTAGGGCAGTAGGTAAGTGAGCAGTAACACTCCGTACTCCGTACTCCGTACTCTGTTCTCCGGCCCAACGTCTGTCCGCCGGCGTAATCGTTGTCCATGGGGGTGGTCGAGCGAATCTGGGCTTGCTGTTTTGAGCTTCTCCTCCCAGGGGCTCGTCGACGCGCTCGGTGCCTCGTCTTATCGCTGCGACCGTGACTTAAAAAAAAAGAAAAAAAAGAAAAAAAAAAGAAAAAAAGGAAAAAAGATAAAAAAAAAAAAAAAAAGAATCCTTCCACCGGCGCCCTCTGGATGCTTCTGTCTTCGTTGTCCTTTTTTCCGGATGGACCAACTGGCTGGTAAAAGAGAATCTCTCCCACCAGCACAGCTAGTAAAAGAAGCCACAACACACCGAGAGGCGTTTGGACGGGCAGAGCATTGGAAAGAAAGCCTGCCGTCTTCCAGACGAAGTACAAGAACGCAGTAACGCTCTACCAACCCAGAAGGCTGGCTGCCGCTGCAGCGGCCCCTAATTTAGGCCTGCTGTGGCTGGCCAGCCTGGCTGGCCAGCCAGCCGCCAGCGGTCTCTCCACTTCAGGGCCCCAAACCGCTCCGCCCCAGCGCAAAACCCCAAGGCGGACGGACGTCTGGCGATGAAAGGGACGAGAATAGATCTGGTCTACGGAGCACGAGAATGCACAAGCAAATTCACTGCCTAGCAGACGTGCAGCATACGGCGCGTAGGGTCGGCTGTCCTCGTGATCATCCTCACCGTCCTTGAACGCTCAGCTCGAACGCACACTGTGCATCTGACAAAGCACAAGGCAGGCCCCCCCCCCGCCTTTTTCTCCATCTCATGCCCTCTACGTGTTTTTCGTCCGCCCGACTCGTCCCAGCAGTATGGCCGCGGTTCAGTCTTCCCTAGACGCCTTTCTAGCAGCCACCCCTCCGCCGGCCCCCCCCTTCATCCGCAGCTTGGTCGATTATCTGGCCACGCCCACGGCAGCGCTGCATACCACCCGATGGATCCCGGCCGCAGAAGAAGTTGAGCTACGCCTGGAGCTCATCCGGCAGCTGCACACGAACATCAACAAATGGTCCCAGCCATCGAAATGGGAGTGCACGGCTGCCCAGCTGTCGGCACTGCTGCTGATGCCGATCCAGGCCCTACGCCAGCGCGTGGACGAGACGTCGGGCGACGGGAGACTTGGGTTCCTTCATGCCCAAGCGTTACAAGATATGACGGGCTCTTTGCAATACTGTATGCCGACTCGTCGCCCCGCGCCTTTTCTCGCCTTTTCTCTTTTTTGTTTCCCCCTCTTAACGTTTCCAGTTTTCCAAGGCAAGCACCCCCAGGCGCGACATCGGAAACGCAAGACGCCGGGCGGCACGGAGGCGATTGAAGGCGTGTCGGAACCAGACAACGCCTACGTCAGCCGCTCCGACGCAAGGTAATCCCTCAAGCCTGCGGGGGCTTACAAGTAAATATATAGACGACTAACCACCTAGTGCCAAGACCGCGACGGAAACACGTGCATCCTCACCGGCGCCGCGCTCCCAGACGTCTGCCACATTGTCCCATTTGCTCTGAATTCGTGCCAGAGAAACTCGATGACGACGGCGCGCTATTTCAGCCCCTTCGTCCACTTCTTCTTTCCCGCCCAAGACAGTGACGGCCTGGTGGGGACGCTCGTGTCCAGTCTCGGCTGCTCGGACAAGTCATGGAATATGCTCTGCATCAGCCCCGAGCTGCACCGTTACTGGTCCCGCCCGTACTGGGCGGTCCAATACGTGGGCGTCACGCCCGTCGACGACGGCCCCCAGCAGCGGCAGCGGCTGACGGTGCGCTTCCACTGGATGCGCTTCCGGGCCGACGATCCGAACCGCAAGGTCCGCATCGACAACACCGCCGACGACGCGCGCATCCTGCTCGCTGCGCTCGAGGACGCGTCCGCCGCGGACCGGGGCGGCGGCGGCGGCGGGGGCGTCGCCTGCCCCGGCGTGCGTGGCCTGGTCGCCGCCCACCACCGCGGGAGCAACCACCCGCTCGTGTCCGGCCAAGAGTTTGACATCCTCCTCGACACCATCGACGATGCCGTACACATGAAGCGCGTGGTCGAGATCCAGTGGGCGCTCGTCACCGTCGCGGCGATGAGCGGTGCAGCCGGTCCGGACGACGACGGCGACATGTCCGAGCTCGAGTTTGCCCGCGAGCAGTACGCGTGGGAGTGCATTGTGCACGGGGACGTGGACGAGGACGAATGGGCCGGATAGATCCTCTCATATGGAGACCAGGACGTACAAGTACTTCCATACGCGTATACGGGCGCAAGCGACCAGACAACCGTGCGCAAGCTTGGCCTACGTATCAATGACCGACGTTTTTCGTCTGCACAAAAATCTGCACAACCGCCCGGCGGCGCACTGTTCGTCCGCACCGTGTCTCTCGAGGACGCGGTCCACTCTGCAGCCCACTACGCCTATTCGATTAGCTTGTTTAGAAGTGCTTTACAGTGTGTATTTCCATTGTGTACGGCGCGTCTTAAATATACTTGGTATATAAACTATGAGTAATACAACTACGGAGTAGTTGTACTCCTAAAATTACCCCTTGCACGATTTTGCCGCCGTCAACGCACGGCCAATCACGTCGTTTCCTTTTTCTACTCCGTATTTATTCTTTATTCTCCTTCTTTGCCAAGAAACCGTTGCACAGCGCACGCCCCCCTCCCCCCCTCTCTTTTGTCCCGCCGGAGCGGCAGATCGACCGGGGGGGGAGGGGGTTGCTCGCCAGCCGAAATGCTGGGTTTACTTGTACAGAGTAGTTGTACTCCGTATACTTGTATACTCCGTACCCTTTTTCCCTCCTGCTCCTGCCCCATAATTTCCTGTCTGATATCGCACGGCGCACGGAATATTGAGTCGCAGGCTCCTGGTTTTGTTCTCCGTAGTTGTTCGTTCTCAGCGCCATCGGCGTCGCACGATGACGGGGGCCGCTGGGGCGGGCCTGCCTGGCCTGCTGGCCTGCCTGGCCTGCCTCCTCCTCGCAGCCTTTTCCGCCAACTCTTGCCTGCATGCAGACGATGCGACGGAACGACGCCGCACCACCCAGGGGGTCCAAGCGAGCAGTGTTTCTTTTTTTTTTCGCCCGAGGGCGCGCGCGCCAGCATCGTGACTCTTTCCTATTGCGGTTCATCTGGTCTTTGCCGCTGGCCAGCCGCCGCCCGTTTCATCCGGACCGCATGCCCAGAACGGGACGAGGGTCGATCGTGGCGAGCATCCTCGTGCTTCGTTTGGTATGTCTGTATCTATTTTAATTTATTCTACTTTATTGTGCTGTTTTTCGCTGTCTTTATTTTACTGCATATTTACGGTCATTTGCTGTCTTTCTGCTCTTTTTTTCTTTCATTATTTTTATGCATTTTGTAGCGGACGCCACTCTACCACACTTGCCGTCATGCTACAAGTACGCACCCAAAGAGAGCCGACAGAGGACTCGTCGTGTTCATGCCGGCCTACCGACGGTAAACAGCGCCCACCGAGAATGTCGCATCCCCCGTAAAGCAAGCTGCGCATTCCCTTGCTCGCCTTCGCCGGCACCCGCTGATACTCCCGCCAGCGTTCTCCGTTTGAAAAAAGAAAGCAAGGATTGAACCCCGAGGCACGAACGCCGGTGCCGCACGGAGTCGTGGTACGTGCGCCGTGCTAGCTCGCGGGCAGGCAGGGATGGGTGTCCTGGCGGACCTGGGGGGCAGCGTTTCTGAGACAGGACGAGAAGCAGCCGATGCCACCAAAATAGACACACGACAGTCGCGAAACATGTTCTCTCGTTGTTTTTTCCCGATCCAGCAGGTTCGTGCCAGACGAGAGGAGAGGCGTTCGATGCTGGAGGGCTGCACGGAGCACAAGCCGGCTACGAGCATCGCATAGGGCGGGGGGATCCCTTGTCTTCGGCCGTAAGTACAACTATGGGGGGCCCGAGGATAGACAGCAATACTCGGCATATTGTTTCTTGTTCCTGAAATTACACACCGCCGCCACCCAGCCAACAAAAGAGACGAACCCGCGGGGGAACACGAAACGGCAGCCCGGCGGAGGGACGAGACAAGAGGAGACGACAGGGCAAGGCGTGCCGAGCTCCGTGCCGAGCCCCGAGCCAGGCCTCTCGGAGGCATACTGGGGGGAAGGGGGAGGAGGGGGGGGGGGGTGCTGGCGCGAGAGAGACACCAATCTTGTCCAGGAACCTCCTTTTGCCACACACAGAAGCATGGACAAATGAAACAATGGGAATTTTTGCAGGACGGGGGAGGAGGGACGCCCCCGTACAGTGTCCTTGCTCGCCGTTTTGCTACGCCTTGGGTCCAGCCCACACGACATCTCCGCGGACGGAGGCACGGAGAGCTCCGTACAGAGCTCGACACGCACGGGGTCAACACGCCGGGCGTGACGCCTCCGCTCCCAACATGCGCAATCACAGGCCGGCTGCCTCCCTCCTGTTTGCTGTTCAGCTGCCCTGGCTGGGCAGGACGGACGCGCCCGGTCGGGACGGAGCCCGTCTGCGCTGCAACCCCGTAGCGGCATAGCGCTTTGCCCAGCTCGACGGTCTGCGAGCATTCGCCACTGGTGCTGGCGGTGCGGCTGCTGTGCGCCGACGAGGGCAGTTCACCGTATACGACGTCACCGTATACTCGTTGCATGCTTCCTCCCGTACTCCGTACTCCGTACTTCGTATACTCCCACTAGGGATGCACGTCAACCGCGGCAGGCAATGCAACGCTGCGGCCGCCGGCGTGTGGCAGCAGCAGCTGAACCCCAAACGCCCGGCCCACGCGGTTTGTGGCGGTTGGTCGCCGGACCGCGCACAAAAGCGGGGCGGCGTTGCTGGTGGCCGCCGCCGCCTCCGCCGCCGCCGCCGCCGCCGCTGTCGTCGCCTCCGCCTCGAGGGATGCGTTGTTGAGTCCTTTTTTTTGCGCGCGCCCAGCAAGGCCAGCGGGCCAGCGGGCCAGCAACCAGCAGCCAGCCCAGGCCAGCCTAGGCCAAACGGTATACGAGCCGTACGAAGTACAAGTACTTGTACGGAGTACTTCCGTATCCGTATTTGGTCTGCTTATGCTTACGCAGTACAGGTACTTTCCTTCTCGGCCAGGCCACGCGAGCTCCCCCATTCCACGGGGCGCTGGCGCCGGCAAGCGAGCTGCCAGGGAAGGGGCGACCGACACGACGGGGGGGCGGCGGCCATCCCCGACGCGCGGCTGCCGTTTGGCGGGAGGCCGCAGCCGGCGAACCTTCCGTCCTGGGACACACCGGCCGCCCGTGCTGACGTCAAGGGAACGACACCGACGGCCGCTCCGAGCTGGAAGGAACAGTACTCTGTAGGCCTTTCCGTCGTCTTCGGTGCTATATGCTTACTATTCCGTATTTCTTCACGGAGTATTTAAAAATAATCCATTTCGCCAAACACCGCGCTCGGTGTTTGCTCCTCCAGGCGCGGACTCTCCCGCCGCTCGCTTTCGGCCATAAACTCTCCTTTTTTTTTTACTCCGCGGTTGCTCGCGCAACTGCTGCAAACCAGGGGGAGGGAAGGAAAGTGGAGTCAAGAGGCCTCCTCCTTTTCCAACGACCGCGCGCACGCGCACCCGCGCGCGTCGACTTTTTCTCCTTTGTTTCTTTTTATGTTTTTGCGGGCGTCCTTTTTTTTTTTTTCGTGCTGAATGCCGCACAGCAGAGCAAACATTGCACCCTTGGCAGGGCAGGCAGGCAACGCAGGCTGGCAGGCTGGTTCGTGCCTTCCTGTTCTGTCTCCCTCCCTGTCTCCTCTCCCTGTGACCTCCCTGTCTCTGGGCGTTGGCATACGAGATAGCTCCGTCAGCGGTGGGCCCCCAATCGCCGAAGCCCGGCCGATCTGTATCGTAGCGCATCGCTGGCAAGAGCAGGCAGATAGCCTTCCGCCGTGCCTTCTCGCCGAGAAGGCGGAGACGGAGGCAGGTAGGCAGGACAGGAGAAACAGTAGTTATACAAGCAAGTACTCCGTAAGGGTAAGGAGGGCCTCCACACGCAGAAGAAAGCAAGGCCGATCGGGTGCCGATTATCTCGGCATCCAGAGAAATGCACAGGGCGCCAGCCGCCAGCCCTCTCGCCAGCCAACGAGGCCGAAAACGTGCTGCCGTCCGCGGCGACCCATTCTCGCTTCGAAGAGCACGACGAGGCGAGTCCAGCTGGTCAGGGGTCTTGTCTCCCTGTCATTGAGGACGGCACGTCGATACGGAGAGCAAGTCGATACGGAGACAACCGTCTGTCGTATTTGTGCAAGTCCAAGTAAATATACAAGTACTCCGTACTCCTACAAATAGAGGAGCTCCCCACACAAGCATGCCAACGGCTTGTCGACTCCATCGGCGTCGACTCCAGCGGCGTCGACTCCAGCGGCGTCGACTCCAGCGGCGTCGACTCCAGCGGCGTCGACTCCAGCGGCGTCGACTCCATCGGCCCTCCGATGAAGGCCCTTGGCAGCTGTCGGCGGCCTGCCATTGGCTCGTCCCCTGGAGGCTTCAATCTCCGGGGGGGGGGGGGGGGAAGGGGGTCAGCACTCTGTATACAACTAAGCATAGGGGCTCCGGCGGCGTCTGGCACGCCCCTGCTCGCCATCGTGTCTGCTGCACAGATACGGAGGACGACGCCCTGGGACGAGGGCCGGCCTCCCACTAGCCAGCCGGGCTAAGACGAGCCTCGCCGAAGAAGAGGATCCCTCGTTCGCGACCGGATGCACGCCGTGCCAGATGGACCAGCGCAGCCCCTCTTCCGCCGGTGGGGAGCGCGTATATATGCAAGTATGAGGGAGAAACGGACAGATCACCGGACAGACAACCGGCCTGCTCCGCCTCCTCGTCCACAGCAGCCGGTCTACCAGCCAGCCGCGAGAATATCAAACGCCTCCCCACCGGGCCGAGAGGCAGCCCCTCTCGCCTTTCTCCGTACCTTTCTCCGTACCTTTCTCCGTATGCAGAGCACAGGCCCAACGGCTGCCAGGGGAGACCACCCCCTTTTCCTTTTTTTCCCTCCTCCCTCCGTGCTCCCCTGATGCATGCCAACGGTGGGAGGGACAGAGACATGGGCCGGTGGAGGCAATATCGCCGGGCGCACTCCGTATTTGCTCTGTGGTTGGTCGGCGTACTTGTATAGGCTTTTCCTGCATTCTCGACGCCCGATGGCGTGTGAGCGCGCACAGAAAGAATCAATATCCTCCCAATATGTCTTGGAGTATCGCCGAGGAGCGGTCGAGAGCGGCCGACAACGGTATGCATTTGGACAAGTACAACTACCTGATATACTTGTACGCACAGGCTGTCCTACGCGGAACGACAGCCCTCGCCCTTCTCATCGTCCTGGCCGGCACCGGAACCGTGTTCTTGGCGAGGGCATGACGTGTCCCTTCCCTGCTTGCTGGCCACCGTCCGTGGACCATGGCCCCTGACCCGGCGAAATCCCAAGGACAAAAAGCAAGTTGGGCGGTTCCTGAAAGCGTCGCTCCATCTGCACGACGCGGGGGTATGCCTTTTTGCTCGAGGCCTCATCCTGGTCGTCCTGGGAGGCGATCTCTCTCTCTATTGTTCCGTATATATGCTTAACGCCAAGGCCGTGGCTGCCGGGAGGAGAGAGAGCCAACAGGAGACCCTCCCTGGCCGAGCTGCCGGAAAGGGCCCTCCGTCTGCTTTCTTTTTCGTGGGCTGGGAGAAGGGGGGGCGGCAGGGATCCAGGGACGAAGAAAGAGGAAGCGAGACAAGCGATCCGGAGCCAACCATCGGCGACAACGGCCGGGCGGCGGCGACGGGGAGGCAGCCCAGCCTCCTAGGAAGAGGCTCCTCTTTTTCGGCGAGCAAGAGAGCGGGGAGAGAGAGGGGAGGACGCAAAACGACGACTGGCCGACCCGACCGTTTGCTGCACGTCGAGATGTGCGGTACTTTTATGCCCATGTCTCACTGCATTTGGCACCAAGTCCGCGGAGAGGAGGGAAAAAAAGAAGGAGGGTAAAAAAAGAAACACAAGGACGCACGGCCAATTTCCCTCGCATTGCAAAAAAAAAAAAAAAAAAAACAAAAAAAAAAACATACCCCCTTTTATGGACTCGGACATGGTTGTCCCCTGCTCTTTTTTGTCTGTTCCCCCCCCAAAATGAGAAAATGAGTGCCGTGCTTGCTGCTCGGTCCCTTTTGAAACCTGACCCAGAGGACGCGTAGAGAAGAAAGAAGAAAATCAACGCAGCACACGTCGGTGCCCATCTGGTTGGCCGAGAAGGCAAATTAAGAAAAAACCAAAAACCAACCGCAGATTCCAAGCCAGCGCGCCCCTGATCTCGGTATCTCGGTGGCTCGGCGAGATGCGATGTGTCGTAGCCAAAGTGTAGATACCCAACACCCCCCTCGCCGCGTCCGCTCAGCGGAACAGGTCCTCTGCCCGCTGCCGCGGCTGGATCCGGCTGGCCAGGCTGTTGTCGAGAAGCTCCTTGTTGGCGTTGCGCCCGCCTCGGCCGCTGCCGCTGCCGCCGCCCCCCAGCTTGCTCGGGAACAGCTCCCGTGCCGACGCAGCGGTCCCCTTGATGCTGAGGCCCGACGGGCCCGTCTGGCTGCTGGCCAGGCCGCGGATGTTGAACGTGCTGCTGCTGGCTGCGTGTCCGTTTTTGCTGCTGCTGCTGCTGCTGCCACTGTCCGACGGCCGTGTTATGCGATCTGTGCGAGAAGAAGGGAAAATGTTAGAAACCGTCTTTCGTTCCAGCTGCTGCTGCTGCTGCTGCTGCCGTTGTCGCCGTCGATGCTGCTGCTGCCCGCGTCTCCGGCTTCGCACGC
The DNA here is from genome assembly GCA_019925495.1 of Ophiostoma fasciatum. Taxonomy (NCBI): domain Eukaryota; kingdom Fungi; phylum Ascomycota; class Sordariomycetes; order Ophiostomatales; family Ophiostomataceae; genus Ophiostoma; species Ophiostoma fasciatum. Next base: position 450,453 of record JADHKM010000007.1, on the reverse strand, counting down.
TCCATCCAGAGAAAAGACCGACATACCGCTGAGACGTGCTGTGACGGCACGCGTATCGCTCTCCAGCAGGTCCATGTGTGCCGTGCTCTTGGCTGCGCCGGGGAACAGCTCTCTGCTGCCGCTGCCGCTGCCGCTGCCGCTGCCGCTGCCGTCGTCTTTGGCCCGCGAAAGCCGGTCCTTGATCGCCCGCGCCTTGTCGCGGTTGCGGGCGGCCGCCGCGGCCGCCGCCTCGGCCCGCTCGTCGGCCAGACGGCCGTCGTAGTCGTCCGTGTCGTCCCCGCCGCCGCCGCCGTCCCCGCGGAGAGGCGACGCCGACCGGTCGCGCAACCGGCCCCGCCCGCGCGCCGCCCGCGCGCGCCCGCGTCCCCGTTCCCGGTCGCGGCTGGTGTCGTCGTCGTAGTCCGTGGCCGCTGAGGAGCGCGCGCCTCCTCCGCCGGCGTCCAGCTTTTCGGGAAAGAGCTCCTTGCCCCGGCCCTTGCCGTCGCTGCTGCCGCCGCCGCCGCCGCCGCCACCGGAGAGGAGGTGCAGCAGCTCCTTGCCGCGGTTCCGCTGCCGCGTGGCCGACCGCGACCGGGAACGGCCCCATGACCGCGACCGCGACCGTGTGCGCCGGCGCGCCGGCGCGCGCTTCGCCAGCGCCGGGGCGTCGTCGTCGTAGAGGCTGACGTCGAACGTGTTCTTGCGGATGTCGTCCTCGCGCGTGGTGTATGCGTTTTCGTCGCCGTCGTCGTCGTCGTAGTAGTCGTCCCGGCGGCGGTCGCGGTACGAGCGGTGGCTGCGGCGGCTGCGGTCGCTGCCGCCACGGTCGCTGCCGCCGCGATGCCGCTGCCGCCGCCGCTCCTCGGGATCGTACTCGGGGTGCAGCAGATAGAAGCGGCTGCGGGCGGCGGCGCCGACCTGCTTCTTGTCCGAGGCCACGGCCAGGCGCACGGACAGCCCGCCGGCCGCCCGCACGTCGTCCGCCTTGGCCGCGTACGTCTTGGCCGGCACCAGGTCGACGCGCGGCGCCAGCTGCGCCGGGTCGTCCACCGGCAGCGGCTCGGCCGCCAGCGCCCGCAGCGCCGCCGCCGCCGCCGCCGCCGACGCAAAGACGAGGTTCGCCGACGTGTCGTCGATCCACTCGATGCGCTCAAACGGCCGCAGGGGGGGGGCCGCCGCCGCCTCTGTCTCGCCGCCGCCGACGTGCTCCCGCACGTACGCCGTGATGTCGTCCGCCGTCAGCGCGTCCAGCCCGCGCAGGTGCACCTTGTACGGAACCAGCGTGGTGTCCGCATCTGCGCCCGCGGCCGCAGCCGTCTCCTGGACCTCGCCGTCTTCGGCACCGCCGCCGTCGTCGTCGTCCACGTCGATGCCCAGGATGTCTTCATCCGGCACCGCCGCCTCCTCCGCCGACAGAGGATCCGGCTGGGCGCCGCCGCCGCCGCCGTCCAAGACCGGCTCGGCGACCGCCACCGCCGCGTCCTCCATCTCAATGTCAAACTCGTCCATGTCGGCGATGACGAGGTCCTGTTTTTCCCTCTCAAAAAAAAAGAGACCAGGACGGAGACCCGCACTTGGCACCCAGTTGTGCCGAGAGGGGAGGGAGGCGTACGCCACAAGGCCCTCGGCCGCGCTGCGGAGGGCTGAGGGCTGTCGAGCTGCGCTGGAGGGAGGCGAAAGACGGAGTGTGACGCAGATTCGACGCGGATTTGACGCGAGAGTCGCTGCGGAAGCGAGAGGACAAAGCTCTTCCTTTCAGCGCGTCTTCAGGCAAAGATGGGCGAGGCGAGCGAGACCGCCGGTTGTGCTCTGTCGTCGTGCTCTGTCGCCGTGCCGTCGTCGTGCGGGTGGGTGGCTGTCGGAAAGCAAGGCTGCGGGTGGGTGGGCGCGCGCGCGAACGGGATTTGGGTGGAGGTTGGTTCCGCCTACTGGGATGGGATGGATGGATGGTTTTTTGCTGAGCTTACTCCGTGCTCGCAGCGTTAAAGTGGGGCTCTCGACAGAGCAAACAACCCAAATCTCACCCAGGCAAGCTTGCAGCACCGCCCAATGCTGCTGGTCTGCCGTCGGTGGAGCTCCGTTGGACAGCCGCCCGGGAAGACCGAAAGATGCACGCTCTGTTCCGTGCACAGGGAACACGGCCGGCACGCGGTCCTGACGGCGGGAGCTCGTACGCGGTACACGATTCGGCCCGGATTAACTACACGCCGCGGAGCCTCAATAAGAGGAAGGCTGCGTGAACAAAAGGTGCAGAGCAGGCAAGGACGAGCCTGGTAAGGCAGAGGTGAGATGGGCATTGGCTTCTATTCTTCCTCGTGAGGATCCCATGTTAGCGGGCAGCCAGGTCATCAAGGAAACAGAGAATACGAATAGAAAACCGATCGATAGCAAGATATGGCTTTTGATGGCCGCTGCCACTTCGCCTCCTTCTGCTTCCCATCGTACACCCAAGCCCAATGGCCAACGGCACGCCGCTCACAACAGAGACCAACAGAGACCCAGACCAACTCAACCCTGTAGACAGGACGCCAGACAGAAAAAGGCTGCAAAAGACCGCATCCTCCGCAGGAAACAAGAAAAAGGTAAACCCTTGCCCAAGTCTATCGTTGGTGATCTATATGGCCTCACAAAACACAAGAGGGAATAAATAGGAAGCAGGAAAGAGAAAGAAAAAAGAAAAAGAAAAAAAGAGAAAAGAAAACCAAAGGCAGGCCCAGACCCCACGGAAGAATGCCCCGGGCAGGGACGCACAAGGCTCAGCTACAAAGTCTTGACGCCTCTACGGACCTCCACAATGTTAGGCAAGGGGTAGATCCGTGGTACTTTAGGTCGGGATCCCTCACCCTCTGCGCTCGTGGGCGCCGCCAGGGTTGCTGCCGTTGGGGTTGTCGCCGTGGCCGAGCCGAAGCTGGACGAGCGCGACATCTCCGACGCCGCGCGCTTGAGCGACGGCAGCGTCGCCACAATGTCGCCCGCGGGCGGCCGCGAGACGCCGCCCATGACCTCGTCCTCGCTGCTGCTCACGTCGTTGTCGTTGCTGCTGTTGCTGTAGTTGTGGTACCCGTGGTGGGCGCTGTGGTGGTGGTGGTGGAGGTGGTGGTGCTGGTTGCCGCTGCCGCTGTCACCGCCGCCGCCGCCGCCGCCACCACCGCCGCCGCCGCCGGCGCTACCGCTGCCGCTGCCGCTGCCGCTGCCGCCAACTGCGTCGTCCTCGACAAAGACGTCGTTTGCGTCGAGCAGCGGGTCAAAGGACCAGCACGGTTCGAGGCCCTCGAGGAACACGGGGAGGCGCCGGATCGAGTGCCACGACAGCGTCTTGTCGCGCATGGCAATGTAGAGCGAGTCGATCTTGCCGTTGCTGTCGCACACGGCGCAGTGCTGCCGCAAAAAGTCCATGTCGGGCCGGCGCTCAGCCAGGCACGGCTCGAGCGGCCGCAGCATGGGCAGGCCCGCCAGGCGCTCGGCCGTGCACGGCAGCGCCTGCAGCGCCACCCACCTGCGTCCGCGCAGAATGCGCCCAAACGACGCCGTAATGGCCCGCTCGAATGCGTCGGCACTGCTGCCGTTGACGGCCACCATCTGATGCAGGCCGCGGGAGAGGCAGCGCTTGTACGCGTTGGTGTCGCGCTCAAAGGGAAACGGCTGCGTCTGCGTCGGCAGAAGCGAGACGTGCACCGTCCACAGTTCGCTCGCACTGCCGCTGCTGGTGCTGCCGCTCCTGCTGACGTTCGATATGGCTGGCCGCACGACCATGGCCGAGAGAGGCCCGAGCGCCGATATTGGCGTTGGCAAGGCACGAGGGCGGGCCGCGGAGCGCTCACAGTGGATGGCCGAGGCTGTAGGTGAAGCAGCGACAGGGGCGACAGGAGCGGCAGAAGCGGCAGAAGCGGCAGAAGCGGGATCTGGAGCTGGGACAGAAGCCGAGGCAGAGGCTTCATCCGCAGAGACGGCGGCGGGCGTGGGGATGGCGACGGCCGGCGCAAAGGTGGTCGGGATGGTGGTGGGCATGGTGGGCATGGTGGGCATGGGTGCGGCAGGCTCCAGTGAGTAGGGTGGTGACGGAGACCGGGGCTGCTGGTGCGCCGGCTGTGGGAGGCGATGGGGCGAATGGCGGGCGGCGCGGAGAGGCGGCTGGCGGTCGGCCGAGGACGGACGGCTGGGGGTGGCGCGCACACGGCTGAGCGGGGTGGTGGCTCGGCTGGAGGCGGACGAGGTGGCTCGTCGGCTGCGGCCGCCGGTCTCGAGGGCGGCGATGCGGTCTTCGAGGCCCTCGAGGCTGTCGATGCGCTCTTCCAGCGCAATGTCGACGTCGACGAGGTCGAGCTGGCGCTCGCCGATGCGGGCGAGCTCGGATTCGAGGCTGCGCAGGCGGTCGTCGATGTGGAGAAAGCTGGTTTCGGCCGTCTTTTTGTAGTGGATGAGGTCGGTGATGGAGTCCCACGCGCGGCCGAGATTTTGATAGGCCTCGCGGACCTCCTGGGCGACGTCGCTGCGGCTGCGCTCGACGACGTCCTCGAGCTGGCTCACGCGGACAATGGCCTCCTGATGCCGGTCGTGGTCCTGGCCGAGGTGGCCCTGCAGCAGGGCAAACTCGTGGTGCAGGTGCTGCAGCTCGTGGTTCTCGCGCTCCAGACAGTCGAGACGGTGCTTCAGCAGCGCCAGCTCCTGGTTTTCGGTGGCGGACAGCGGCTCGCCGCTGCTGACGTGGTAGCAGGAGAGATGGCCGCACTCACAGATGGCGCCGGGCCGGGCGCGGTCGAGCTGGAAGTGGGCACAGCCGCAGCGCTGGCCCTTGACCTCGGGCAGGAGGAGAATGTAGCGGCAGTGGCCGGACGGCAGCGGGGGGTCGTCGACGGGGTTGGTCGTCGGCCGCTGCGCCGGAGAGGGGGTAGTTATGGCGGACATGATGGAAGGAGAGAGAGCCCCCCTTTGATCGAGAGAGATGGAGAGACGTGTATTCCGTAGCAGATGCGCTGGATGCTTCCCTGACCGCCAATTTGGACGGACCAGCAGCCAGCAGAGAAGGGCAGAAGAAGCCTGCTTGCGGATCCGGGACAGCAGATCTGGCGCAGCAGATCTGGGACAGCGGCGTGTCGTTTTGCGTGCTAGAAAATGGAGAACAAAACGTAGCCGGGCTGAGGCGCAGACTCGGCGAAGGCGTCCATGGAAGAGTGAGAAGAGGGTTCGAGGGAGAGCAGGAGAACCAGACCGAAGACCGAAGAGACGAAAGAGATAACAAAAAGGCGAGACGACAACACGGGCCCGGGAGTGGAGCGATATCCAAGGGAATATCGGGCTGGGTGCGGTGACAAGGCAGAAGAAAGAGGCGGCGGCGGCGGCGGACGGGCTGGGTTATATTTGGCTGCCGGGGAAAGAAGAAAAAAAGAAAAAAACGTGGGTATCGGTGTCGGGGGGCCTGGCTGGCTGGCTTTGCTGCTGATCAGTCGGCAACCCGCACCCCCCCCTTTGACGAGGAGGTCAGGCAAGAGGCAAGGCAGTGCTAGGCTGGCGGCAGCCAGACGCAAGGGCGTGGGCAAAGTGGGCGCGCGGCGGGAGGCGGGAGCGCTGCCGCGACGAGAGGCGGCGCAAGGCGTGTAGAGAAAGACGTGCTGGCGTGGAGCCCGACGGGGTCGAGGTCGTGATTGCACGCCCACCGCTGTCCCGTTGTCTTGCGTACCGTCGTCGAACGATAGGGCGAGAGCAGGCGAGCGTTGTACCGAGATACGGGCAGCCGTCCGTCCGTTCCAGAAGAGCAAGACAGAAAAGTGGGAGGGAGGAGAGAGGAGGGAGATACGGAGTATGGGAGAGAAAGAAGAAGGAAGGGAGGGAGGGGGGGGGGGGGGTGGATCAAAGCCAGGGACACGAGAGATGAGATAACTGTAGGGAGTATCTTTGGGTGGGTGAAAGGTGAAACTGATCAGAGCGCGAGGGCGCCACGGCCAGGGCGGGCGTGCGGAGGGAGGCCGACTAGCCGCGTCACTCTACCGCGTGCAGGCAGAACGTGGGATGTGCTGTTCGGATCTGAGCAGAGCTGCTGTTGTGCTGTCGTGCTGTTGTGTTGTTGTCTGGCGTGCTGGTTTGATTTTGACGTCTTTTTTGGGGAGGGGAGGGCTGCTGAGAAAAGGGGTACAAGGGACAGAACACCAAAAGGGGAGAGGGGAGGGGTGCGTCTGCAGCTGACAGGCGGGCGAGAGAGGAGGGAGTCCGGGCGGTATTGCGGTATTAGTATTGTGCAAGGTAGGCGGCCGGTGACGCCAGAGAAGGCAGGCCAGCCCGCGAGGCGAGGGAACGAGACGGGGGGGGGGGGGGGTATCTGCAGGTGGTATCTGCAGGCTGCGGGCGGTATCTGAGTATCTGAGGCGGTGCTCGGTATCGGAGAGGCGTATCGGGTGATGCAGGTCAAGACCCCCGTCTGCTGCTGCTCGGTACAAGCGCGTGAGTGGTGCAGGTACGAAGCGAGCAGCAGGAGAGGCCGAAAGGCAGAAGAAGGAAGAGGAACAAGGGAGAAACCCCCCCGCAAAGAAAACCGGCGGACAAAAGCACCGTCTGGCCTCGGTTTTAGCAGGCGCGTCGGCTCGAGGCGGCCGTCAGGGCTGGAACGAGGCAGCGGAGACCAGGAAAGAGAAAAAGGACGGGGCCCAAGGGAAAAGGGACAGACAGCAGACAGCAGGCAGCAGACAGGCAGGCAGACAGGCAGACAGCAAAAGAAAAAGAAGGGAAAAAAGAACGGGTGGAGCGGACGGCGAGCCTAGGATCCCGTCAGGAGGAGGATCCCATGGCGGCACGACAGAAGGCGATCCCGCCGAATCATGAGCGGTTGTGTCTGGTGACAGGAGAGGGTGTGCGGCGGAGGAGGAGCAGGAGGAGGAGGAGGAGGAGGAGGTGGTGGCTGGCTGGCGAGGGGAAACGCGCTCTGGCACGGACGGCTAGCCAGCCAGCCAGGTTCTCCTGGGCTGCTGCTAGGCTGCGGTGGGTGTGTGGGTGTGGGTGGGCGGGGACGCTGATAACGAAAACGGTGAACGGCGTCTTGGGGCGCACGTCCGCGGCGGTCGAGACGCCGTTGGTGGACACGGGGGTTGGTTGGTTGGGCGTGGGAGGAAGCCGAAAAAGGACGGGAAAATAGGGGAGAAAAAAAAAGAAAAAAAAACGAGAGAGAGAAAAGGCAGCGAGGAGAACGGCCCAGAATTGCCGCGTGGGAGAGAAATAGCATGGATAGCATGGGGGCACACGGTAGGAACGGCAGGTGCGCGGTTGCGCCTTCCTGGGGAAGCCAGAACGTGCACGACTCGTATGTTCACAACTACAAGTATGCTTACTCTGTATTGCACTCCGTAAATCCCAGTTCGATACAATACTCCGTATGCTTACAACTACAGAAACCTCCCTTCGTCCAGAGCCTGGGCAACCGCCGACGGAGACGACGCAAATCTGCGGATGGCGCGAGGCTGCTAACACCTGATTGGCGGCACGGGGCCAAGCTGCGACTTTATCTGCGCTGGTGGGCGGATGGCGTGCGGCGGAAGGAGCGACCGCGGCCCTGGCGAAAATATCGCACAGGAGAGGAGAGCACAGCAGGCGAACGAACGAACGCTGCCGCTCCTGCCTGCTCCTGCGCGCAGGAGGAGCAGGAGGAACACGAGAGAGGGGCGTGGGCGTAGCCGAAGTGGGCATAACGGCAGAAGTGGCAAGTGGGTCGGCCGAGTCTGGGTGGGAGGGCAGAGATAAGGAAATGAGTCCCCACGCGGCAGGATTCGTTGGGCGTGCCTTCTACAAATACAGAATACAAATGCATATAGCAGGTATGCTTACGGCGCATAACTACTTTGTAAATATAGAGTATTAGTATATTTTGTAAGCATATACAAAGACTCCGTACGGGGTAGCGCGCGACGGCCGCCGCCAGCTGGCAAGGCCCGCCGCTACCGTAGCGCCAGCGGGGAAAGTCGACACAATCACGTGCGCAGCAGACGCCGAAAAGGCGATGGCGAAGCGGTCGGCGGGCGGCACGCCTTTGTGGATCGAGATGAGTCGTGCAAGACAGCACCACGACGCCGAGGCCGGCAGGGCTCTTGATCATGACGACACTGACACTGCCTCCTTCACCGCTCCGGCCGGCGGCGGGACCGCCTGTTCCGTCCAAGCCGCGCGCGGGCGCCTGCTTGTCCCATCCATCTGCCGGAGAAACCCGCGTGCGGCCGGCCCTGCCCCTTGCCGGATCATAGGCCCGTGGCGAACCAGCCAGCCAGCCAGAAGCCAGCCAGCCAGAAGCCAGCCAGCCAGAAGCCAACCAGCCAGCAGCGCCCCCTGCCCACCCCCCCTCCGCGCGTGGCTGTCCGTGCGCCCACGCTGCGCGGCCTCCCTGGCCACAACGTGCGGCGGCGGCGGCGACGAGAGCGGCAAGAAATGCGACCCCTGCGCCCGGCGTGGCATGGGACTGACTACTCCGTACGGAGTACTGGCTGGCTCGTATCTCTTGCGCAACGGTGCCGCCGCCGCCCGACCAAGAAACGAGCGCCGAAGCCAAGGCACAAAAAAGTGACAGCTCGAAAAACAGCGCCTTGTACAAAAGCAGGCGTCTTCTCCGTGACTCGACTGCGTATCGCCGGCCAACCCTCGGCCCTTTTGACGAGGACGTGCCGACCCTGGTCCAGGCAGAAACGGGGGAGGACGGGGAGGGGGGGGGGGTCCGGAAAATGGACACGCTTTTCCGTGATAAAGGCACGACGATGCGTCTGCGCGCGCTGATTGGCCGGCCCGAGGACAGCGTTATCCGGCGGCACGCGGCATGGCGGCATGGCGGCATGGCGGCATGCACGGCGAAACGTGCAATCCTTCACGGCCGCCCTGCATAAGCATACGGAGCGGCGTGTCGTGATAACAACTACGGTGTTTTTCTCATCCTGAGCCCAGCCAGAAAAAAAAACAGCGGATAGCCCGCGGGCCGTTCTGGCCTGCCTCGCCCTCTGTCACGAGAACAAGCAGCAGTGGATCCGAGCGCAGGGCGCAGACGACGGCGTCCTGCAGAAAAGAGCGCACCGGTGGGCTTCGGCAGATAAGAAGGCCGCGTGTCGTGTCCGTGATGGCCATGGCCGTGATGGTCGTCATGGCCAGCCATGATGGCGCCCGTACTCCGTACACCGTCGTAGTGCAGACCGCTTCTTCGCTGCGCTGCCACCGGAGACGGCAGTCCGGGCGGCAGCCATCCGGCGACGATCCGGCGCGTCGTGCCGTGCTCGACTGGCTGGCGCGCGTGGCATGTGGCCTGTCTGCCCGGCCAGCCGTCCTGCCAGTGTGCCCGGCCAGCCAGCCAGCCAGCCAGCAGCCAGCCAGTCAGCCAGCCAGTGTGCCCGGCCAGCCAGTGTGCCTCGATGATTGGCTGGCAGACGGCCGAGGCCAAGGCGCCGAGCCTCGACCCCGCGGTCGTCTGTACTCTGTAGGCTCAGACGGTCACGCACACTCGCCTCCCGCACACGCATCGTACCGAGTACAACAGTCACACCAGCATGGCGTTCGGCGACAGCATCGAGGCGCTGCTCGACACCTACGCCAAGTGCCTGTCCCTGCTGGGCGTCTTCCGCGCGCAGCAGGCCGGCGGCGGCCCTGCGTCCGGTTCGGCGTCCGGCTCGGCGTCGCAGTCTTCCGCTGAATGGGACCGCCAGTCTGACCTCATCCGCGCGCTGCGCGCCGACCGCTACGAGGTCCAAAAGGCCTACGTGGCCCGCCGCAGCGAGGCCGGCCCGCGGCTGGACCGGGGGGATGGTAAGCCCGTGTCTGTCCTTGGAGTGTTCTCGTTGCCGTTCTAACCCAACAGCCCCCGCGCGGTCGGCCCTCCGCCGCATCGTGCGCCGCCTGGCCGACGCGCTGGCCTGCATCGTGCACGCGGGCGGCGGCGGCGGCGGCGGCGATGGTCGCCGCCGCCGCCGCGACCGCGCCGTGTCCGTCTCGGCGGCTGCCGACGGCCAGCCGCTGCTCAACTACGACGCGCTGCGCGCCCTGTCCCAGGCGTCGCGCGTCGGCGCCGTCCAGGCCATCAACGAGCTGTCGGGCCGCCTGACGAGCGGCAGCCACAGTGGCCGTGGCGGCAGCCGTTCCAGCGGCGGCGGCGGCGGCGGCAGCGGCAGCACACAGAGCAGCACGCACGGCCACCACCATCGCAGCCGCGGCCGCCACGCGTCGTCGTCCGCGCCGTCGTCCGCGCCGTCGTCCGCGCCGTCGTCCGACAAGACAGCAGCACACAAACGCCATGGCCACAAGAAGAGCACCGGCCATCACAGCCAACACAAACACCGCTCCTCGGCCGCACACAGCCAGCGCGCCTCCCTCGCATCGTCCTCCTCGGCCAGCACGCGCCTGGGCGAGATCCCCGAGCACAAGCTGCGCCGGCTGCACCGCGCCGGCGCCGGCGACCGCGACCCCAGCAGCGCCGCCGGTCCTCCTCCGCCCGACGGCCGCGCAACGCCGGTCCACTACGCCGTCCGCCCGGCTTACCCGCGCGAGCCGCCGCCGGCGGCGGACGAGGATGCGGCAGGACGTAAGAAACGGGGCTTTTGGGGAATGTTCCGGCGGGCGTAGGCGACGAGACAGGACGAGACCAGATTTGATATCTCTTAATTGCATTCCACAAAGCTATGCCATTTGACCCACAAAACCGCTCCCACCACTGGAGGCAGGAGCGAATCAAAAAATCAGCAAGCCACACGACAAGCCCCACCCACAGCCTAGGCGCCTGCCCCTCGATGCACAGGGTTTTTGACGTCCCAAACGGCAGCATCACGAACGTGACGACGGCGACGAGGACGACAGAACACACGACCGTCCCAACGACGTCACGGCTCTCTCCGCCATGGGACGTTAGCTTCGTTTTACGCCCACACACACACCACACACACAAAATCTCTTCCTCGCCCTCTCTCTCCCCATGGCCAGCGCCGTCAACGCCCTCAATGCGCTGCTGCGCGGGACGAGCATCGACGACCACGAGGAGGCGCTGCGGCTCGCCAGCGCAGCAGCCGGGCCCAAGGGTGGCGGCGGCGGCGGCGGCGGCGGCGACCGCAGCGACCGCAGCGACGGCCTGATGGCGCAGCACGTCCAGGTGGTGGCGCTGCTCAAGCTCGACCGCTTCGACGACGCCCTGCGCGTCCTGGCCGCCGGCGGCGACGCCCTCGCCCGCCGCTGCGTCCTCGAGCACGCCTACGCCCTGTACAAGACGGGCGCGCTCGCCGAGGCGGCTGCCATTGCCGAGGCGGCTGCTCTGGCCGCCGGGGACGAGGGCAGCAGCCGGCACCGCGCGCTGCAGCACGTGGCCGCCCAGGTGGCCTACCGCGACGAGCGCTTCAACGCGGCGGCGGCCCTCTACGCGCGGCTGGCGCCGGGCGCGGCGGCGGCCGGCGAGCAGGCCGACGTGCGCGTCAACGCGCTGGCCGCCGCCGCGCAGCAGGCCTGGCAGGGGCGGCGGGCGGCGGCGGCGCCGCAGCAGCAGCTCGACGACGCCGGCGGGCGCGACGACCTCGCCGCCTTTGAGACGGCCTACAACGCCGGCTGCGTGGCGCTGGCCCGCGGCGACGCCGCCCGCGCGGCCGTGCTGCTGCGCCGCGCCCAGCAGCTCTGCGACGCCTCCGACGAGCTCAGCGACGCCGACAAGCGCGCCGAGCTGCTCCCCATCCAGATCCAGCTCGCCTACGCCCTCGTCCGCCTCGGCCGCGCCGACGAGGCCGCCGCCCTGCAAAAGGACGTCGAGGCCGACCTCGCCGCCCCAGACTCCTCCGCCGAGGGTTCCGCCCGCGTCGTCGCCGCCACCAACGCCCTCGTCCGCAGCAGCAGCAGTAGCGGCACTCCCAACCCCTACCTCCTCCACCGCCAGATCGAGTCCCTGCCGCCGCTGCCCGCCGGCGGCGACCGCCTCTTCGCCCACCAGGCCCGCATCCTCCGCCGCAACCAGTACGCCATCGAGCTGCAGTGCCACAAGTTCGCCGGCGTGCAGAGCCGCACGGCCAAGCTGGCCAAGCGAGCCCAGGCACAGCAGGGCGCCGCCATCGCCCCCGACACCGTCGACCTCGGCGTCTTCGCCGCCGCCGCCAAGGCCCAGCTGCAGACCGGCAAGCCCGCCCTGCGCCGCGTCCTCCCCCTGCTCGCCCACCGCCCCGGCGACGTCGGCCTGCTCCTGACCGCCGTCCAGCTGCACCTGCGCGCCGCCAACGCCGACGCCGCCCTGGCCCTGCTCGAGGCCTTTTTCCAGCGCGCCGAAGGCTCCGGCTCCGACGCCGCCGCCGCCGCCGCCGCCGCCGTGCGCTTCGCCCCGGGCCTCGTCGCCCTCGCCGTCGCCCTCTACAAGCTGCAGGGCCGCCACGCCGCCGTGCGCGCCGAGATGGCCAAGGCCGTGGCCCACTGGCAGGCCGTGCAGGCGCAGGCGCAGGCGGCTGCTGCTGCTCCCTCCGTGTCCGGCTCGCTTCTGCGCGCCGCCGCTGTCGAGCTCCTGCGCTCGCCCAGCCCCGCCGACCAGGCCGCCGCCGCCGCCGCCTTTGACGCCCTGCACGCCGCCGACCCGGCCGACCGCATCGCCGCCGCCGGCCTGGTCGCGTCGCTGTCGTCGGCGGCGGCGACGGCGGCGTCGGGATCCGACGACCAGCGCCTGCCGGCGCTCACCGCCTCGCTGACACCCGTCGACCAGCTGGTCCAGGGCGTCGACGTCGCCCGCCTGCTGGAGAGCGGCGTCGCCGTGCTTGCCGCCCCGGCTGCCGTCGCCGGCAAGAAGCGTGCCGCGCCGGAGCCGGCGCCGGCGCCGACACCGGCCGCTGACGGCAGCGGCGAGCCCGCGGCGAAAAAGACCAAGGCGGGCAAGACGGTGACGGCCGCCGCGCAGCCGCCGGCAGCGCCGCCCGCCTCGCTCTCGCGCCAGGCGCGCAAGCTGCAGGCCAAGGCCGCGGCCGACCCCGCCGCCCGCGCCTTTGAGGCCGGCAAGAAGCTCGACCCGGAGCGGTGGCTGCCGCTGCGCGACCGCAGCTCGTACCGGCCGCCCAAGGGCAAGAAGGGCCGCCGCCGCGGCGCCGACGCCGCCACCATGCAGGGCGGCGTCGTCAAGGACCGCGAGGAGGAGACGCTGGCGCTGGCCGGCGGCGCCGGGTCGGTGCGCGTGGAAAAGGCCGCCCCGGGCGGCGCTGCGGGCGGCGGCGCCGGCGCCGGCGGCAACAAGAAGCGGAAGAAGGGCAAGAAGTGAGGGGGAGGATGGGGGGGAGAGCAAGACAGCGGCTGGACGGTCGATCAATGTGCTTTTGCTATCTTGCTGCCAAAGCAAAGACAGGGGTGACAAAAAAAATATATCCGAATCCAATACCCAGCGGCGCCGCGAGATAACCAAAAAATATGCCCGAAACGATGCCAGGGAACCGCGGCAACGGCTCTCTCTCTCTCTCTCTCTATACAGTACACCCGCTCGCCGGCCAGGCCGCCTCTAGTCCAGGAATGTAAACAGATTCGTGTGCAGCACGTTCATGGCGCGCGTGGCGTCGTCGGCGTCGATCACGCACGAGATGTTGATCTCGCTGGCGCCTGTATGGTGAGCGGAGAAGAAAAGGAAAGAAGAAAAAGAAGAAGAGAAAGAAAAAACCCACCCTGAGAAATCATCTCAATGTTGATGCTGTGCTCGCCCAGCGTCGAAAACATCTTGCCGGCCACGCCCACCATGTTCTTCATGTCGGCGCCCACCAGGCTCAGAATGGCCATGCCGTGCAGCAGGCTGACGTCCCCCAGCGCCCCCAGCGCCCGCCGCGCCCGCTCCAAGTTGCTCTCCACCCCCGCGGGCACCGCGTCCGGCGCGTGGATCGCCATCGACACGTGCACCTCGCTCGTCGCAATCAGGTCCACCGAGATCTGGTGCTCGTCCAGGATCGAAAACAGCCGCGCCACAAACCCGTGCGCCAGCGACCGCTTGTTCGAGTGGATGTTGAGCACCGAGATCCGGTCCTTGATCGTCACCGCCGTCGGCCGCCGCGGCGTCAGCCGCACCACCGCGCCGTCCGCACCCGCACCCGCACCCGCACCCGCACCCGCCCCCGCCCCCGCCCCTGCCTTGGCTGCCTTGCGGCCCGAGACACCGCCGTTGGTCTGGGGCGGCGCCACATTGACCGTGAAGCTGCCGCGCGCCGACCGCTGCAGCTGCTGGTTCGGCGCCAGCACCGGGTCCGGCAGCACAATGGTGCCGTTGCCGCGCGGGTTCTTGACGTTCTTGATGCGCACCGGGATCGGCGGCACCGCCTTGATCACCTGGTCCATGGTCAGGTGGTGGATCACCTCCGACCCGTAAAACGTCAGCTCCGCCGCCTCCGACGGCGTGATGGACGCGATCAGCTGCGCCGTCGGCACCTTGCTCGGGTCCGCCGTGAAGATGCCGTCCACCTCCTTCCACACCTGCAGCTCCGCCGCCTTGAGGCCCACCGCCAGCAGCGCCGCGCACAGGTCCGTGTACCCGCGCCCCACGTCGCCGTCCAGCAGGCTGCCCGGCACGTTGCCAAAGAAGCCCGTCACCACCGGCACCCGGTCCCCGCACGCCGCAATCTTCTTGGCAAACACGGCCGCCGCCTCGCGGTAAAAGGCCGCGTCCAGCCGGTCGTGCGCACCGCCCACGCCGCCGCCGCCCATCGTCGTCCCCGCCGCCGCAGAGAGGCCGCCCCCGGCACCGCCGCCCCCGGCACCGCCGCCCCCGACACCGCCGCCGCCGCTGCCGCTGCTGCCGTTGCCGCTGTGCAGCGCGTCCGACAGGTCCACGTACTCGGCGTCCACCTGGCGGTCGCGCAGCACGTAGGCCATGAAGCGGCAGCTGAGCTTCTCGCCCACGCTGGCCACGCGGTCCTTGGACCGCGAGTTGACCTCGAGGTTGAAGCGCTTGATGGCCGTCACGTACTCGGCCAGCTCGCGGCACTCGGCCTCAATCTCCCCGCGCAGCGCCGCCCGGAGCCCCGCGTCCGCCACGCTGGCGTCCGCCGCCGCCAGGTGCTCGCTGCAGATGGCCTGGATCAGCTCCTGCGCCCCCTCCACGATCCGCTGCTGCGCCGCCTCGTCGCTCAGCGCCGCCGCCGGCGCCAGCTGCTGCAGGCTGCGCACCACCTCCAGCAGCCGGCTGGTCGTCCCGCTCGCCTTCTTGCCCGCGCTGCGCGCCGAGCACACCACCACAATGCGGCTCCCCTTCGACACGTACTGCCTGTGGTCTGGTTAGCGGGCCGATTTCGCCATGTGCAGCACCGTGTCTTTGCACATGCGCCCCTCGAACATCCCCACCACCACCAGCCCACCACCACCAAACGTATGTGGGTGCCGATGATCTCCTAGACTCACCGGACAATGTCTTCAGCAATCTGACAATGTTAGCCTCTGCTTCCCTTCCCTCCTGGCGAGCGCCTCCCCCCTGACAAGACCGCCTGCATACCTTTTCTGGAAACTTGCCCACGCTGGTGCCGCCGAACTTCTGGACAATCCACCCGCCGCCCGCCGCGTTCCTCAACAGTGGTCTCGCCATGGCGCACTCGGCCGTGCTGCTGTGCTTCGAGCGGGACGAGCGGTCGGCTGGCGGGACATGTAGCCGGTGCCGGCAAGGGAGACGAGGAGAGGAGAGACGACCCAATTGTAGTCGTAGGACACGCGGAGAAAGAAAAGAGAGCTGGCGAGCTCAGAATATATAGCTCCGGGCGCGTGTCCGTCGGGCGGCTCGGGCACGGGCGGGAGGTCGTGGGACGTGAAATGCCCGAGGTCAATGCGGAACCAAAGAATCAAACAGCAAGAACCAAAAAACGAAAAACCGTTTCTGCCAATGGGCCCTTTTTGGGGTTACAGCAAAGAAGAAATCCGGACGAAGAATGACTCTGTACGCGACCCACAAAAAGCGGTGGGTGGGGCGTACGTATTTGCGGCCCCCGAGTTGAAGAAAGCCGGCAAAATTTTCTCCTCTCTCTTCTGGCAGGCGCGAACGGCACGAGCGAATGGCACGAGCGAGCGCCCGGCTGGCGGTTTCCCTCAAGCTGCCAAAAACGCGCCGAGGAACCACAAAGGGCAGACACGTTCCTTGTTGCCCCGTGGCCGGGCTACTACCATGCTTACTACGGAGTAGGCCAGCCTTGCGGCCGTCGCGCCTTCTGCTTTGGTTGTCAACAGAGCAAGGCGGGGTTGCCAGCAGACGACAAGACAAGGCACGGCTGTAGCTGAGGATATAAGCTTATCCGTATCGTCACTGGTGTCAGTCAGCTCTTGGACGACCAGTCACATAACACATGGGCTGCCACCACCGCAGCCTTGTCGACCGTGTGACCGGGCCCGTGTCTCTCCAACACACAGAATCATACAGATGAAAAAAAAGTCCGCTGTCATATGAAAACGAGATACACGGCAAAACGCAAAGACACCCCGCAAAACCGATCCGTCCATCTCCACCGATGGATGATGGCCCTTGGCCGAGAACGAAAAGAAACCGCAAGACGACAAGACCCGATGCCACCGTATTAGATGTATTTCCGAAGCTGTGACGTTAGACGGGATCGACCGGGGGAGGGAAAGGGCAGAGGTAAAAAAAAAAACGCACATCCAGAGTCAGCGTCTTGGAGCTGTTGACCTCCTGGTCGCGGTAGACGCCGACGAGGCTCTCGCTGTCCTGGAAGAGGCCCGGCTTGAGACTGATGACGATGAACTGCATGCCGGGCCCGGCGTGCTCGCGGATGTACTTCTTGATCTTGTCGACGTTGGCGTTGTCGAGCGCGGCGTCGACCTCGTCGAGCACAAAAAAGGGCGACGGCTGGTAGCTGTGGATGGCAAACAGCAGCGCCAGCGCCGCCATCGTCTTCTCGCCGCCCGACAGGTGCTCCATGTCGCGGAAGCGCTTGAGCGGCGGCATCGCGTGGTACTTGACGCCGCTCAGGTACGGCGGCTCGTCGCCCTCCGCCTCAATGTCCAGGTACGCCTGCCCGCCCAGCGGGTACGCCTCTGTCCGCGTCAGCTCCTTGTACACCTCGGTGATCTGCTCCTGGATGTGCGTAAACGCCTTGCGGAACACCTCCGTGCGCTGGTTCTTGACGTCCTCAAACGCCGTCTTGATCCGCTGCGCCACCCGCTTGCTCTCTTCAAAGTCCTTGTCCACCTCCCGCAGCTTGCCCTCCACCGACTCCAGCCGCTCAATCGCCCGCATGTTGGGGTTCAGCTTCTCCAGCTCCGCCGTCAGCTCCGCAATCTTGGTCTCCAGCCGCTCCTCGGCGCGCTCCTCGTCGTCCTGGACGTCAGCATCAGTAGTGGGAGGCGGAAAGAAAGAAAGAAAATAGGGGGGGGGGGTTGGACGAGGAAACTTACCCCCTCGGCGTGCAGCCGGCTAAAGTCGACCTCGATGCCGTAGTCGTTCATGGCCACCTCCATGGCGCCGTCGTCGCCGTCGTCAATGTCCATGGCGTCCGGGTCCTGGTTGAGCAGCTGGTCCTCGTTGGGCAGGTCGTCGAGCGACCCCTCCTCCAGCGGGATCTGGATCTGCTCCATCTTGCACCGCCGCAGCAGCGCAAACTTGGCCGCGCTGTTCTTCTGCACCTCCGTCTCCAGCGCGTTGATCTCCCGCAGCCGCCCGTCGATCTCGCGCTGCCACCGCTGCACCTCCGCCTTGGCCGCCGCCACCTGGTCCGCCGTCGCGCTCGTCTCCGTCTGCATCTTGTCCAGGCTGCGCCGCAGCTTGTCCACGTCGCGCTGCGCCTGCGCCACCACCGCCTCGATGCTCTTCTTCTCCGCCTCGTGCTGCTGCAGATCCCTGCCCAGCAGCTGCGTCCGCCGCTCCATCTGCTCCACGCGCGCCTTGGTGCTCTCGTGCCGCGACGTCTCCCAGCTCATCGTCGACTTGAGCCGCTGCAGCTGCACCTCGAACTCGCTGCGCTTCTCCGCCGCCTGCTGCTCCAGGCTGCCCTGCTGCGCCTCGTACTCGCGCACGTCCGCGAACCCGTGCTGCCGGCAGAACGCCGCAAACACCTTGTCCTCCACCTTGGTGATGGCCTGCTCCGCCTGCGCCAGCGCCTTCTGCGTCCGCGCCAGCTTCGCCGCCTCCTCCGCGTGCTTCTTCTCCCGCTCCCGCAGCTGCTGCGTCTCCTCCGCCACCTCCTGCTTCTTGCTCGCCAGGTTCTTCTCAAACGCCTGCAGCTCCGCCCGCGCGCTCCGCAGCCGCTGCTCCAGGTGCGCCATCTCGTCGTTGAGCACCTTCTCGTGGTGCAGCAGGTGGCTCG
Organism: Ophiostoma fasciatum; assembly: GCA_019925495.1. Lineage (NCBI taxonomy): Eukaryota > Fungi > Ascomycota > Sordariomycetes > Ophiostomatales > Ophiostomataceae > Ophiostoma > Ophiostoma fasciatum. The sequence goes on along the minus strand of JADHKM010000007.1, from coordinate 432,244 downwards.
GCTTCGGCAGCTTCTCCAGGTCCGCCCGCTTCTTGTCGTACATGCGCTCGAGGTTCTGCACGTCCTCCTCCGCGAAGCGCTTGCCCCGCCCGCCGCCCTTGTGGTCGGGCATGCGCCCGCCCGTCATGGTGCCCGAGCGGTTGATGAGGAAGCCCTCGAGCGAGACGGCCTTGACCGGCAGCCGCTTCTGGTACACAATGCTCTTGGCCACGTCCATGGAGTCGCAGATGACGGAGCCGCCGCACGCAAAGGCCATGGCGCGCTCGAGGGCCGCGTCAAAGTCGATGGTGTCAATGGTCAGGCGCGCGCCGGGGATGCCCTTGATGGCCGTGTTGGGCGTGCTGACCTTGACGTTGTCGAGCGGGATAAAGGTCATGGGCGCGTGGCGCTGCTCCTTGAGGTACTGGATGCACTCGGACGCCGTCTTCTCCGTGTCGACAATGACCGAGTCGAACTCGTGGCCCAGCGCCGTCACCACGGCCTCGTCGTACTTTTTCTGCTTGGGCTTGCACAGCTCGCCCACGCGGCCGTGCACGCCCGGGTAGATGCGGCGCATCTGCGCCACCACCTCCTTCATGCGCGTCTCCTTGCGGCTCTGCACCATGCCCGAGCGCGCCGTCTCGAGGCGCGTGGCAATGTCCTGCATCTGCTCCTCGAGCTCCGTGACGGCGTTGTTGACGCGCACGCGCTCCGACTTGGCCTGGTTGTAGCTCTTCTTGGCCTGGTCCACGTCCTCGGCCATCTTGCGCACGTCGCCCTCGCAGGCCGCGTGGCGCTCCTGGATGGTCTCGAGCTCGGCCGTCAGCTTGGCCACCTTGGCCTGGCGGCTGTCGACGTTGCCCTTGATCGTGTTCACGGTGACCTCGTCGCTCTTGAGCTGGCGCCGCACGTTGTCGCGCTCGGCCAGCTCCACGGCGCACTTGGCGCGCACCTGCGCGCGCAGCGCGTGGTACTCGCGGCGGTCGGCGTCGCTGAGGTCCTTGCCCTGCTTCTGCAGCGTCTCCTTCCACTGCGTCTCGAACTGCTGGCGCGCCTTCTCGACGAGCGCAATCTCCTTCTCGGCCTTGCGCACGCGCGCCACCTGGGCGTCGCGCTCCTCGCTGGCGGACGCGATCTTCTGCCGCAGCAGGGCAATGTCGCTCGACAGCTGCTCGACCTTTTCGGCCACGGGCACGAGGCGGTTCTCCTCCTCCTCGATCTCGCGCTCCTTGTGGCGGATGCGGCGCTCGGCGCGCGACGCCTCCTTGTTGGCGGCGGCGTGCTCGGCGCGGGCCGTCTCGAGCTTCGCCTCGGCGTCGGCCAGGTTGCGGCGGAACTCGGCCAGGTTCTCGTTGTGGTCCTGGATCTGGCTGCTCGACTCGTCCATGATGCGCTGGTAGCGGTAGATCTTCCAGAGCATCTGGTCGACGATAGCGTCGTCGCGCTCGGCCAGCTTGCGCTGAAAGCTCTCGGCCTCGGCCTTTTGCTCCTGGTACTGCTTGATCTCGGCGTTGATGGCGCGGCGGCGCGTCAGGTGGAAGTTTTGGTTCTCAATGGCCTGCTCGGCCTCGTTCTTGAGGCGCTCGTACTCGGGCTTGTAGTCGAGGCTGCCCGAGATCTGCTCGATGAGGCGCGTGAGGTCCTGCGACGACTGCGAGGCGATGGCCTCGACGTCGCCCTGGAACACGAGAAAGTTGCGCGCCTTGATCAGGATGTTCTCCGCCTCGAGCGCGCTGTTGTACTCCTGGGCGGACACGACCCGGTTGTTGATGCGGTACTCGCTCGAGCCCTGGCTCGTGATGGTGCGCTTCCAGCGGTGTGTGTCGCCGGCGTCGTCCTCGTAGACGGCCATGACCCAGGCGTTCTTGGGGTCCTTGCGGCCTGGCTTGCCATCCGCATCCTCCTGGTCGTCGGCATCGGCATCAGCGTCGGCGTCGGCGTCGGCAGTGCTGCTGCCGTTCTGGAAGCCGTTGGCGTGGCCGTTGGCGTCCGGCTGCAGCGGGGCGTCCTCGCTCGGTTTGGACGTTTCCATGACGCGCCCGCGGTACACGAGGTCCTTCAGATGGCTCGAGCGGAGGTGGGAAGACTTGATGCCCAGGACGAAGGAGATGGCATCCATGCTGCGGGGGGGGGGAGACGGGGTCAACGGTGGATCTTGGCAGGGATCCAAAAAAAGAGGGGGACAAGACGTACGAATTGGACTTGCCCGAGCCATTGGGCCCGACAATCGAGGTGAAGTAGGAGTCGCCAAAGAGGAGGACATGGTGGCCCTTGTAGGACTTGAAGTCTGCGCGGGAGGGCAGCGGTCAGCGGTCAGCGGTCAGCGGTCAGCGGTCCGTGGGCCGAACGGCGGGCCAGCCGCGCCGCGGGGAAAGACGCACTGAACAACTCGAGGCGATTGAGCTTGCCCATCTTGGCAGCGGTGCGCAAATGCGGCGACGGGGGCGGCCGCTCGAGAGGGCGATGGTCGCCAGAGACAAGGCGCGACGGCGGCGCGTGACGGCAGGCAAGCGGTGGGCGGCAGACAACAGCAGACAGACGACGGGCGGCGCGGAAGAAGCGAGGAGCAAGGCCGTCATGCTCCGACGGGGTCGCAGACGGGGGAGGCGGGCGAGGAGTTGGGGCCGGCCGGCACACGCGCTGTGGTTGGGAGACGCGGGAGGCAGAGATGGTCGTTGGCGGGTCCCCTTTTTCGCAGTTGGATTTACGCGACTCGCTGCTGCGAGGCGCACGGCGCGGGGGAGGGCGACGCGCGATTGTCACGTGGGCGGACGTCGGCACAGCCACAGATACCGCCACAGCTGTACTTGTACCGTGTTTGTAAGTTACTCGTACGGCCTCCGTCCTGCGTTCGACAACCAACCACGAGGCTGGTTGCTGCCACGCCTCGCGCCTGCGCTCTTTCCGCCCTTGCCGTCACCGCCTGCGATCACAAGCAAAGTCGCCAACGCCACCATCGCGACGTTGCGAGACGACGAAACGAAGCATCACCCCCCTCCACCCCCCCACTCCAACCACGCCCTCGCGCATCACCTGGACAAGCGACGCTTACGGCCAGTCCTCTGTCTTGCGAACCAGCGCGCGCGCCGCGTCCGCCTCGAGCCGGCGCCTTTCCCGTCCAGGGCCTCTTGCGCGCCGCACAAAAAAAAGCCTTTGGCTTCGAGGTCCTCCAGCGGCTGCACCAGCTCCCAGTAGGGTGCCCGTGGTGGCGCTAGAGCTCTAGACACGTTCCGAGGGGTATGTAGGCGCCTGGCACTTTCTGGCCTGCCCCTCCCCTTTGCTCATCGTTCTCTGCATGCATCCGCGGATGGGTGAGCTGTCTCTTGTCTCATCATGGCTGACGTCCTGATCCTCCGCTGTGCAGAAGCACTGCGCACAGTGTCCTTCCACAACGACGACCGCAAGCGGTTCCGCCGACTCACGCTCTCCGATATGGCGGAGCCGGGCGCTCCTCTAGCCGCGGCCCGGGCTGCCGGCCGGTCCGAGGACGCCATGACGACGGCGACGACGGCGACGACGGACAGCGAGGCCTCCCTCACACCCGAGGGAAGCAGCAGCAGCGGCGGCCCTGGCGGCGGCAACGGAAACGGTGACGGTGCGCTGGAGCCGGAGCCGGAGCAGGAGCAGGAACAGGACCAGCAGCAGCCGCTGCTGGCGGAGACGCCGACGCTGGGCCCGACAACGGGGAGCCATCCGGGCAGCCCGGGGTTTGGGGCGGCGCTGTCGCGGCACGCGTCGTTTTCGGGCAGCAGCTCGTACCAGGAGGACTGGGACATCCCGCCGCTGGACCGGCTGACGGTGCTCGACCTGCTGGACAACTTTGCGCTGCCGCAGCAGCTGGAGAAGCTGAGCAAGGGCATCTCGGCGCAGACGCGCAAGCTCAAGAAGTCGCGGGACGCGCTCAAGTCGCGCAGCCAGGTGGCGCGCGAGCGCATGGTGGAGGAGTGGCGGCACCGCGTGCCGTCGGCGGAGGAGCAGCTGGAGCGGTACCGCGCGCGCATGCGCACGAGCGTGGAGAAGCTGGGGCGGCAGTGGAACGACACCAAGGTGATCACGCTGCGCGAGAAGGTGGCCTTCATCTGCGGCGTGCTCAACATCTTCATCAGCGGCTACCTGATCGGCGGCTGGCCGCAGTACATGCACCTGTGGTACACGGGCCAGATCCTCTACTTTATGCCCATCCGCTTCTACACCTACCACAAGCGCGGCTACCACTACTTCCTCGCCGACCTCTGCTACTTTGTCAACCTGCTGCTCCTGCTCAGCCTCTGGGCGTTCCCCGGGTCCAAGCGCCTCTTCGTCTCGTGCTACTGCCTCGCCTTTGGCAACAACGCCGTCGCCATTGTCATGTGGCGCAACTCGCTCGTCTTCCACAGCTTCGACAAGGTCACCTCGCTCTTCATCCACGTCATGCCCTGCGCCACCCTGCACTGCATCGTCCACCTGCTCGACCCGGCCTACCAGCAGCAGCGCTTCCCCGCCGTCTACGCCCTGAAGCACCACGAGCCCGCGTCGCCCTACGTCCGCGTCGGCTCCATGCTGCTGTGGTCCAGCATCCCCTACGCCGTGTGGCAGCTGTCCTACTACTTCTTCATCACCGTGCGCCGCCGCGACAAGATCGCCGCCGGCCGCCCCACCTCCTTCACCTGGCTGCGCCGCTCCTACAGCAAGACGTGGATCGGCAAGATCGTCCTGGCCCTGCCCGACGTGCTGCAGGAGCCCGCCTTTATGCTGATCCAGTACGCCTACGCCGTCACCACCATGCTGCCCTGCCCCGTCTGGTTCGCCTACCGCTGGGCCAGCGGCGCCTTTCTCATGGGCGTCTTCACCTGGAGCATCTACAACGGCTCCACCTACTACATTGACGTCTTTGGCAAGCGCTTCCAGAAGGAGCTCGAGGCCATGAAGCGCGAGGTCGCCAAGTGGCAGGAGGCCGAGAACATGGCTGGCGGCGGCGGCGGCGGCGGCGGTGGCACCAGCGTGGGCGGCGCCAGCACCGCGGGCGACAGTGTCGAGGCCCTCGACCACGAGGATACGCACCAGGACCACCCGCACAAGACCCTGGACGCCCTGTCGGCGACGGCCGAGGCCCCGGCGACGGCGCTCAACACGGGCGCCGACTGGGACGGCAAAGACGGCGCGCGGCGGCGGCACTGATCCTCTTTTCTTTTTTTTCTTTCTTTTTTTTCTCTCTTGTTTTCTTTCTTGGGCACTGTTCTGTTTCGCTTGGTGTTGTTGTTTCTGGGCTTTTACGTTTTGCTTCTCACGACAACACACGACAGCATATGGGGGGGGGGGGCGGCGGCGAGGAGGCGCTGGCGCGCGGTTGTGGTTGTTGCTGCTGGGCAGTTTGTCCCTTTCTCTTTTTTTTTTCTGGCTTGGTAGACTCGCTTTCTTCAAATCACCATTACCCCTTTCCGGTTGACATTGTACATACACACACCATCGCTCCGTACTGCGTACGGCTCACGCTGCACCGTCTGGAAAAGAAAACACCGTTTCTATGCAATCGAAGAACAAATCACCCCCTCGGAAATCAGAACAATAGTAACCTCGCTCCCGTTGTCCCTTGCCGATGCAAAAAAGAAAAAGAAAAAAAACAGAAAAAAAAAGAAAAAACAGAAAAAAAGAACAACAAAAACCACCCGCTCGATGCAAACAGGGCGTCGCTGTCCTCTGTATGTACAAAATGCACGCTCATCACCGGTCACCGGATGACCCCCCAGTCGGCGAGGCGGCCGCTGCCGTCGCTGTCGTCGCGGGTGCCCGGCTTGCGGCCAAAGACGTTCCAGAAGCGCAGGGTCTCGTCGCCGGCGCCGGTGACGACGACGCGGCCGTCCGGGCTCATAGCCAGGTACAGCACGCGGTAGGTGTGGCCGGTCAGGCTGGCCACCTGGGTCATGGACGGGTACTTCCAGACGACGATCTGGTTCTGCGAGTAGCCGTGCGTGGAGACGATCTCGTTGGAGTTCTTGGACCAGGCAATGTTGCACACCTGGCTGCCCGTGTCCACCTCGTTGACGACGGTGCCGCGCAGCGTGTCGTGGAAGATGATGCGGCGGTCGGCGGTGCCGCCGCCCGAGGCCAGCAGCCCGCGCTGGTGCGGCGACCAGGCAATGGCCTTGACGGCGGCGGTGTGGTCGGCAAACTTCCACAGCGGGGTGTCGGACAGCTTGTCCCAGACCATGAGCTTGTTGTCGTTGCCGCCGCTCGCCAGCTGGCCGTCGTCGCAGTTCCACTTAAGGCCGCAGACCTCCTGCTTGTGGCCAACAAGTTTACGCAGCCACTGGTCGGGGGCGCGCACGTCGCGGTGGTAGATGAGGCGGTCGCGCGAGCCCGAGGTCAGGATGTGGGTGTTCCAGGCCAGCGAGCTGACGCGCATGGTGTGGCCGGTCATGGTGCGCAGACGGCGGGCCTTTTCCGCGTCCCAGATCTGCACGAGGCCCTTGCTGGTGCCGATCGCGAGGTGGGTGCCCTTCTGGATCCAGGACACGCTGGTGACGGCGTCGTCGTCGCCGAGGGTGCACAGCTTGTTGACGCGGCTGGTCTGGGCGTTCCACAGGTAGACGCTGGACCCGAGGCCGACGCCGAGGACGTTGGCACTGCCCCAGTCGACGAGGTTGAGGTAGAAGTCGTCGGCCAGCTCGGGGGCGTCGAGGACCTTGTAAGGCACCTTGCTGACGGCACGGGGCTGGCGGCGGGGGCTGAGCAGGATCTGCTGGCTGTCGAAGCGGACGGGGGAGAGGCTGTAGATCTCGGCGCGGGTGTCGAGGTTGGGGCCGTGGCGGCTCTGGGGCGTGCGGGAGGGGGTGGGGTGGCCGGCGACGTGGCTATACTGGCGGGGAGACATGTAGGAGAAGAGGTTCTTGTGGGGCGTGGAGGGAGTCATGGAGGTCGGGGGAGCGCCGCCGGCACCGCCGCCGGCGCTGCCGGAGGAGGGGTGGGTGTTTCGTGGCGGGGTGTGGGAGCGGGTGCCGTCGATGGCGTGGGTGACGCGGGCCGCGCTGGGCAGGGCGTGGTCGGGCGAGAGCGAGGGTGGCGTGACCTGGGGGATGGAGTCCTCGAAGAGCTCGGCGCGCAGGAGGGTGGAAAAGGTACGGTTGGCTTCTTCGGCTGGGGGTGGTTAGCGGGGCCTTTATCGACGTAGACAATAGAGCGTACTCCTCTGGAAGTGCAGGTCGCCGTGCGGCGTGCGCTTCTTCTGCTTGGACGGCGTGGCGGGCGAGCCGTCTTCGTGCAGCAGACTGAAGCTGGCCTGCAGGTCCTGGCCGGACCTTGTGGGGATGAAGCTGGAAGACGGTGTTAGCAGGGCGGCGGACCAGGTAGACAGACAGACGATCGGGCCGGTGCTGCTCTCTCTCCACGTACCGGTCGCCGTTGATTCTCTGCCGTTTCCGGTGGTTGGAGCCCGGCGTCCCGTCGCGTGGCGCGGAGGACGGCGCCGAGGGCGCGTGGTAGCTTGGACGGCCGAGCTCGCGGCGCAGGGCGTGGTCGACGGCGTCGGCGTCGACACCGGCGTTGCCGCCGTTGCTCATGCTGGCGCGGGCCGTGGCGCGCGCAAGACGGGCGGCCGTGGCGACGCTGTTGCTGCTGCCGGAGCTGGCGCGGAGGAGCGGCGACGGCGAGGACGAGGACCGGCGCGGTGCGGGGGGCGGCGGAGGTGTGGTTGCTATCCTTGCAGGCGGTGGTGGTGGTGGTGGTGGCGGCGGTAGTGATGATCGTGGCGGCGCGAGCGCCTCTTTTGATGGTGCCTCAGCCGAGGAGGAGGAGGAGGACGAGGCGGTGACTCCGGCGACGGCGGTGAGCGACGCCGAGGATGCGAGCGGCCGCGCAGGTGCATCCCGGTCGGCGGCTGCTTCTGCCAGGGCGGCGTCGGAGGCCATGGTGACGGGGAGTCGACAGAAAAGCAATAGGGATACAGAAAAAAAAGAGGGAAAAAAATCGACAATGTCCTCTGGCGGCTGGCGATGGAGATCGCGCAGGAGCCGGTTGGAGAGGATGCGTGCCCCGTGCCTTTTATTGCATCGTTCGCGGGCGTGTGGTCGCTGGGAGGATCGGAAGACGGGGATCGTGACGCTGCGCGTTGCTTGTTCGCGACGCTCACTTCGCTTTGCTTCTCCTTCGCTCTTTCGATTGCGTCGCTCTGGAGTTCGGTTCTAATCGCAGGTATCTCGTCCGGGCCGTAGGAGGCCAGCGGTCGGCAGCCGTCGGCGGTCGGCGGTCGTCGATCGTCGTGGGCGGAACAAATGCTGGATAAGATGCTGGGAGGAGCCACGAGTAAGTATCGTGAGGATGTAGGACGCAGAGTGCAGAATGCAGGACGCAAGATGCGCAGGCAAGACGGCGGCCGGTCGAATTCTGCGTTGCTGTCAATTGGGCGGAGGAAAAAGAGGGAAGGAGCGGCCGGAAGAAGCGAGCAGAGGAGCGAAGCGGGATGGAATGAGAGAAGAGAGAGGTCGAGCGTCCGTTTCGCACTTGGTTGCTGTGCGGGAAGGAGAAGATGGCGGCGGCGACGGCGGCGCGGCGGCGGCGGGCGGTATACAAAGTACCCTAGACTGTACAAAGTATACAAGGTACACGGGGTAGGTAGCGTGGGCGGGCGTTCGGTGAATCGGAGGAGCAGCAGCGGGCAGGAAAACGCGAAAAGGGAGAAGCGCTGTTGTGGTGGCCCTGGGTTTGGGGGGGGAAAGAGGCAGGCGCACGAGCCACAGTAGCCGAAAGCGGACTAGCGGCACTTTCTGTTGTGTGTCACTTACCACTGAGACAGCAGACAGCAGAGCTGCGGAGGCGCGCCGCCCTGTAAACCCAGTGGGCCTTGGGACGCCAGACGCCCGCTGTTTTCGTCGAGCGGACGCGCTGGGCGTGGCCTGGCGGGGCGCCGACGTGCTGTTTGTTGTTGTCTGAGGGCTCAATGCTGGTCAGGCCCCAAGCTCAATAGGCGGCTGCTGGGCTGCAGTCTGTGTTCTACTGTGTTTGTACGGAGAAACGCACGGAGCACGTAAATATACTCCAGCTCTGCAACACGTGACACTGCTGTAGTCGCCGCGCCCGCACAGCTTTCGTCCGGTGTCTCTGTCCTCCAGACCGTGCCGCTTCGTCCTTCCAGCGCCGGTCTGCCTCGTTCTGCCTCCTCTTCCTCTGCCTCTCCTTCCTTTGACCACCCACCGCCCGCTTGCCCGCCCGCCCGCTTGCCCGCCCACCCGCAGACGCTTCACGTCCCCTCCTCCTCCTCCTCCTCCCTTGCCCTCCACGTCTCCATAGGTAAACAAACACACGGCGAGGCGCAACGCTCCCGCGCGCTGAGGTGGGTGCTGAGGTGGGCGCTGAGGTGGGCGCTGTGGGCGCTGTGGGCGCTGCCCGTCGTCGCCCATCGCAGAAAACCGTCTCGCTCCATTGGCTGCGCGCGTCTGGTCGTCGAGGCCAGCACCCGCCCCCCCGGGCCCACTTGCCCCCTATGCAGAGGCCCGCCGCGCTAGGCCTCGCTGTGATTGGCCAGACGCGCGCGCGTCTCCCTGGCAAGGCCAAAACCAGCCCCCCCTTGGCTCGCGCGAGCGAGCCACATTACTGGCTGGCCGCCAGACACAGAGAAAAAAACCACTTTACGCGTTGTTTTGATTTTGGGAAATATCGTCTTCCGCGCGTTTTGTGTTTTCGTTCTGGCCGGCCAGCCCTCCCTCCCTCGTGTTGTTTCGTCCTGCGTTGCGGCCGCCCCTGAGATCGGGTTTCTCCCCCCCCCCCTCCGGCCCCCTGCCTCGGTGGAGATCCAAGATCGACGTGTTAACGTCGGCTGTGCCTTTTTTCTCTTTCTTCCGTGTCGCGCAAGAAAACAGTTGCTCGCACCACCTCGCCGTCCCCCCCTTCGGGCCTTCGTGTCACGTGCTACAGGCAAGACATCATCCAGTCCGAGTGGTCTATCCATTCGCGTCCCGTTTTCTTCAGCTTCTTCAGCCGAGACAGCCTCTGAAATGCACGTTCCTTTCCGTCCCAGCCGCTCTTTTTGTACAAAGGGAAAGGCAAAGAAAACAAGAAAAAAAAAGATAGGAAAACCATGTCGTAGCCCGTCGCCAACCTCCCCGTTTTCTCCAAACCAAAGGAAAAACCAATGCGTCGTCGCTGTCCTGAGCCATGCTCGTTGTATCAAACCAAAAGAACCCAGAAAGAGTGTCATAAGAAACAAGAGAGAGAAAAGAGAAAGAGAGAGAACCAAGGGCTGGCGTCAAGGCCGCGGCGGCAGGCGTGCGTCCCCCTAGGCTTGCACCGCTTGCACGAGGGTCCGGCTCGCCTCGGCGTCCGTCGCCTCTCCTTGGTCGGCATGGGCAGCCTCGTCGGCTTCTCCGTAGACCTCGGGCTCTGGCGTCGTAGACCGCGGCGACGCCGGCGGGTCGGGCGTGTAGAACTGCGTCTGCGACTCGGCCTGGCTGACCCGGCTGACCCGGCTGATCCGGCTGGCCCGGCGCGCATCCTGCTGTTCTCCATGCTCCGAGGTGCCGCCGTCGTCGTCGTCGCTGTGGCCATCCTCGCCGGCGTCGCTGCCGCTGCCGCTTGCCTCGCCCACGCCCGACAGATACCGCCGCCGCCTGCGCTCCTTTTCGAGCGCCGCCTCGTCCAGCGCCGGCAGCGACGACGACAGCAGCGGCGTGTGCCGGCCCTCGGACGTGCTCACGGCCTCCGACATGCTCACCGCCACCTCGCTCTCGTCGTCGTCGTCCGACACCATCCGCGCGCGGCCGCCGCCGCCCGTGCTGCCGCCGCCCCCCCCGGCTGCGCCGCCGCCCTGGCCGCTCGTGCTGCCGCCGCCCGCGCTCGACCGGCTCGCCGCCCGCACCGACGAGTACTTGCGGTGCAGTTCGCGGAAGCTGCGCGCCGTCGCCGTGCTGGCACTCGCCGCCGACTCGCGCCGCGGCTGGTCCCCAGACGGCGAAAACGGGTCTGCCAGCTGCGGGAGCTGCGGCAGCTGCTTCTGGAGGTAGTCCCGGCTCTTGTGGTCGACGGCAGCCGGTCCTTGGCTCGGCTCGTCGGGAATCGGTGGGTCGCTGGTCGCCACAGTCACAGTGGGCAGCGCGCTTGGCTGGAGCTGCTGCTGCTGCTGCTGCTGCTGCTGCCCATGCTGCGACTGCGACTTCCACTGCCGGTCCGGCGGCAGAATCGACGGGAAGTCGCCGCCAAACGTTATCACGGACGCCTTCTTGCCGTGCACCACAAACGACCCCGTGCCCCGCTCGAGGATGATCGGCTCGTCCCCGCCGTCGTCCCCGCCGGTGCCACCGCCGGCACCACCGCCGGTGCCATCTCCGCCATCGCCATCGACACCGGTGCTGCCACCACCACCACCACCACCACCACCACCGCTACCGGCCGCATCCTTGCTCTTCCGGCTGCGCGTCGACAGGTGCCCGGCACTTTCCCTAAAAGTGCGATGCAGGCTGCGCCGAATCTTGTTCTTGTCGTGCTGCGGCGTCGTCGGCACCGCCGGCGTGTCATCCGCTGGCACGGTGCTGCCACCGTCGTCGAGGCCGCCGCCGCCTGCCGCAGACCGGCCGGGCTTGCCGACACCGCTGCTGCTGCCGCCGCCGACATGGCCGCTGCTGCCGCCGCCGGCGCCGCCGGACGTCGTGACTGGGAGCGACGCGAGCAGGCCCGCTTTCTGTAGCAGGTCGTATTCGTCCTCGTCCATCTCGTGCGTCGCGTGTTCGTGTGCCGAGCTCACCCGCCGCCCGGCTTGCGCGTGTGCATATGGCGGCGCCGCGGAGGGTGCTGCCACCGCAGCAGCAGACGATGACGACAACGGACCGCCGCCGCCGCCACCACCGGCCGAGGACGACATGCCGCTCGACACCGACGTCTTGCGCAGGCTTGCAAAGTCCAACCCGGGCGCTGTCCCCGTCTCCGACGACGAGTTGGGGCGTCGGTGCTGGAAGAACGCTGCTGCTGTGGCGCTCGTGGGCGGCGTTTGGAACTCGTCCGACTGCGGCGAGTCTGGTCCGACCCCTGCCCCAGCTGATGCCGCGGCCGCTGCCGCTGCCGCTGCTGCCGCTGCTGCCGTCGCCGCCGCCCCCGAGCCGATGCTTCCGCTCGCGAGGGAGCCGCGGTGCGTTGTGGACTGCGGGCTGCGCGGCTGCTGAACCGTGCTCGCTGTGCTAGTCTCGGACTGCTCCCGCTGCAGGCGCAGGCGCTGCGGCCGGTCGGTCGACGAGAAGGACGAGGCGCTGGCATTCGTGGCCACACCCGCCCCCGCGACGCCCGCAAACGCGGCGCCGCTTTCGAGGGCGTGATCCGGGCCGAGCCGCAGCTGGCGCTCCTCGTCGAGGTCCATCTCCAAGATGTCGCGGTGGCACTTAAGCCGCCACATGTCCAGGCGCGTGCGCTTGATCTGGGTGTCCATGCGCATCGCCGACTGCAGCATCTGCTCGCGCGTCTTGGGCTGGATGGGCGCCATGATCTGCAGGTGCCGCGCGTTGCGCAGCTGCTCCTCCAGTTGCTTGCTTTCCTCCTCCAGCTTGCTGTTGGCGTCCGCCACCTTCTGGATCATAATGTCCCGCCGCGCGGCCAGGATGTCCTGGGCCATCTTGTGGTCGATGCGGCTCCGCGTGATGGTCACCTCGCCGCTCGGCGTTTGCACGGACTGACGGCCGCTGCGGATAACCCCGCCGCTGCCACTCCCGCCGGCGCTGCCGGCGCTGCCGACGCTGCCGACGCTGCCGCTGCTGCCGGCGCCCGCCCTGTCATCCGACGCCATGCTCCGGATGGCCCGCCGGTCCTGGCCTTCGTAGAAGCCGCCGACCACGCCGCGCATGCGAACGCCAGACGTGCGGAAGGCGGCGGCGTAGTTGAGCTTGGCCAGCCAGTCGTTCATCTCGTCCTCGTTCTCCGCCAGCAGCACCTCCTCGTGGCCGCCGTGGCGCACGTACGTGAAGGCGTACTTGTGCTTTTTGTACGAGGCGTCGAGAAGCGCGACGGCGCCGTCGGTGGACATGAGCCCGTCGGGCTTGAACTCCTGCAGCGGCGGCTTGAAGATGATGGGAATGCCGTCGTGGCCGTGGCGGATGTGCGTCTCGTACTGGTGGATGAGGCTCTTGACCCACGAGGTGTTGCGGAAGAAGTAGAGCTGGGCGCCCGTCAGGATGGCGCCCCACTCCTGCCAGGGCGAGCGCGTCTTCTTCTTCTTGGCGTCCTTGCGCCACAGCAGGCCGACCTTTGTGATCTTGATGTCCACGATGCCCGGGTGCGCCTCCTCCGGGTTGGTGGCCGTCTTCTCGGTCATGAAGGCGTCGGGCCGCGAGCGCGCCGACACGATCTGCAGGACGCCGGTGCGGAAAAAGGTCTTTTGCAGCTCCTTCATGTTGAGCGACCGGGCCGTGCCCACGTAGCTGTAGGGGTCGTCGAGCTGGATGACGTCCTTAATGTTGGGCCGCAGGACGTCCAGCTGGTCGTCGATGATGAGCGTGTACGGGTCGATGGGCTCCTTGGACGACTTCTTGGCCAGGTCGGGGCTGGCGCCGGGGAAGATGGACTTGCGGCGGGCCTTGTGGGGGACGATGCGCTCGCCGTTGATGTCCAGGTCGTCCTCGACGTGGATAAAGGGCGTGTAGGTGATGTTGTCGTAGAAGACCTCGAGGATCTCGTCAAAGATGCCCTCGCCGCGCGTGTTCTTTTGGTAGTCGGCCTTTTGCATCTTGTGCTTGTTGTTCTTGTTGAAGACGTCGGTGTGCAGGATGAGCAGGGAGAAGGCAATGAAGTAGGCCTGGTCGGGCGAGGAGAAGATGCCCGGGTTGCACTCGTGGTAGCGGTTGGCAAAGGCCTGCAAGAAGCGGTCGATCTGCTGCGTCTCGCGCGGCAGCTCAGCCTCCATAAGGAGCTTGCGGATGGCCATGTCCATGGGGTCGCCAAAGAACTTGAAGCTGCGCATGTAGCTGCGCAGCACGGCCTGGGAGAAGGGGTCGGTCGACTTGGACAGGGCGCTGGCGATGACGCTGCGGCTGACGACCTCCTCGAGGCGCGCGAGGTACTTGGCGGGGGTGTCGTCCTCGCGGCGCTCGGGCAGGACAAAGGAGTCGCGCGCCAGCTGCAGCGAGTTGTTCTTGGACGTGTTGGAGCCCGGCGTGGCGGGCGTGAGGGTGCCGTGGCGCGTGCCCAGGGGCTCCGAGTTCTGGCGCAGCCGGCTCAGGCCGAGGAGGTCGCTGAAGCTCTTGCGGCCCGTAGCGGAGGACGAGCTGCGCAGGGTCGGCGGCGTCAGGTGCTCGTCGACCGACGGGCGGCTGGCGGCGACGGAGTCGCGCCCGATAGAGCTCAGGGTCGACGACCTACCGCGGCCGAGAGCCGCCGCCGCGGAGCCGCCGCCGGCGCCCGGAATCGAGCGCGTCGGCGACGAGTGGCCCGACTGGCGCGAGCTGGGGCGGAAGAAGGCGGTCGCCGGGGACGGGTTGCCCTTGTGGAACAGGGCCATGGCGGGCGAGGGCGCGAGGCTGCCGGACGGCGGAGTGCTGATGGCCCGGTTGTTCTGCAGGGACGGACGGGTGTGGTGCGCCAGCGAGTCCGGCTCGTCGACGCCGCGGCTCGGCGCGCGGAAGGAGGAGGCGCGGCCGGCGGAGGGGGGAGGAGGGCCGGTCTGGGCGGGCCCGTCTTCGGAAATGGGCCCGTCGACCGGGGTCGGGGGCTGCTGGCCCTTTTGTGGCAGGTGGCCGATGGGGAAGAGCGAGGGGGGGTTGGAGTTCTTGCGGCGGCGGGGGAGGCGGAAGAAGGTGGTGGTGGTCTGGACGGTCTGGGTGGTGGTGGTGGTCGTGCTGCCGTAGACGCGATCGCCGGAGCTGCCGTCGGACCGCGAGGACTCGGAGAGGCGGTTGACCGGAAGGGCGAGCGCGGTGCCGGCCTCCTCCCCGTAGCCGGGGGGCAAGCCGGCGCTGGCGTGGGTGTGCCCGCTGGCGTGGCTGCTGCTGTTCGGCTGCTGGCTGATGGAGGCCTCGTCAAAGACGACGCTGACGGGTTTGCGGGCGGCTTTGGAAGAAGGCATGACGGAGAAGCGGCGTGCGTCTTTTCGTGACCAGCTGCCGAAGCCGCCGCTGGTGCGGCCGACGGGCTCGTCGGGGTCGGAGCTGCGCGGCACGTCGCTGGACTTGCGGCCGAGGCTGGGCAGCTTGACACGGGCCGCCGGCTGCTTCTTCTGGGGAGCGGGACCGAGCTCAAAGGTGGGGGCGGTCATGATGATCTCGGGGGCTGCACAGAATGTCAGTCAAGCGTCAGACGTCTCCATGGTAAAGAGAGGACGCGCGCGCGCGGGGAGGAGACCTACGGGCGGGGATCGGGGGCACGGCGTCGGCGTCGGCCTGGGCCTGGGCCTGGGCCTGCTGGCGGGCGCGGGCGGCCAGCTGGGAGTCGGAGGCGTTGCGGAAGCGGAGCAGAGAGAAGCGGCGGTGCTTGGGCGTCTGCTCCTGGATGGGGGGCGAGTCCGGCCGGCGCAGATCGACGCTGTCGACGGAGACGGCGCCGCGGGTGGCGTTTGTGGGATCGAGGCGGCTGGCGTCGGAGGGCGGCGTGGCCGGCGCCACAGGGAGGATGGAGGGCGTGGACGCATCGGTCGGGGTGGCCGGGGTGGCCGGGGTGGACGAGGACGGACGGTCGGCGGAGGCGCGGTGGTGGCGGCCGTCGGCGTGGCTGCTGGCGGCAGCAGCGGTGCCGGCGGCGGCAACGGCCTCGCCGAGCCCGATCTCGGCAGGGGCATGCAGCGGGCTGGCCAGCGGCAAGAAGGCGGGCTCGCGATGGGAGTCGGACTCCGGTTCGAGCTCCTGCGCCTGCGCCTGCGCCTGCTCCTCCTCTTGTGGCTCCTCCTGCTGCTGCTCAGCTTGCAACTGTGTCGGCTCCGGCGGCGGCGGCTGCAGCTTGGACGTCGAGAGCGGGTGGAAGAAGGAGGTGTGCCGGCGCATGTCCGACTCGCTGGCCATGACGCCGCGGCGGCGGAGGAAGGGCATCGTGAGGGACGACGCGCGGGACGTGAACGGGAGAGGAGAGGAGGGAGGCGGCTGCGTCCTAGAAGAGCGGAGGCAGGCGAGCGGTGGGCGTGGACATGACGAGCAGACGTCGAGGGGGCGGTCGCGATAGAAAATCCGAGAGAGAGAGAGAGAGACGCCGCGTTGTGTGCGTTGTGTTGTCTGTCTGTCCAAAAGGGGCGGCGGCGGAGCTCAGCCGCTCGGATCCTAATAGGGCGTCTGTCGCGGGTCCCCTATTGGAGCGTGCGCGGGCGGAGACAGCCACCAGCAGCAGCGCTGAGGCTGGAGCTGCAGCAAGGCGGACTGGCGAGATTGGGGGTGGAAAACCAGTGCGACAAACGAGCCCCCGGTCGAAAAAGGGGGGGCGAGGAAAATCGTTGAGGCCAGTCGTCGGGAGCGCGATGGAGAGAGACCGGCTTGCGCGGGAGACGGCTTGCGCGCGCTGAGACACGGACAGCGAGCAGAAACACGAAGAAAACAGAAACAGGACAGCAAGGCAAAAAAAATAAAAGAAATGCTGGGCAGAGCGAAAGATACTTTTGAAAAGGGGCGATGGCGGTGGTTGGCGGAGAGGTCGGCAGAACGGGAGAGGGGGGGGGGGAGGGAAAGAAGAAAAGGCTGGGAGGCGGCGGCGCCGGCGGGCAGACAGACAGACAGAGAGACAGGCCTGACGGGGGCAGGAGCGCGATGAAACCCTGGGCGAGCTAGCTCCTTCCTGGACAGGACAGCTGCTGAGGGAGGGCTGGCTGGCCAGGCGGCGGGCAGGCGCGGGCGAGGGTTGGTGGCTGCGCGCTTGGCACCGGTGGCGGTGGTCCGTTAGCGAGGTTTGGCGTCAAAAGGCCCGACCGTGGCAGCAGCCGGGGCGCTAGAACCCGCAAGGAAGCGGCGGGACGTTGCACCAGTCCTACACCGTCCACCTAAGCAAACGCCATCCACAGTCCTACGAATGCAGGAGCTGTGCCGGCGCTCAACACTCTGTACTCCTCGCTTCAATGCGTCTATTGTGGAGGATGTGGACAAAGGAAATCGCAGGGCTTCGGCCGCCTGGCCGCTAAGCTGCCGTCGGAAGGCTGCTGGCCGCCGCCGAAAGACTGCTGGCCGCCGGCGCCGGAAGACTGCTCGCCGGCGCCGCCTCGGCCTGGGCCAGCAGGCGGGCGCGCCAGCCGTTGCAGACCTCCTCGAAGCCGCCGACGACCTCGCCGCACACGAGGGCGCACTCGCGGCGCTGCAGGCGCTCGTTCCAGTTGCCGCGCACCAGCCAGCGCTCGCCCTCCTCGCGCAGCTCCTCGTCGCGGCGCATCTCGGCCACCAGCTCCTTGGCGCTGCGCAGGCGCCGCGTCGCCGTCGTCGTCGTCTGCCGCGCCATGTGCAGCGTGTCCGACAGGTAGTTGAGCGTCGCCACCAGGTCGCTCGTCAGCCCGTGCAGCGCCGTCAGCGACTGGTACGCCGCCGTGCTCGGCCGCGGCATCTGCTCCGCCAGCGACGACAGCATCGGCAGCAGGTCGTCGTCGTCGTCGGCGGCGGCGGCATCTTCGTTGTCGTCGGCAGCGTCATGGTCGTCGGCGTCGTCTCGAACGGGGCCACCCCCGCGGACGCTCTTCACCCGCCACAACGGCGCTGCCAGCGGCGAGAACAGCGGGAGCGCCAGCGTGTGCAGCTGCCGCGTCTGGTACGCCAGATGCGTCGTCAGCGCCGAGTGCGCGGTGATCAGCCTGCAAGGTCAGCGTGAGAAGCAGAAAGGGGCAGAGAGAGACCGGTCGACAGGCTACGCACCGCGAGGCCCCCCCCTCCACGCCCGCCTGCGACCCCAGATCGCGCAGCTCCTCCGTCAGCCGCTTGCACACGCCGTCCGTCGGCCCGCCGTTGTCCTCCGTGCCGCGCCGCGCCAGCGACTCCACCGCGTCGATCTTGGCCACCAGGCTCGTCGGCATCCCCGGCGACTCCAGGTCCGAGTCCGTCCCGTACTCGCTGCCGTCGTACTCGCTGCCCGCCCGTCTGTGCTGCCCGCCGCCCCGGCCTCGGCCGCCACTGGCGCCGCCGCCGCCGCCGCCGCCGCCGCTGCCGTTGGCGGCCAGCTGCACGCTCAGGCTCGCATTCCGCCCCCGCGCCGTCCCGCTGTCGCGCGGTCTTCCTCCTGGCTCCCTTTCCTCTTCCCCCCCCTCCTCCCCGTCTTCCGCTTCCGACAGGCTGATGTCGGGCGGAGGGACCGCGCCGCCGCCGCCGCCGCCGCCACCCATTTGCCGTACCTGCTCCTCCATATCGTCGTCGTCGTAGTCGTAATCGCCTTCGTCGTCGTCGTCGTCGTCGCCAAACGCATCGCCCAGCTCGTCCGCCAGGTTGCCCAGTCCGTTCATGTCGCCGCCGCCGCCGCCGCCAACGCCGCCGCCAACGCCGCCGCCGCTCCCGTCCCCGTCGCCGTGGCTCAACGACGGGTGCAGGTGGTGTGTGGGCGTCGCCGGCTCGTTCAGCGACGACTTGGACGGCCGCCGGCCGCCGTAGGGCGACGACGTCGCCGACCCGGCCTGGAAGTCCATGGTGGACTGGCGCGAATGTCGCGGTGTGGTGGGCACCGACATGATGTGGGCTGGGCTGTGGGCTGTGGCTGTGGCTGTGGGTAGTTCTGTGCAAAGGCGGGAGATGGTCGCGTTCTGTCGATGGCCGGCGGCGTTGCTGAGGGCAGCGCGTCGAACACAACGGGCGTCGACGCTCGACGGATGGTTGTCGTGGGCACGGTGTTGTGGTCGCCGCGGGACGCGCAGGCAAACAATAGCACGAATTCAGGCGTGCCTGATATAGGTAGGGTAGGGGTCAGGCTGCTGGCGGCGTTTTTGCTGACGGCTGGCGTCGGGCCGTCCGGCCTGTATCAATGCGGGAAGGAGGCAGCGCCTGTCGTCACGGCGCTTTCACGGCGCTGGTCGGGTCGCCACAGACGCGATGCGATGCGCACAGAGGGCGGTTTGTCTCGGTCTGCGTCCTCGTCGACGGCGGGCTCTTCCGATCCCCTCGTCATTTCTGGTGTCGCAGCGCGTCGCATCGGTCTGGGGCGGGCGGTGGAGCGCTGTCGGTTTGGACGTCTGGCGGGCAGACGGCGGGCAGTTGGGGCGCTTAGTGGGGTTCGGTGCGTTGGAAACTTCAAGTACCCCCGTACCACGCCACTAAATTACGAAAGACCAACATCGGAAAAAAGCAGAAATCCAAGAGCTCCCATTCCAACTCGACGCCAGACAGCGAGCGCCGAGACAACGCCCGCACACGAGACCTGCGCCCGCCGACAAGGGAACCGGACGCGAACGCGCTGGTGCTGCCGACCTGGGCTGGGCGGGCGGCCGCAGCTGGACGGGCCGGCGACGAACAAAGCGCGGGCAGGCCAGAGGGCAGAGGATTAAAAGCCAGAGTGATAGACGAGGGCCCAGACGAGGCCAGCCGCCGCCATGGCCAACTTCCGCCGCTTCCAGCCGAGCGACCTCAACAAGCTGTCCAAGTGCAACCTCGACCGCTACACCGAGACCTACGAGCTGGCCTTTTACCTGCAGTACTATGCCAAGTGGCCGGCGCTCTTCCAGGTCGCCGAAGACGGCGACGGCAACATTATCGGCTACAGTGAGTTTTGCCTACCCTTCTCTCCCGCGCCAGCCTTGCTGAACGCCCGCCTTGCTGACCGCGCCCGCCCGCTGACCGCCAGTCATGGGCAAGCTCGAATCCTCGCCCGACGAGTACCGCCACTCGGAGCACTACCTCCCGTGGCACGCGCACGTCACGGCCGTCACCATTGCGCCCGAGGCGCGGCGCCTCGGCCTCGGCCGGCTGCTGACGCAGCAGCTCGAGACCGCCGCCGACGCCGCCGACGCCTGGTTCGTCGACCTGTTTGTGCGCGTCAGCAACGAAAAGGCCATTGCCTTTTACAAGAGCATGGGCTACAGCGTCTTCCGCGTCGTCAAGGACTACTACGGCGACCACTCCACCGACCCCTCCAAGGACGCCGAGGACGCCTTTGACATGCGCAAGCCCATGCGCCGCGACGCCCAGCGCCAGCACGTCCGCGACGACGGCGAGCAGCACGAGGTCGAGGCGTACGACGTGTGGTAGGTGGTGGGTGTACGTGGAGGCACAGCACCTTCTAGAGAGAGAGCCGGGCCCTGTACATAATAGACAACGCATTGGATGAGCCTTTTCACCGAGCCGGCCACGAACAACAGACAGGACCGCCATATCACGTGACCAACACTGCACGGCTGCGGGGCCTTCCGCTGCAGCCGGCTAGCGCGCCCGCCTCGTGGTGCCGCGCACCTGACGGCCTGGCCTTCCGGGAACAAGAAAGTGTGGGGTAGGCTGACGACCGACGGCACAGCACCACCCCCCCTTCCCCCAGGCGGCAGAAGAACCGCCGAGACAGCCATCCCCGCCCGGACCTGTTTCCAAGGCCTGTGCGACCGACCCCTTGGCCGTCTCCGTTCTTGCGCTGCTGCTCGCTGCGTCTGTCTCTTTGTATCGTTACACGTCGTCGGCCTCTGCATCGCATCGTCTTTTTGGATCTCGGCTTACTCCGCGCCCTCGCTCGCCTGATCGACGCACCCTCGCCCGCCTTGATCTCACCGTCGCCCGCCATGAAGCCGAGCGCGCTCGTGGCGACGCTGGCGTCGGCGGCGGCCGTCGCGGGCTCGACCTTGACGCCGCCGGTGCTGCCGCTCTTTGTGCGCAACCCCTACCTCAGCATCTGGCTGACGGGCGCGCGCGAGAATCCGTGGGAGAACTGGCCCATCTTCTGGACGGGCAAGAGTGTATGATCTCTCGTCTGTCTCTGTCTCGGTCCTGCGCCGCCGCTCACCCCCAGGTCGGCTTCTCCATCATGGCCTCCGTGCCCGACGCGCGCGCCGTCTACCCGCTGCTCGGGCGCCCGCAGGACTCGCTCTCGCGCTCGGATCCGCTCTACACCCTGGCCTTTCCCGAGTACCTCGGCGCCACGTTTGACGCGTCGACCACCAACCTGACGTACCGCCTGCCCAGCCCGTCCGGCCGCGGCGACGACGCCCCGCTGCAGGTGACGCTGTCCTTCCTGTCGCCCATCACGCCCACGTCCACCTTCCGCCAGTCCATCCCGGCCGCCTACCTGAGCGTGCTGGTCGAGGGCAGCTTCGACGTCGACCTCTACCTCGACCTCAACGGCGAGTGGGTCAGCGGCAACCGCGACAACCGCATCCGCTGGGACCTGAGCGAGGCGGCGGCGGCCGCGGAGGAAGTGCCGGCCGCCGCCGCCGCCGACGACGACGACGACGCCGGCGCCTCGTCGTCGTCCCAGTCGGAGCCCTCCCCCCCCATCAAGACCTGGAAGGTGTCGCGCGCCGAGCAGCAGCTGTTTACCGAGTTCGCCGACCACGCCGAATGGGGCGAGCTCTACTTCTCGGCGCCCGCGTCGGTCCGCCACGAGAGCGGCGTCTCCGCCCGCATCCGCACGCAGTTTGCGCGCAACGGCTCGCTGGCCAACGTCGTCGACTCGGGCTTCCGCCGCATCATGGAGGAGGAGCCCATCTTTGCCTTTTCGCAGTCGTTCCGTCTCGGGGACAAGCACAGCAGCAGCAACAGCAACAACCGCAGCAGCGACAGCGCCCTCTTCACCGTCTCGCTGATCCAGGACCCCATCGTGCAGTACGCGTCGGCGCGCGGCCTGACGCTGATGCGGCCGCTGTGGGCCAGCTACATCCCGACGGCGGACGCGCTGATCCGGTACCACTACGACGACTACGCGGCGGCGGCGGCGCTGGCCGGGCGCTACTCGGCGCGGCTGTCGCAGGACGCCTTCGCGTCCGGGTCGCAGGCCTACGAGGAGATCGCGTCGCTGTCGGCGCGCCAGGTGCTGGGCGCCACCGAGTTCGGCGGCACGCCCGACAGCCCGCTGCTGTTCCTCAAGGAGATCTCGTCCAACGGCAACTGCCAGACGGTCGACGTCATCTTCCCGGCCTTTCCCTTTTTCCTCTACACGAACCCGCGCTGGCTGGCCTACCTGCTGGAGCCGCTGCTCGAGCACCAGCTGAGCGGCCAGTACCCCAACGACTACAGCATGCACGACCTCGGCTACCACTTCCCCAACCAGACCGGCCACAACGACGGCCACGACGAGTACATGCCCGTCGAGGAGTGCGGCAACATGCTCATCATGGGCCTCGCCCTCGTCAACGCCTACGAGCACGGGCCGTCCCCGGCCGACGCCGCTCTTGCCGGCGACGCCGCCGCCGTTGCCGCTGCTGCTGTCCAGGCGCCGCGCCGCCTCCTCGCCCTGACCGCCGAGCAGGCCCGTCACGCCGACGCGTACGGCCTCGACCGGCCGTGGGATGCTGCCGCCGGGGCCGGCAAGGGCGGCGGCGGCGGCGGCGGCGGCCACCGGGCGGCCAAGGCGTGGGTGGCGCGGTCGTACCGGCTGTGGAAGCAGTGGACGGGCTACCTGGTGCGCGAGTCGCTGGTGCCGCGCTGGCAGCTGTCGACGGACGACTTTGCCGGCTGGCTGGCGTACCAGACGAACCTGGCGCTCAAGGGCATCATCGGCATCCGCGCCATGAGCGAGCTGGCCCGCGTCGTGGGCGACAAGGCCGACGCCGCCTACTACCGCAACATCTCCGAGACGTACATTGCCAAGTGGCAGGAGTACGGCATCTCGCGCGACGGCACCCACGCCAAGCTGGCCTACGACTGGTACGGCTCCTGGACCACGCTCTACAACCTCTACGCCGACGCCCTGCTGTGCTTCCACCTGCCGACCAAGGGCAGCAGCAGCGGTGGCAAGAAGACGCCCCCCCCCTCAGCCCCCTTCATCCCCGACCGCGTCTACGCCATGCAGAGCAACTGGTACCACAACGTGCTGCAGCGCTACGGCCTGCCGCTCGACAGCCGCCACCTGTACACCAAGAGCGACTGGGAGTTCTTTGCCGCCGCCGTCACCAGCAAGGCCACGCGCACCGAGATCCTCACCAGCGTCGCCCGCTGGCTCAACGAGACCGAGACCACCGAGCCCTTTACCGACCTCTACGAGACCGAGGGCCGCGGCGGCTACCCGGGCGGCCTCACCTTCAAGGCCCGCCCCGTCGTCGGCGGCCACTTTGCCTTCCTGGCCCTCGAGCGCGCCTGCGGCGGCCTGGCCGTCGACGGGCTCGCCTTCCTCGACCGCCCCGGCGCCGGCGCCTCCCCGCCGCCCGCCCTCGACGTCCAGGCCGCCCTCGACGACGACCGCCGGCCCTTTCTCGACACGAGCAAGGCCCAGCAGCCGGAGGAGGTGCTGGAGCTGTAGTTGTGGGGGGTCAGACCAATCCCGACCATGTATGAGATAGTTTCGTGGTTCATTTATGTCATCTCTGTATACGATGTAAATATACTGTGAACCTTGTGCTTGTCCGTTGCTCCGCATGCTTATAGTCCCACTAAAGCTAGGTTCTGCACGTGAGCTCTGCCGGCGCTCGCCGCCATTGGCTGCTTCCCGCTAGCCCTATGCGTATGCTTAAGTTCGCGCGGAAGCTTGCCTCGTCGCTCTTTTCTTACCTCCACCTCACGACACCCTCCTCCTCCGCCGCGCGCACACGCACAGCCGAGCCGAGCTCTCTCTGCTTCGTCGTCCACCCCCGGCCGAGCGCTGCTCGCTCACTTCATCGAGCTTCGGTGGCCAGCTTTCGATCCTCCCGAGGCTCCGATGCCGCGGCGCGCGCTTCCTTGACCTCGGACTGCGCTGCGCCTGCAACTGCGCCATGACCAGCGCACTCGTCGTGTCTCGGTAGCGCGCTTGCTGCTGTCCTCTTCTTGTCTTGTCTCGTCTCTTTCTCTCCCTCTCTCTTCATCCCTGCGCCATGGATCTCGCCAAGATGCTGGTGCGCTCCGTCGTGCGGGCGTTCTACGAGACGAAGCACATCCTCATCATCGATGCGCTCGTCATCCACTCGGCGTATGCCTCCCCCTTTCCTTTGCTCTGGGCACACGCGCGGCTGACACCCCAGACTGCGGGACGACGACCTGGCCTACCTCATCAGCGTGAACATCAAGGACCTGCACAAGCTGTGCCAGAAGCTCAAGGAAGACCGGTTGTTGGCATCGTACGGCTCGCCCTTTGCTGCGGTCTTTGTTCTTTGCTGACACGATGCTCTGCCAAAAGACACGCACGGTCCGAGCTGCGCGAAGGCCAGCAGCGGCCCAACAACCGCATTTACTACTACATCGACTACCGGCAGACGATCGACGCCATCAAGTGGCGCGTGTACAAGATCGACAAGGACCTGCAGGGGCCGTCGGTGCCGCCGAGCGAGAAGAAGGAGTACTTTTGCGACCACTGCCAGGCCGAGTGGACGCAGATGGAGGTGCTCGACAGCGTGGGCCCGCAGGGCTTCCTGTGCCACCGCTGCGGCACGGTGCTGCGGCACGGCGACGGCGGCGAGGCGGGCGGCCACGAGCGGAGCACGCGCATGAACAACCAGTTCAAGTTCATCACGGACCTGCTGCCCAAGATCGACAGCGTCGTCATCCCGGACAACAACTTTGACATTGCCTTTAACAACAAGCGGCCCGTCCTGCGCGACGCCACCCACCAGACCGCCGTCAGCATCGGCGTCGACGCCATGAACCGCCCCACCGCCGTCAAGGGCCTGGCCAACACGGGGCCCAGCACCCTGTCCGTCTCCATCCAGGCCGGCAGCGGGCCCACCGAGGAGGAGAAGGCCGCCGAGCGCGCCCAGCGCGAGCGCATCGCCGCCCAGAACGCCCTGCCCAGCTGGATGTCCAACAGCACCGTCACCGGCGAGGCCTTCAAGACCGACCTGGGCGCCGGCGGCGCCGTCCGCCTCAAGGACGCCGACGCCGACGACGACGCCAAGGACCCCACCATCAAGGCCAAGACCGACTCCCACGCCGAGGCCGCCATCGACGACTACTTTGCGCGCCTCAAGAAGCAGGCCGAAGAAGAAGCCCAAAAGCGCACCGGCGGCGAAGCCGACGAGGACGAGGACGAGGAGGAGGAGGACGAGGACGACGAGGACGAGGAGGAGGAGGAAGAGTTTGAGGACGTCGTGCAGACCGGCACGACGTCCGGCGCGGGCACGCCGGGCAGCACGGCGGGGGGGTCCGGCGGTCTCGCGCCGCCGCCGCGCGTGCTGTCGCCGCCGCGGTCGGTGCCGCTGGTGGGCAGCAGCAGCTCGCTGCCCAAAGCGCCGTCGCCCCTGCGGCAGGCCCACTCGCAGGCCAGCCTGAAGCGCGAGGCGACGTCCGACCCGCCCAGCCCGACCGGGCACCGCGGCGACGGCGCGCAGGACGCGCCGACGGAGGCGCGGTCGCCCAAGAAGCTCAAGCGCGAGGAGGACGACGACGGCGCGACGGCGGCCCGCGTGGAGCCGGACGAGAGCGACGAGGACGAGGAGGACATTGAGTTTGAGGACGTGTGAGGACCGGCGACCATTTAAATCTCGGCGGGTTTGCATATGGGATATTTTTTTTCTTTTCTTGCGTATAGCCAACGGCGTAGACGGCAACGGGCGGAAAAAAGAGCCAGAAAAACATAGAAATGGGATGATCTATCTGTTCTTTTATGGTTGGCGGGAGAGGGCGCAGTATATGTACAAGAGGACGGGAGGAGTAGAGAAAAACAGACCAACACATAAGACAAGCCGTGGCCCCCCAACCTCGGCGCTCCGTAGATCCCGTTCTTTCAAGAGATGCAATGCCAACCCAGCCCCGGTCCATACACGCCGTTGAAAAAAAATCAAAATACACAAGGACGAAGATAGACGACCTCAGGCCGTCTTGCGACGCCGGCGGGCCTCGTCTTCCTCCTCCTCCTCCTCCTCCTCCTCCTCTGGCAGAGGCTCCTCGAGGTCCTGTTCGATGCGCTCCAGCTCGGTCAGGTGGCCGTCGGACGCGGCACCGGCGGCGGCGGCGGCAGCAGCACCGGCGGGGAGGTCGCCGCCGCTCATCTGCCACTCCATGAGGCGGCTAAAGGCGCTGTTCTTGTCGGCGCTGAGGTCGGCGTAGCGGCCGATCTCGGCGACGGTGCCCTGGTTGCTGAGGACGATGATCTGGTCGGAGCGCTTGATGGTGGAGAGGCGGTGGGCGATGGAGATGGTGGTGCTGCGGCCGCGGAGCAGGACGGCGAGGGCGGCGTTGACGAGGGTCTCGGACTCGGCGTCGAGGGCGGAGGTGGCCTCGTCGAGGATGAGAATGTCCGGGTCCTTGAGCAGGGCGCGCGCGATGGCGATGCGCTGCTTCTGGCCGCCCGACAGCTGGGCGCCGCGCGGGCCGACGTGGGTCTCGAGCCCGTCGGGGAAGTCGCTGATGAACTGGCAGTTGGCCTTCTGGGCGGCGGCGACGATCTCGGCGCGCGAGGCGCGCGGCTTGCCGTAGGCGATGTTCTCGGCAATGGTGCCGGAGAAGAGCACGGGCTCCTGGGCGACCATGCCAATGTGGCGGCGCAGCGACTTGGCGTTGAGGCGGGCCAGGTCGACGCCGTTGATGGTGATGCGGCCCTCGGTCGGGTCGTAGAAGCGCAGCAGCAGGCTGGCGACGGTGGACTTGCCGCCGCCCGAGGGCCCGACGATGCAGACGTTGCTGCCCGAGGGGATCTCAAAGTCGAGCCCCTGGAAGATGGTGACGGCGGGCCGCGTGGGGTAGGCAAAGGAGACGTTGTGGAAGCGGATGGGCCCCTGGGCGGAGGCGACCTTGGCGCCGACGGTGGTGCGGATGCTGGGCTGGCGGTCGAGCAGCTCAAAGAGGCGGGTGGCGGCGCCGGCGCCCTTCATGAGCTCCGAGTAGAAGCCGGAGATGCCAAAGAGGCTGGAGCCGGCAAAGGCCGTGTACATCATAAACGAGGTCAGCTCGCCGACGCTCATGGCCCCGTAGCGCACCAGGTTGCCGCCGACGACGAGCAGGGCCAGGATGGTCATGTTGCCGATCCAGCCGTTGGTGCCAAAGTAGGCGGCCGAGATCCAGGCCTCGCGGCGGCCCAGGGCGAAGATCTTGCGCACCTGCTGGTTGTAGCGCGCGACCTCGAGCGCCTCGCCGGCAAAGGCCTGGCTGGTGCGCACGTTGCCCAGGCGCTCCTCGGCGATCTTGGTCAGCGTGCCCAGGTTCTTCTGGATGCGCCGCGACAGCCCGCGGATGACGCGCCCGTACACGACGGCGCCCACGGCCAGCGGCGGGAACATGACGAGCAGGATCGACGTCAGCTTGGGGCTGAGCCACAGCATGGCCGCCAGCCCGGCCGACCCGCTGACCAGCGCGCGCACGCCGTCGGCCAGGTTGCCCGTGATGCTCTTGCTGACAATGACCGTGTCCGAGCTGAGGCGCGAGAGCAGGTCGCCCACGCGGTTCGCGTCAAAGAACTCGGCGTCCTGCGTGAGCGTGCGCCGGTACAGCTGCGCCCGCAGCCGCGCCACCACGCGCTCGCCCACGGTGCGCAGGATCACAAAGCGCCCGAAGCTGGCCAGCGCGCCCGCCGTCAGCACCGCGCCAAAGGCCGCAAAGAACTGGTTGAGCGTCAGGCCCAGCACCCGCACGTCCTCGGCCGCGCCCTTGGTCGCAATGTCCAGCAGCCGCCCCACCGAGAAGGGGATCGACATGGACACGCCCGACGACAGCAGCAGCAGCACAAACGCCACCACCAGCCACCCCAGCTCCGGCTTGGCGATGCCCATCAGCCGCCACACCTCGTCCAGCCCGGCCTTGTTCGACGTCGCCTTGCCCTCGCGCGACAGCCGCGCCGCCAGGTTGACCTGCGCCGCCTTTTCCGCCTTGGCGCTGCGCTGGAAGCTGTCGGGGGGGGTGCCAGGGGGCGTGCCTGGGGCCGGCTCGCTGCTTGGAAGAGCCTGCGTCGCCGGAGACTTGCTGCCCTCTGGGCGGCGCGGCGTCGTCGACAGGCGCCGCACCAGCACGGCCGCCGCCGCCGTTGGGCTGCTGCTGCTGCCTCCCCAGAGGATGCTGCTCGGCCGGCAACCGGCCGCCGGCGGAGGCGCAGAGGGGCTGCGCGTCGCCGTCGTGGACATGGGCCGCCAAAGCTGGGGCTGCCACGGTGCCGGCGCCGGCGCCGGTGCCGGCACCCGCTGCAGCAGCGTCTGTGGCCGCAACGCGCGCGTCGAGGCCGCCGTCCGCGACGCCACCGTCAGCGATACAGCCGTGCCCCTTGCCTCCCCCCCCAGCACGGCGTGGTGCTCGCGCCAGATCTCCGCATGGCCCCGAAGCCGCAGCGCGGCCTGGCGCCGCAGCGCGCCGGAGGCCATGGCTCAGGGTGGGACAGACACGCACCAGCAAGCCGATCCGTGGCGTGTTCGGTTCGCGCGTCGCCGTTGTCGGGGTGGCGTGCAGAGCTGTCGTCCGAGCTGTCGTAGAGCTGTCAGAGGAGAGACACGTCGTTGTGCGCGGAGCGGAATTGAGAGAATAAGAAAGTGGGGCGGGCATTTCAAACTCCGTCGGGGTTTTTCCGCCGTTTCGCCATGAACCGGGCTCCAGGGCCAGCCAGCCAGCGCCTGCTAGCGGCTCGGCTGCAGGGCGTCCAGCAGCGCCCGTCCGCTGTCGGCCGATACCGCAGGCGCGGCGGCGGGCGGGACGGCGCCCAATTTCGGGGCTCGGGGCTCGGGCTTCGGGCGAGTCGTCTCACGTGCGGCGGCAGGCCTGTAGCTGTACGGAGGGATACCGCTGTACAAGTACAACCCACTATAATACCACCAAAAATCACCATTCAGCCTACAACCCAAATCAAACACAAACTCCAGCAGTCCCCGTAGCAAGCATGAAAGCACTATGCGGTCTGGCTGTCCTTGCGCAGCGTCTCGGCCACGTCGGCCTCGATGCCGTCGTCCAGGTCGGGCACCTCGTCCGTGCTGTCGATCCGCCGCCGCTTGTTCGCCCCGTTGGTCGACACCGGGACGGCCTGCGCCGCGAGCTGCGCCAGCAGGCCGTCCGGCGGGGGCGCCGACGGCTCACCGCTGGGGCCGGTGTCGTCGTGGTCGTCGTAGTCGTGGTCGTGGTCGTGGTCGTCGCCGGCGGGCGGCGGCGTCAGCGCCTCCACCTCGGGCCGCGGCGGCTCCATCACGGGCGACGCAGTGCCGAACCCGGCGGCGGCCCCGGCGAACTCGACGGCCCCGGCACCCCCCCCGGTGGTCGCCGAGTCCCGGCGGTCGAGGCTGCCGAGGTCGCGCAGGATCTTGTCCTCGACCTCGCGCTTCTTCTCGTCGACCTGCAGCCGGCGCTGCGCCAGCTGCTGCAGGCACTGCGCGTCGGCGTCCAGCAGCTTCTGGTACTGCGCCTGCAGCTGGTCGAGGGCCGCCTTCAGCTCCGTGCGCGCCTGCACCATCTGCGTCATGGCCGCCTCGCCGTCGGCAAGCGCCTTGACCAGGCCGTGCAGCCGCGCCACGTACACGGGCGGCGCCGGCGGCGGGCTGTTCATGATCTTGTCGTACTCGGCGTCCGCCCGGCTGACGCTCCCCTGCGTCGCCATCAGCAGCTTCGTCACCTTTTGCTGCGGCGCCACCAGCGGCGCAAACTCCTGCGGCAGCGCCGCCCCCGCGCCCGCCGCCCCGTGCCCGCCGCCAAAGATGGAGCCGCCGATGGCCGTCCGCGAAGAGCCCCGAGCCTTGTCGAGTTCTGCAGCGTGTTAGCCGTGTGGTCCCTCCCCTCCCCGCTTCATTCCTGTCCACGCACCCTCGATCCGGCTCTCCACGGCCGCCTGGATGGGCGCCTCGAAAATGGAGCGGTCCCGCCAGACCTCCACCACCCGCCGCAGCTTGGCCTGCACCTCGGACGGCGCGCCCTTGTACGCCGACGCGACCGCCTCGGCGATGACGGGCGCAAAGGCCACCACAAAGTCCTCCTTGTGCCGGGCTTTCGACTGCTGCGTGACCTCTGGAACGGAATGTTAGAACGGCGGCGTGACAGCATCGTTTTTGTTTTCGGGCAGGGACCGCGCACCGTTGGCGAGATAGACGAGGTTCAGCCGCTTCGGACTCGGCGAGTCTTTGAGGCGCTGGAACCACAGCTGGACTGTGCGCTCCGCATGCCGTCTGCGTCGTCAAGTCAGCATCGTCGCGTCCACGACGGGACAGGCCAGCCGCCACCCACCGGTGGAACATGATCCACTGCGCCGCGGTGGCGATGCTGTCGTGCGTCTCGTTCAGCGCCGACAGCTTCGCCAGGACGGCGTCGTCTGTGTACGCCATGGTCGGCAGTGCTGGGGGTCGCGTCGATTGAGCCGCCGGTGTTGTCGAGGCCCTCCTCTCTTCTGCCGCGGCCTCCGCCCACGCTCAGGTCGTCTTACAGGCGAGCAGAGCTGGCCGAGAACCGGAAGCAAGGCGAGCAAGGCGAATCAGAAAGAGAAGAAAAAACAAGGCGGCGGCCGAGTTCCAGCGGGCTGTCGACGGCGGGAAAGGCAGAGTCCAGCCTGGTCTTCGTCTTAGCAAACTACGTCCGCAAGATGTCGTCGTCGCGCCCGGTCGAGCGGTGCAGGGGGATGGTCTCTACTCGCTGCGAGGGGGATGCGGGATGGCTTTGGGGAGGGGAGGAGAAAGATGCGCCGCCCGTTTCGAAGCTGTGGCAGCTCAAAGCGCGGCAGCTCGCAGTTGCAGGGACGCTAGTCTGTTCCAGGGGCTAGCGTTGCACATATGCACGTAACAAGCATGCAGCAAAGCGACTTGGCTGGCGGCTGGCTGGCTGGCCGGCGCGACAGGCTGCTGCCAAAACGTCCGGTCCACCTGTCTTCTCGACCTCGCTCGCCGAACCGAAACGCAACCCGACGTCGCTCTCTGCATCAAGAGCGCGGAACCCTCGCACCGACAGCCCGCTTGTTGACCTTGCCCGCGATCCGTCTCGCGCCTGTGCTCCTCTCTCCGTCTCTCCGTCGCTTCCGCGGAGCTGCCACACGACCTTCGCCCTATCCCCCCTCCCCCCTATCTCATAACCACGATGGCGGACCGGTTCCCCTCACTGGAGGACTTTGACTCCGGAGGTGCGTGCCTCTGACGACGCGCGCCGCCCCGTGCCGTACGACCGCTGACCCGCTTCGTGCAGCCCAGACCGACATCAAGGAGGCGTCGCTGGACCCGTCGGCCGACGACTTTCTGGCGCGCGAGCGCGCGATTCTCGGCGACGACGCCAACCAGTTTGCCACGCCCGGCGACAGCGCAGCCCTGTCGCCCGGCGCGGACAACCTGCTCGGCGGGGACGCGGAGACGAGCCAGTTTGAGAGCAGCTTCCCCGACCTGGCGGCCCCGAACCAGGTGGGTTTTTTCTTCTTTTGTTTTCCTTTTTTTTTTCCTTTTCCTCTCTCGGTACTGACAACAGGCCGCCACGACCATCACGGCCCCGTCGGTGGACTTCAAGTCGGGCTACGCGACGACGGTCGAGGACGAGGAGGAGCCCGAGGTGATCAAGGCCTGGCGGGAGAGGCGCGACGAGCAGAACGCCAAGCGCGCGGAGCAGTTTGCGCGGCAGCGCGAGGAGACGGTGGCCGAGGCGCAGCGCAACATTGACGACTTTTACGAGAACTACAACAACAAGAAGGACAAGCTGATCGCGCAGACCCGCCGCGACGCCGAGCAGTTCCTCAACAGCCGCGACGACGTCACCTCGGGCGGCACCAGCTGGGAGCGCATCGCCAAGATCGTCGACCTCTCCGGCAAGGGCGCCAAGGGCGGCGCCGCCGGCTCCGGCAAGGAGCGCTTCCGCGAGCTGCTCACGAGCCTGCGCAAGGACGAGAAGGCGCCGGGCGCGGAGGGCTACTAGACGTGGGGATGGGTGCATGCGTGGAAAATAGACAGACGACCCGGAAGGCGGAGGGGCCGTGAGCGCTCCTCTGGGCCTATGGGCCTCCGGGCAGGGTCTCTGCTTTCTGTGTCATCTACGTTGCTTCGTCGGTTTTTGTAGGGACCAATGGACTCGACAGGCAGATGCCGTCCAGTGCACTTTGCTTTTCGCGTCCGTGAATCAACCGCCTTCTCTATTCACACGTCCGAGCTGGCTTCTATACAAATGCACCCCTCCTCCACGGCGTCTAGTAGAACGAGTTGTAGCCGAGGACCTTGCGCGTCATGCCGTAGGTGCTCCCTGAGACGACAAAACGTTAGCACCCAGACGAGAGAGCGCGCGCACGCAAAGAGAAAAACCCACCGATGACGGCCGTGGCCAGGAGGATGGTGTACGGCGTGAGCATGACGCGGCTGCGGGGGTTCTGGGTCCTGGTCAGCGTCTGCGCGTTTCGGCGTTTCGAGCGAGCCCCCGGATCCGGCGGAAGACGCCCGAAGCGGAGCCGAGAGCCCGCAGACGGAGTCGGCGTCCGGGGCACTCACGATCGACCAGATGCGGTGGTGCTGGCGGTACGCAGCCTGGTACGTGCGCTGGTAGTAGGGCACCTTGTTGGGGGCGTTGAAGAGACTGTCCGCAGAGAGCATGTCAGCACGGTGGTCGCCACGGCTCGTCCAGACCCTGTTGCTGGCGTCGCCGCCGTCGCCGCCGTCGCCGTCGGGCCGACGGTGGATGACTGCTATTTCGCGCACGCGGGTTCGCGCCCCGCGCGGCAGCCATTGGCGACGGCGACGGCGTCCATCGAGCGGAGCAGAGCAACGTACCCCATGGCGGCGAATTGACGAGTTCGAAGGGAGACGAAGATGATGCGCGGTGGTCCGGAGGAGACGGGGGGGGGTCGTGGTTTGCAGAGACGAGAACGGTGGTGGTTCGATGTCGGGAAAGAAAGCTTTGTGATTTGCGGAGGCCGCACCCGAGGCAGCGCACACGGCGGGCGGAAAATCCGCTCTTCCGATTGGTCCGCCGCGTCCTTGATGACTAAATCCAGTCTAAACCGCTTTCGCCCAACCATCGCGAAGGAACGAACTCGGTCCAGAGAAAAAAGTCGCGACTTGCACGACAGCGATCCGACAGCGATCCTCGACCTCTGCACTCCAGGTCTGGGCCACTGAAATGGTAGCTGACACGTGGGGCGCCGGTCTTTCAGCGCCGCCGGGACCATAGCCATGCGCCTGGCGTCATCGCGGCAGAGGCTCGCACAACCCTCGTCTCTGGCGCCGTCTCTGGCGCCGTGGTTGCCGCCGTCGGCCGGCCTCCGTGCTGCCATTGCGTGGCGCAAGAGACCGGCGGCTCTCCCTTGCCGTCAGGCGTGCTGTGCCCAGCCGCTCCCTTGCCGCTCCAGCTCGTCCACGGCCGCGTCGCCTGCGCCGCTTCTCTCCGACGACGGCCGCGCCCTTTCGACAACACCGCCGTCGCAGCTCTCCGCCTCTACGGTCTCCTCCTCTTCATCTCTCTCACCCTCCTCATCCAACACCTACCTAAGCCACCTGAAGCGCCGCGGCCACTTCCGACCGGCCCCTCTGGAGCGCGATGCGTCGGCCCCGCCGGCAGCTGCCCACCGCGGCCCGCTCCTGCTGAGCGCGGAGCACTTTGGGAAATGGCGCGACCTCGTGTTTGACTACGACCGGCTCATGTTTGAGGCCGGGCTAGTGCCGGCAGCAGCAGCAGGGCAGCGCTCCGTGGACCGGCCAGAGCACGCGGCGGACATGGGCTTGTGGAGCGCCATCTTCAACTTTGCGCAGCGGCGGGGCGGCAGCGACGGCGCGCGGGTGGTGTGGCAGGAGATCTTCCAGCGGAAGCAGCTGCACCGGGTGGACGGCGTGGTGGCGCGGGCGTTCTGGCAGGCGGTGGCGGAGGCGGCGCTGGACGACGCCGACGCCGACGCCGACGACAGCAACGGCAACGGCAACGAGGCGTTCCTGGCCAGCACGTGGGCGTACGCCGAGTGGATGCGGGCCGAGCACGGCGCGCTGTGGCCCGACTACTACCGCACCGTGGTGGCGCACTGCCTCGCGGCGCAGCAGTACGACCGGGCGGTGCGCTGGCACGTGCGGCTGAGCGCGCACTTTGCCGTGCCAAAGCGCGCCTTCTTCGACCTCCTGGCCGGCTTCCTCCCGGACCCGGACCCGGCGCTGCAGGACGCGCTGCAGGCCCTCTACGCCACCAGCCGCCACCGCCAGCTCTACGACACCATCGTGCCCCTGCTGTGGTCGCGCGGCCAGTCGGCGCAGGCCCGCGCCTGGCGCGAGACCCTCGTCCGCCACGGCGACGGGCCCGCCGCGGGCAGCTGGGCCGCCCGGCCCTTTCTGCAGCACCTCGCCGGCTACTACCCCGAGGTGGCGCTCAGCCCGCAGGAGCAGGCCGTGGCCAGCGCACAGGTGCCGGCGGCGCCGTTGTCTGCTGCCGGCCCGTTTGCGCCGCTGTCGTCGAATCCGGCCGCGGAGCCGACCGCGGAGCCGACCGCACCCACTGCCCCGGCCGCCGCGCCACCGGCGCTGCCCAAGAACCTCTTTCACCTGCTGAACCGGGTGCACGGGGAGACGTTTGGGATCGCGGAGAAGAAGGCGTTCAACGACAAGATCGGGGCCAAGTGGTTTGCGACGAGCTGGGTGTCGCTGGACACGGCGATCCACCTGGTGTACAGCCTGGGCGTGGCGGAGATCGGCCCGCTGTCGCTGCAGTCGATTGCGCTGCGCGAGGGCGCGGCGCCGGCGGGCGTGGCGCGGCGGCTGCAGCAGCTGGAGCAGTGCCAGATCGGCCTCGGCGCGAGCAACTACGCGCGGGCGGTGCGGCAGCTGGCGCGCGCGGGCGACGCGGCCACGCTGGGCGAGCTGCTGCGCTCGACGCTGCACCCAGACGTCTTTGACGACGTCGTGCTGCAGCGCTACGTGCTCGGCTCGGCCGCCTTTACCGGCGACTGGCAGACGCACCGCCTGCTGCTGGCCGTGCGCCTCGCCGTGTCCGAGGACGCCATGGTGGCGGCGTCGAACCGGCTGCTGCTGGCGTGTCTCGAGCCGGAGGTGGGCGGTGCCGGCGACTCCCCGGCACCACAGCCCGCCGGCCGAGCGACGGGCCCCCCAACGACCCGGCGCAAGGCCACGGCGCTCAAGCTGCTGGACGAGTTTGCGGCGCGCGGCATCGAGCTGCTGCCGGCGACGGCGGACGCGCTGTCGCGGCGCGTGCGGGCGGACCTGCAGCCGGCGCCGCCGCCGCCCTCGTCGTCCTCCTCGTCGTCGTCCTTCCACCCGCAGGCGGCGCCGGACGTGGACTTTTACGCGGCGCTGTGCCGGCGGCTGGTGCAGCTGCGGGCGCCGGTGGCGACGGAGGCGTGGCACAGCATCCTGTGCGTGCTCGGGCGGCAGGGCCGGCTGGCGGCGCTCGAGACGGTCGCGCTCGACGTCGTCGACCAGTACGTCGCGCTGCAGACGGCGGTGTTGCCTGCATCGTCCCTGTCGTCATCGGCGCCCCCCTCCTCATCGGCGCCCCCCTCCTTCGCCGCCTTCAAAGTGCACGTGGACGACGTGCCGGATGTGGTGCGCCGCGGCGGCGGCGGCGGCGGCGGCGCGGATCTCGGGTACCGGCTGCTGCCGCGCGACCTGGCGCTGGACCACCCGCTGCACCCGCTGAGCCTCGTGTTCCGCGACAACCTGGTGGCGTCGGTGGTCCGCTGGTACTTTCACCGGCGCATCGCGTACCGGCAGGGGCCCGGCGGCCCGGGCACGCACCGCCTGGGGAGCCACCCGGGGACAGCAGCAGCAGCAGCCTCCCCGCCTCCCCCCCGCGCGTACGGGCTGGCCGGGGGCATCCGGCTGCTGGCGATGCTGCGGCAGCGGGGCGTGGCGGTGGCGCGGGCGCGGGTGCGGGCGGAGACGCTGGTGTGCGTGGCGGCGGTGTTTGGCCCGCCGTCGATGGCGACGCGGTACTGGCAGCCGGCGCGGGCGGCGAACCAGCTGACGCTGGGCGAGGTCAAGGCGCTGTGCGACGCGGCGTGGGCGACGGCGGGGGGGGAGGAGGAGGAGGAGGGGGGCGAGCTGCTGCCGGACGTGGCCGTGCTGGAGAGGGCGCTGGCGGCGCTGCAGCCGGTGGCGGCGTCGTTTGGCAGCCAGCTGACGCGGCGGGGGGACAAGACCAAGGTGGCGCGGCAGGCGTTTATAGAGGCGGTGGGTAGGTAGGGTCATGATACAAGAGAACAAGAGAGCGCACAAAAGAAAGTAGTATACATGGTGATGGTATCTATAGAAACAGAACGAGGGCCCGCAGAGAGGGCGGCACGGGCGGCGACACGCCGACGGGCTCGGCCGCCGGCGGCTCGCCCCCCCCGCCGCGGCGCTTGGGCTTGATGAGGACGAGGATGAAGAGGCCGGCGACGAGGAGGAGCAGCAGGAGGATGATCTTGCGCTTGGTGGTCTTTTTCTGGTAGCCGGCGGCGACGACGAGCTCGCGGTCGGCGGCCTTGACGTCGGTGGCCATGCGCTCGACGTTGTAGTCGATGCGGTCGAGCATGGTGCCCTGGTCGATGACCATGCTCTGGAGGTCGCGGAAGAGGTCGGCGAGGTCGATGATGCCCTGGGCAATGTCCTCGATCTCGCGCTCGCGCTGCACGATGAGCGCGTCGTTGGCGTGCAGCTGCTTCTGCTGCGTCGTCGCCTGCAGCGCCCACTGCGAGAAGGACCGGTCGGCGTCGGACTCGAGGAGGGACGGGTCGGCGTAGTTGGAGGAGGTGGCAGCGGTGGTGGTGCTGCTGCCGGCGGCGCTGCTGCTGCCGGCTGGCCGGTCCAGGCCGCCAAAGCCTTTCAGTTCTGGAGGTCAGCAGACGTCTCCCTTGCAAGATCCTCCGACCGTCGACACCCACTCTTCAAATACGCGCTCTGCTTCTTGCGAAAGCCCGCGCTGGCCTCCTGCAGGCGCGACGCCAGGGAGATCTGCACGTTGCGGGCCATGGTCTCGTCGGCGCGCGACAGCGCGCCCTGGGCCTTGGCCTCGCGCACCATGTGGTCGACGCGCTGGATGCAGCGGTGGCCCTCGTGGAAGCCGCGCGTGATGGCCTGCGTCAGGCGCTCGATCTCGCCCTCCTCGGCGCGCTTGGCCGCCGCGTCCTCGTTGAAGCCCGGCAGCACGTGCTTCTGGTGCAGCCGGTCCAGCTGCTGGCTCTGCCGCGCCACCGCGTCCAGGATCGCCGCCACCTCGTCCGACACGTCCGCCCACCGCGGCGGCAGCACGTCCATCTCGATCACGGCGTCGCCGGGGGACGGCCCGTCGTCGCCGTTGTCGTAGTACGCGTCGGAGGACAGCAGCCCGCGCCGGTCCTCGTCTGCTGTGCTGCTGCCGCCGCCGCCCCCGCCGCCGCCGCTCGTGAGCCCGCCATAGTACCGTGTCCGCTTGGTCGGGTGGTGTGCGTAGGACTGCCGGTAGGAGAGGTAGCTGGCCGGTTAGCAGGCACTCGATCCGTTTTCGTCCGTCCGCATCTCCGTCCGCGCTCACAGGTTGGTGCGGTCGCGCCACATGGCGGACGACGCACGGGCGGCCTCGCTGCCGCCGCCGCGCTGGCTAGAAAGCAGGAGCCGGCTCGCGGCCGATGGCGGCCGATGGCAGCCGTCGCGGTGTGGTTGTGGTGGTTGTGGTTGTGGTGTGTTGTAGTTATGGTTGTCGCGATCGTCTTGTCTTGCTTTCCGGCGTCGACTCAACTCTCGTCTCGACTCTTGTCGATCGGCTGTCGTGAACGGCTGTCGTCGAACTCGATCGATGTCTTATCGATCCCTCTGCTCGCTCGGGGTTCGGCGATGGCTGGTGAGGTCGCACAGGTTGCCGTTGGCGGACGGACAGCGCCATCTGGCCTGTGGTGCTGTCTGTGGCTGCGGCTGAGCTAACTGGATGGGGCGGCCGCCAGTCAGAGCCGGTGGCCCGCCCCGCCGGCTGTTTCGCCGGTCAGCCAGCAGCTCAGCTGCAGGCGGCAGCCAGGCAGCCACTGGCAACAACTGGCAGCCAACGCTGTAATTCCGCCTAACAATCCTCCTCCAGGGACCCCGCCCTCGCTGGCGATTCCTCCTCCAGGCTGACTCCCCCTGTGCTTACGCCCCCAAGTATTAATACCGCCCGCGAGGCCAGCCACCCGCCAGCCAAGCTCCCCCCTCCCACAATCTGTCACAACCCACTTCCCCTCCACGCAAGCTGCTTTTTTGGTCGCGCGCTCTCTCGCTCTCGCCGCTTCTTTCCTCCATCCGCCCGCCTCGTCGCTTTTTCCCGTTTTTCTGCTTCACCCGCATCGCCTGCTATTCTCTCTACCCGCCGCCGCCGCCCGCCGACGCCGAAGCCCACCTCGCAAAAATGGTTCGTCGCGTCGATTTTGGCTTTTTGTCTGGACATTTCGGCTCGGTCGTTTTTCTCGCGCCTTCGTCGCTGACCGCCTAGGCCGAATCTCTCACCGAGGAGCAGGTCTCCGAGTTCAAGGAGGCGTTCTCTCTGTTTGTGCGTCGCGCGTCCCTCGCTGCTGTTTTGGCGTGTCGCTGACCTCTTTCCAGGACAAGGACGGCGATGGTGCGTGACTGGCTTTTCTCGGGCGCCCTCATCACATCGTCCATCGCATCGCCCATCGCATCGCCCATCGTCCCCTCTCTATTATCCCTCGCCCTTCTGACTCCCCATCCGACTCCCGTCGTCCAACCGCTGACCGGACAGGCCAGATCACCACCAAGGAGCTCGGCACGGTGATGCGCTCGCTCGGCCAGAACCCCTCCGAGTCGGAGCTGCAGGACATGATCAACGAGGTCGACGCCGACAACAACGGCACCATTGACTTTCCGGGTACGCGACGAGCGAGCCCCCCCCCCACGACCTCCCCACGACCTCCCCGACGGACGTGCTGACGAACCCCGCAGAGTTCCTCACCATGATGGCGCGCAAGATGAAGGACACCGACTCCGAGGAGGAGATCCGCGAGGCCTTCAAGGTGCGTGCCGCTCCGCGCGCATCCGCCCGCTGGCTGCCGCCCGCTGATCGCTGACCGCCAGGTGTTTGACCGCGACAACAACGGCTTCATCTCGGCCGCCGAGCTGCGCCACGTCATGACCTCGATCGGCGAGAAGCTGACGGACGAGGAGGTCGACGAGATGATCCGCGAGGCCGACCAGGACGGCGACGGCCGGATCGACTGTGGGTTCTCTCACCCTTGTCTGCTCTCTACGTGCGCTAACAACCAGACAACGAGTTTGTCCAGCTCATGATGCAGAAATAGACGGCCGGCCGCTCGGCGTGACGACAAACGACAAACGACGGTGGCCATGTTTCTCATGTCGCGGCGGATGCGGGGACGGGCTTCTCTTGCCTGGTCCCGTTGCTGTATTTCTTTTATTCTTTTACTACCACAACTTGACTTTTCTGATTTCTTTGCCATGCTCTCTATGGCCACGCCTCTCCGGGCCAGCGTGGCTGTGCACAGTAGCGCCGGCCACCCGTCAGCCCTACGAGGAACGGGCAGCTTGGCATGCAGGTCCGTTGACGGTCGACGGTCGGCGGTCGACGCTCAGTGATCGTATCGAGTCCGTATGCTTAAAATACTCCGTAAATATACACCCATCCAGCCGTCGCGAACGCCTGTTTCCGCAGCTGGCCTCGACGATCTGCATAACGCCTCACACGCAGCCCTCATCCGCTCGTAACACTCTGCAAGCAAGCAACGCGCCACAGGCATCTAACATTCAGCGCACGCATAACAGACGCTTCGCTCGCGATGCGTTGGGCCGCTCCGACGTCATGTGACGCACCCCGGCGCTAGAAAAGGGGTTGCGCATTGCATTTGCATGGGGCGGCGGGGAAGGTGCCGACCCGGACTTTCCACTGCCGCTTATTACACGTGATAGGCCGGCGTGGCTGTCGTGATAGATTGCGACGCGAAACGACGGACGACGGACGACACGTCTTCATCAGCGCCAGCCATCCCTCCACCGAAAAGAGATGCCGCCGGACTGCCCGCGCGCGTCCTGATTGTTGCTCGACATTGGCTTGGAGCCACATTGATTTGATCAACCTCCCGACCTCCCCCCGACCTCCTGACCTCCCGACACCATGATCGGCCCCATGCGCCGCTGGCGGTCCTTTGTGGTCGTCGCGGGCCTCTTTCTGCTCGCGTTCTGGGCGCTCGTGCGCAGGGATCCCGAGCTCGTCAACCGCTACCGCCTGCCGCTCGCCGCGCCCGACGCGGCCGCGGGCCCCGTCGCCGCGGCCCCGGCGCCCAAGGTGCCGCCGCCGCCGCCGCGCCCCGAGGGCGAGGACCCGGCGGTGGCGCAGCTGCGGCTGGCCAAGCTGCCGGACCGGTACCCGGTGACGTCGTTTAAAGCGCTGCCGACGCCGCCGCCGCGCGCAAAGAACGACAAGGAGGCGCCGCCGCCGGTGGTGCCGGCGATCCAGAAGCGGCCGGCGCCGGCGGAGAGCGCAGAGGCGCGGGCGGAGCGGCTGGCGCGGCGGGCGGCGGTGCGGGCGAGCATCGAGCACAGCTGGGGCGCGTACAAGGCGCACGCGTGGCTGGCGGACGAGCTGCAGCCGGTGTCGGGCACGCCGCGGCAGGACTACGACAAGCTGGGGGGCTGGGCGGCGACGCTGGTGGACGCGCTGGACACGCTGTGGATCGCGGGGCTGCACGACGAGTTCCGCATGGCGGCGGCGGCGGTGGCGGAGCACGTCGACTTTGGGCGCACGGCGGCGGACAGCGTGCACGTGTTCGAGACGACGATCCGCTACCTG
The DNA here is from genome assembly GCA_019925495.1 of Ophiostoma fasciatum. Classification (NCBI taxonomy): domain Eukaryota; kingdom Fungi; phylum Ascomycota; class Sordariomycetes; order Ophiostomatales; family Ophiostomataceae; genus Ophiostoma; species Ophiostoma fasciatum. Next base: position 391,742 of record JADHKM010000007.1, on the reverse strand, counting down.
GGGGGCCTGCTGGGGGCCTACGAGATCAGCGGCGGCGCGTTCCCGGCGCTGCTGGGCAAGGCGACGGAGCTGGGCGGCATCCTGCTGGGGGCCTTTGACACGCCGAACCGGCTGCCCATGGGCCGCTGGGACTGGCGGGCGTACGCGCGCGGCGAGCTGCAGACGTCGGCGCCGCACCGGCTGCTGTCGGCGGAGCTGGGCACGCTGTCGCTCGAGTTCACCAAGCTGACGCAGCTGACGGGCGACGCGCGCTTCTACGACGCCGTGCAGCGCATCGCCGACGTGCTGGCGGCGCACCAGCAGCGCACGCGGCTGCCCGGCATGTGGCCCGTCGTCGTCGACGCCGCCAAGCCGGCCTTTGACGAGGACGCCACCTTTACGCTCAACGGCAAGGCCGACTCGCTGTTCGAGTACCTGCCCAAGCAGTGGCTGCTGCTCGGCGGCGCCCTCGACCAGCCGCGCCACATGTACGAGCAGTTTTTGCCCGTCGCCAAGAAGCACCTCTTCCGCCGCGTCGCCAACCCCGACGGCCGCCGCCTCGTGCTGCCCGGCGAGGCCCGCGTCGCCGACGACCCCCTGGCCGGCCGCACCGTCGTCACCGTCCCGCGCGGCGAGCACCTCGGCTGCTTCGTCGGCGGCATGGTCGCCCTGGCCGCCCGCGCCTTTGCCGGCCCCGACTTTGCCAACAACGGCCGCGCCCAGGACGACCTCGACCTGGCCGCCCAGCTGACCGACGGCTGCGTCTGGGCCTACAACGCCACCGCCACCGGCATCGGCCCGGAGAAGTTTTACTTTTACGCCTGCGGCGGGCCCGTCGAGGCCCAGGACGGCCTGCGCTGCACCTTTCGCGACCGCGACTGGCGCGCCGCCGTGCAGGCGCACTTTGGGGGGTACGTCTGGGCAGTTGCTGCTGGGCAGACAAGACACGGATACGCTTGCTGACACCGACCCAGAGACGACGACGCCGCCGTCACGCGCCTCCTGGACAGCGGCCGCCTGCCGCCCGGCATGCTCGAGATCGACAACCCGCACTACCTGCTGCGGCCCGAGGCCATCGAGTCCGTCTTTGTGCTGTGGCGCCTGACCGGCGACCGCGCCTGGCAGGACAAGGCCTGGCACATGTTCCAGCAGGTCGTCCGCTACACGGGGGCGGCGCCGCGGTCTGAGAACCAAGGGGACGGCCCCGTGGCCGCCGCCGCCGTCGAGGACGTGACGCGCGCCGACGCCGACGCGCCGCTCATGGACCGCATGGAGAGCTTCTGGCTGGCCGAGACGCTCAAGTACTTTTACCTCGTCTTTGACGACTTTGACGTGCTCAGCCTCGACGACTGGGTCTTTAACACCGAGGCCCATCCGCTGCGGCGGGCCAAGTAGCTGTCTGTATATGAGTTTGAATTTGATTTTGTCCAAGCGTGGGCTTCCATGCCACTCTTGCACTCCTGCCACTCCTGCACTCCTGCCACTCCTGCACTCCTGCCACTCCTGCACTCCCTACGCCTCCTCAACCCCCCCCCCCTCCTGCATCTTCTGCACCAGCGCGTCGTGCACCCGCAGGTTCTCCGCGCCGCTCAGCGCCCGCGCCACCGTCGTCTGCCGCCGGTCGTGCACCAGCGCCCGCAGCGACTGCTCCAGGAACCCGGCCGCCACCTCGACCGCCCACGCGTCCGGCAGCAGCCGCAGCACGTCCAGCACGTCGAACCGCCCCGCAAACCGCCCCAGCAGCGCGCTCGTCTGCTCCACCCGGTCGCCCACGTCCGCCAGCGCCAGAAACTCCACCAGCAGCGTCCGCAGCAGCCTCGCCTGGACGTCGGGCGGGGGTGTAGACGCGGGCGTAGACGAAGACGAGGACGCCGCCGCCGCCGCCACCGCCACCCCGTACAGGCTCCCCCCCAGGCAGTACTGCACGGCCGCGTCGTAGTCGCCGAGCCCGTGCACCAGCAGCCGCAGCGCGTCCTCGTGCCGCTGCGCCCGCCCGTTGAGGATGATGGTCTCGGGCACCAGCAGGCGCTCGGCCGCGGCAGCGCCCTCCTGGTCGTCGTCGTCTCCCTCCCCGGCCAGCCCCGCCAGCCCCGCCAGCCGCGCGCGCACGGCGGCCGCGTCGTAGGGGTGGGGCCCGGCCAGCAGCTCGAGCAGGCGCAGGCGGCTCTGCGCGACGTCGTCGCCGGGCGCCGCGTTGTCCGCGAGGAACTGGTGGAAGCTGGGCTTGGGCGGCCGCAGGGCGCGGTACGCCGCGTAGGCCGCGGCCACGGCGGCGCGGGCGTCGGCCGAGGCGCGCAGGGCGCCCGCGACGACGTCGAGGTAGTCGGCGATGAGCTCGTCGACGTAGGCGGCGACGGCCTGACCCTGGCCTTGGCCCTTGACAAAGACGAGGTGCTCCAGGTACGGCCTCACAGCAGCTGGCGCGCGCGCGCGCAGCAGCGGCACCACCTGCTCCGGGGCCGGCGGCGGCGCGCGCGCGCGGTCGTCGGCCAGGACCTGCACGCCCAGCGCCGGGTTGCGGGCGGCCAGCCACAGCGCGTGCTCCAGGACCAGCGGCTGGCTGCTGATCTTGGCCAGGTACTCGCGGATGCGCTGCTCGCCGGCCGCGCCGCCCGGCATCTCGCCGCCGTCGTCGCGCGCGCCCTCGACGATGCGCCGCCACGTCGCCAGCACATCGGCCGGCCGCTTGCGGCTCTGGTGCAGCCGGCTCAGCACAAACAGCCGGTGGTGCGCCTCCAGCAGCGCCTGCGCGCGCCCAAAGCAGTCCACGCCCCGGTCCACCACGTCGTTGAGGTCCGCCCGCACCGAGCCCGCCGCCGCCGCCACCACCCCGCGCGGCGTCGCCCGGTCCAGCTCCAGCAGCACCGCCAGCAGCGCCGCGTCCACCGTGCAGAACACGTCGTGCTCGTCCGCCACGCTGCCAAAGCCCTTTTTGCGCCGCCACGCGATCAGGAACCGCCGCAGAAACTGCAGCACCTTGGGCGGCAGGTCCGCCACGCGGGGGGCTGACCCGGCCGACGCCGCCGCCGCCGACGCCGCCGCCGCCCCCGACAGATACCGCTCCACCGTCGCCTTGACGCCGCCAAAGAGCCACGTGCCCTTGGGCCCCTGCACGATCTCGCCGCGCAGCGCCGGCAGCAGCGCCAGCACGACGCGCGGGTCGAGCCCGCTCGCCAGCAGCACCTCCTCGAGGGCGCGCAGCTCGGCGTCGGTGAATGCGTCGGCGTCGTCGTCGTCCGTCCCCTGCTGCTCCAGAAACCCCATGAACAGCAGGACGCCGCCGCGCTGGCGGATGTAGCTAAACGTGACAAACTCGAGCTCCGTCTTGGCGTCGCGGCCGCGGAACGACTGCAGCACCGCCACGAGCGCTCTCCGCTCCTCGGCCGTCTGCGGGATGCGGAGGCGGTCGGCGGAGGTGGTGGCAGCCCCTGCTGCCGCCGCCGCGTCCAGGCCGGCCTCGAGCTGCAGCACCACCGGGTTGCGCATGGCCCACCAGATGCGGTCGCCCGACCAGACGGCGATGCGGCCCGTCGTGCGCGCGAGCCGCGTCGCAAAGATGACCTCGGCACGGTTGCGGCTTGCGTCTTCGTCCTCGCCGTCCGCTTCCGTTTCTCGTGTCCCCGTCCCCGTCCCCTGGTCGGTGGCCGCGTCGCCGCGCGGCAGCGCAAACCGCTTCTGGGCCAGCTTGTCCACCACCTGGCGCACCACGGCCTCCTGGTGCCCTACCAGGGCGTGCACGCCGACGGGCCCGGCGTCGTCGGCGTCGTCGGCGTCGTCGGCGTCGTCGGCGTCGTCGGCGTCGTCGGCGCCGTCCTTGCGGCGCGGTGTCTCCAGCCAGAACTTGGTCACCTCGCCCGCGCCGCCGCCCACGTTGACGTCCCAGCGCTGGATCTCGAGCCCGTAGCGCACGCTGCCGTCGGGTCCGGTGCGGGCCATGGATGCAAGGACGTAACCGTCTTCGTCGCCGCCGTCCATGTCGCCGCCCCCGCCGCCGTCGCCGCCGCCGGGAGAGGGCCGCGACGAGGGGTCGGCGGCGCCGCCGCCGCCGTCGACGACAATCTGAAAGGGGTAGGTCTCGAACTCGATGGTCGGGCGCGTGGGGTCGCCGTCGAGGTTGACAAACATGCCGATGCCCGGGTCGGCGGGGCCGGTGCCGGTCACGAGCAGAAACTCGTCGGGGGTCGGCGACACGACGAGCGGCCGGAGACGGGGGACCCGTGACGGCGGCGGCGCTGTCGGTGCTGTCTGTGCTGTCTGCGTTGCGTGCTGGCCGCTGCTCGGGTCGTCGCCGCTCCCCCCGCTCCCCCCTGCAGAAGACGCGGGCCCCGGTTGCTCCTGGGCCGGCGCGTCCTCGTCCGAGTCGCCCTTGGGCGGTGGTGGTGGCGGCTGGATGAAGCTGCCGAGAGACGTGCTCCGGCTGTGAGCGTGGGCGGCGGCGGCGGCGGCGGCGCTCTGGACGGTCGCGGTGGACGTCGTCCGAGCGTGCACCGGGTGCGCGCTGGCCGCGGCGGCGCTGGAGGAGCTGCGGGAGAGGCTGTTGGCGTCGGTGGCGACGGCGATGCCGGCGGGGATGCCGCCGCCGGGGGGCGGGGGGTCGAGGGAGGAGATGCTCATGAGGGGGATCTTGAGCTGGTGCTCGACGTGGACGAGGGCGTAGCTGCGGGCGTCGGCGACGCAGGCGACGGCGCCGCGGCGGGCGGAGAGGATGCTGGCGGCGAAGTCGATGTTGCGGACGGCGCGGGCCTCGGCGCCGATGCGCACGACCTGCAGGCGGCGGTTGAGGGAGAGCAGGATGGTGGCGCGGGCGGGCGCATCCCCGCGGGCGCGCAGGTCCTCAGCCAGGTCGACGCCGCCGATCCAGTTGCAGTTCTTGACCTCGCGGAAGACGGGCGTCAGCTCGGGCAGCGCGTAAAAGGTGACGGTCCAGTTGCACAGCACGCAGGCCTTGCCCACGGCCGGCAGCAGCACGATCTGCTGCACGCCGGGCCGCGGCGGGCCCGGCGCGTTGGCCGGCTCCGTGAAGGGGGGTGCCAGCCGCGAGGCCAGGATGAAGGTGCTGCTGGCATCGTCGTCGGCGGCGTCGGCCGGGTCCGGCGGGATCTGCACAAAGTGGAGGAGCTCCGATGCGGACGTGCCCACGTAGAGGTTGCCGTCTGCAGGTCAGCCAGCTGTCAAAAAAGGCAGACAAGGAGACGAGACCGACCATAGTACTCGACGCAGTTGATGCGGATGCCCTCGCCGCCGCCGTCCGCCGACAGCGGCACGGCGTCCAGCAGCGGCCGCAGCACAAACGGGCCGCGCCCGAGACCGGCGTCCCCGGCTTGGCTGGCCTCCCCAGCTGGGCTGGCCTTTTCAGCCATGGCGGTTTGTCGTCGTCGTCGTCCTCCTCGTCGTCCTCCTCGACGTCGTCCTCCTCGTCAATACGTTCTCAGCCCGGCTGGACCGCTGGCTCCAATCGGCACCGTCATGCGAGCGGGGCCATCGTCCCGCAGCGTGATGATGAGAGGCAATGGCCGGCCACAGGCGGTTGGGTGTCGGTCGCTGGTGTCGTGTCGTGGTGTCGTGGTTTCGTGGTGTCGTGGTGTCGTGGTTTCGTGGTGTCGTGGTGTCGTGGTTGCAGGGGATCCGTCCGAGGCTGACGCCAGTACAGGGGCAGGCGCGTACAGTAATCGGCCCCACAATAATGTTGCAGCATACGTTGTACTGTGCCGCTCGTATTTCGTCCGTTTCCCAGCCGCGACCTCTTTCCCAACCACCACGCGCTCTTTGGATCCATCTCTCCAGCATTGCCTGTGCACCGCGCATGCCCGCCCTTGAGCGATGGCCGACGCAGCAGTCGTGGCGAACGCCGGGCCCGCGGGCGACGACGCGGGCGACCGCGGCGGCGCGACGTCCGGCGGCGAGGCCGGGCCCAAGTTCCAGAGCGCCATCTCGGCGTGGCGAAGTGGGTGGACTGGCCGAGAGAGAGAGAGGGAGAGAGAGAGAGTGCTGACCCCCAGCCATCGACCTGACGGCGCTCGTGTCGACGCTCGACAACACGGCGTCCGAGATCGTCACGTACCAGCGCGACTCGACGGTGCAGCGCAAGGACCTGGCGCAGAAGACCAAGGACTTTCGCAAGCTCGACGACGCGGCCAAGCTGTCGGAGATCAAGGGGCTGCTGAAGGGTGGGTGGCGGTGGGGGGTGTCCGTTGCCAGCCAGTCTGCTAACGTCCAGCCTACCAAACGTTCATCGACCTCTTGACGAACCACTCCAAGTCGGTCAACGCGGCGTTTATCCAGACGTACAATGCGCTGTCGGACGCGCCGGACCCGTACCCGCTGCTGGAGGCGTCGGTGGACGCGATGCTGGTGGCCGAGGACACGCTGCCGCAGCTGACGCAGGAGAACGCGCACCTGCACAGCACGGTGGCGGCGCTGACGGCGCAGCTCGACACGGCCGAGGCGGCGCTGCAGGCGGAGCGCGCGGCGCGGCGCGAGGCCGAGGACCGCGCGGCGGCGCAGGTGCGCGAGGCCGAGCAGTCGTGGACGGCGGTGCTCGAGGAGAAAAAGGCCAACTGGGCGGCCAGGGAGCAGGCGCTGGAGGACAAGGTGGAGAACCAGGAGCGCCTGCTGAGCGAGATCAAGGCGACGTACGAGGTCAACCAGAGGTTGGGGGGCAGCGGCGGCGGCGGCAGCAACAGTGGGCCGGACGACGGCGGCGCCGACGCCGACGGCCTCGACGCGGGCCGGCGGCCGTACGTGACCAGCGCGGAGCTGGAGATGGTGCACGCGGACCTGGAGCGCACGGCGGCGCGGCTGGCGGACGTGGAGGCGCGCAACGAGCAGCTGGTGACGGAGCTGGCGCAGGCCAAGGCGGCGACGGCCCCCGCGGCGGGTGGTGGTGGTGGTGCTGCTGCTGCGGCGGCGGCGTCGCGCTCCGCCGTCGAGGACGACCCGGCGTACCTGCAGGTGCTGGCGCAGAACGCGTCGCTGGCGCGCAAGCTGGACGCGAGCCGGGTGGCCAAGGAGGCGGCGCGGCGGGACACGGAGGCGCGGCTGCGGGGGCTGGAGCGCGAGGTCGGCCTGCTGCGGGACGAGCGCGACGCGCTCAAGACCAAGGTGCAGCGGTGGAGCGACTACGACGAGGTGAAGCAGGAGCTCGAGGTGCTCAAGAGCATCGAGTTCTCGACGGGGGACGACGACGACGACGACGACGTGGAGGAAGACGAGGCGCAGAAGGAGGGAGAAGCGGCGGGCGGCCCCAAAAACAGCCTCGAGCAGCTGCTGCTGGCGCGCAACAAGAAGCTGAGCGAGGAGGCGACGATCCTGCGCGTGTCGCACCACGACCTGCAGGCGCGCGTGGCCAAGCTGGAGGCGGAGGGGGCGCAGAAGGCGGCCGAGGTGGCGCGGCTGCGGGCGCTGAGCGAGAAGCTCGAGAACGACCTGGCCGCCGTGGAGGCCGAGGCGCCGAACGCGTTTCCCTCGGGGGCGTCGGTGGCCGGCACCTACGTCAGCCGCTATGCGCCGACAGCCGGCGGCGGCGGACGGCGCGGCGGAGGCGGGCGGTCGACGTCGCCGACATCGTCCATCATCAGCGGGTTCGACGCGCGGTTTGCAACGAACGACGGACCAAGCAGCGCCGGCACCCCGGCAGGCATCCTGCCGATGATCACGGCGCAGCGCGACCGGTTCAAGAAGCGCATGGCGCAGCTGGAGCAGGAGCTGGCAGAGGAGCGGCGGACGGTGTCGCAGCTGCGGCAGGAGATTGCGGCGCTGCAGCGCGACAACCTCAACCTGTACGAGAAGACGCGGTACATGTCGAGCTACCGGGGGGGACCATCGGCGGCGGGCAGCTCGTCGGCGGCGGGCAGCTCGTCGGCGACGGCGTACCCGAACCCGAACCCGGCGACCGTCACCGTCGCCGGCACCGCTGCCGGCACCACCTCCACCATCGACCGCTACCGCAAGGCGTACGAGAGCAACCTGTCGCCGTTCCAGGCGTTCCGCGGGCGCGAGTCGGCGCGGGCGTACCGGCGGCTGTCGCTGCCGGAGCGCGTCGTCTACTCCATCACGCGCATGGTGCTGGCCAGCCGCACCAGCCGCAACCTCTTTGCCGCCTACTGCGTCGCCCTGCACGTCGTCGTCTTCTTGTCGCTCTACTGGCTCGGCGGCATGGACGTCGAGCGCCACGGCAGCAACTTTGGCCAGACCGCCGCCGCCGCCGCCGCCTTGGCGGGCGGTCCGGGGGGTGCTGCTGGCGCTGCCGGTGCTGCTGGCGCTGCCGGCGCTGCTGGCGCTGCTGGCGCTGCCGGCGACTGGCAGGAGGAGGGCTTCAGCCACTGAGGGCGTTGGGCGTTCTGGTCGGTTGCCTGGGTGTATCTTCTGTGGTCTTCTCTGGCCTGTGTTTCTGTCCTACTCTTTCTTGTCTGCACGTGTACTTGTACAAACCGGTTTATCTCAGCGTCGTGCATGTCTGTCCAGCAGCCGCCGGCCGTTCTGGCGGCCGCCGCGCCGTGCTCTCTATCTGTAAGCGTGGACAGACGGCGAGACGCTGCTCAGGCGGCCGCTCGAGCGGCCGTCGTCGACGCGGCCGGCCGCCTCTGCATTTCCGAGCGGACAACGCCAGCCAATCGATGCGGCTGCAACAGCGGGTTCTAAGAATATCTCGGCGGCTGTCCGTCGTACGGAGCAGACAAGTACCGGTGTACCGACCAGGGTATAGCCGCCGGCGCTATGCCATGCCTACGACGCCGCCGCCGCCGTCGCTTGGCGCGTCCAACCAGCGGCTGGCCTGGCCAGCGAGCCCCCGCCCGGCGTCTTCTGCGCGCCCATTTGCTGTCCGCCGCCGTGGGCCGCAGCTGAGGTGCAGCGGGGCGGGCGGGCGAGCCGCCGACGATCGGGTCGGAGGCGGCTGGCGCGAGCTTAATTTAGGTGTAGGTGTTGTATATAACAGACGTCGACTTCAGTCGTTGTCTGTCGTCTGTCGTCTGTCGTCTGTCTGTCGTCTGTCTGCCTTGCTGTTCTTTTTGTTCTGTCTGCTCTGTCTGTTCTGTTCTGTCTGTTTTGTGCTCTGCTCGTCGTCTTCCCACTGTTGACATCGCGATCATTTTTGGCTTACTTTTGGCTTCACTTTGGCTTCACTTTGCTTCATTCGGCTTCCTTCGGCCATGCACGCCTCACTCCTGCTGGCAGCGGCCACCGCCGGCGCCGTCCTGGCCTCGCCGTCGTACCCCGTGCTGGCCGCCAACGACGCCGCCGTCGCCGACTACTTCAACCTCATGGCCAGCAAGGTCCAGGCCAGCCGCGAGGCCGACGCCGCCCCGTCGTGCGATCTGTCTGCGGCAGTCTTTCCGTCGAATGGTAGGCCCGTCCCCCCCGGCTCTGTTGACCTGCCTTCCGTCCCCCCCTAACCCGATCGCAGCCGCCACCCCCGCCCTCCCGCCGCCCTCGGCCGGCCTCGTGCTCAAGCACGTCGCCATCGGCCGCGGCACCCAGAACTACACCTGCGACCTGGCCAACGCCACCGCCGTGCCCGCCGCCGCCGGCGCCGTCGCCGCCCTCTTCAACGCCAGCTGCGCCGCCGCCGCCTACCCCGACCTGCTCGACCTGCTGCCGCGCGCCGCGCTGGCGTTTAACTTCTCCGACTTTGACGCCAGCAGCGCCGACGACGACAGCGCCAACGCTGCCGCCGTCGCCGCCCTCCTCGACGGCGCCGCCGCCGCCCGCCTCTTCCCCACCAACCTCGCCCTCGCCGGCCACCACTTCTTCACCAACACCACCACGCCCTTCTTCGACCTCGCCGACGCCGCCGCCGGCGCCGCCTCCTGCGCCAAGAACAACTCCCAGCCCGCGCCCGCCTCCTCCTCCTCCTCCGCCGCCGCCCCCAACCGCGGCCAGCTCGGCGAGGCCGCCGTCCCCTGGCTCAAGCTGCTCGCCAGGCCCGGCGCCGCCACTACCACCACCGCCCCCGGCGCCCTCCAGGAAGTCTACCGCCTGCAGACCGTCGGCGGCGCCGCCCCGGCCTCCTGCGCCGGCATGCCCGCCGCCTTCACCGTCCAGTACGCCGCCCAGTACTGGTTCTACGCAAGCAGTTAGCCTGGTCCTCGTCGTCTTCCTCTTCGTTGTCCTTCTTGTTCGGAGTTGTGGTGGGTTGGCTGGGTCTGCTGGGTCTGGACGCATCGGCAGGGCTGCCGGTTTCTTGTCTTCGTCTCCTATCTCGTATATATATTTTCAGAATGAACCTGTGGCGACCTGTGACGTTGAACAAGGCCTCCTCGCTCGCGCTCCTCTGTACCCTACCAGACACCAACCGACGTCCCTCAGGACGGCTCCGTCCAGTTGACCTGCTCCACCATCTGGCCTGCCGACGGGCTCGCAAAGCTGATCCGCAACCGCAGACGAAGGGGCTGTTGGTAGCTACGTTAGCATAGACTCGCAGGCACAGGCACAGGTACAGGCACACCCCGCCGAAAACTCACCCCCTTCACGCCCACCACGCGCATCAGCTGCGTCGCCGTCTGGCCCGGCCCCAGCTCCGACGACGAGATCGCCAGCAGCTGCAGCTTCTGCGACTTGGGCACCGCCGCCTGCAGGCCCACCCCCGACACCGGCCCGCTGCCCACGTTCCGGAACCGCGCCGTCGCCTGCACCGCCCCCTCCGCGTTCCGCTGCGTCGCAATCGTCACCTCCAGCCCGTGGTTGTTGTAGCACGCGTGTCCCGCCGGCGCCGGTGCCGGTGCCGGTGCTGCCGCCACTGCTGCTGGTGGCGTCGACGACGGCGACGAGAAGAGATCCGCCGGCAGCCCGCTCGGCGCCGCCACCGCCGGCGCTGGCGACGTCGACGTCGACGTCGACGAGCCAAACAGGTCCAGGATGGCCGACACGTTGTTCGGCGCCGCCGCCGCCGCGCCGGGCGGGGGTGAGGCCGCCGCCGGAGCACCGCCGCCGCCGCCGCTGAGAATGTCCGCCAGCAAATCAGCATTGTTCTGCTGCGCGCCGTTGGTCGGCTGCGCCAGCGACGCCGCCGACGGCGCGCTGTCGTCGCCCATCAGGTCCAGCAGCAGGTCCTGCTCCGTCGGCTTGGCCACCTTGGCCCTGCGCCCCCCCCCCGCGCCGCCGCCCGCCTTGCCCCCCGCCCCCTTCTTCGCCCCCCCCGTCGCCGCCTCGCCCAGCACGCGCGACGACTCCTTGATCTGCGGCGGCGGCATCCGCTCCACCACGCCCCGCCGCACCGCGTCGAACCGGAACAGGTTGCTGTACTCGACCGCCCGCTGCTGCACCTCCACGTCCAGGTTCGTCTGGTTCGCCACCAGGATCCGCCGCACCCGCTCAATCTGCGCCGCGTCCGACAGCCGCGTCGTCAGCTTGATCAGCGCCGTCACAATGTACTCGGTCGTCACCTGCGTCGCGTAGCTGCTGTTGAGGATCGTCGAGAACAGGTCCACAATGTCCTCCTCCTTGACCACCTGCACCAGCTCCTCCTCCTCGTACTGCCCGCCCCGCAGCAGCGCGTCCCCGTACTCCCCAATCGACCACGCCGCCGCCTGCGTCAGGCTCTCCTGCGTAATGTCCTTTTTCAGGCTCGCGTACAGCTTCTGCACCGCGTACGTCTGCAGCTCCGGCGTCGTCGCAATCAGCCGCACAAACGACGACAGGATCTGCTCCTTGACGTAGTTGCCCGCCAGCGACAGCACCCGCAGCATCGTGTCCACGTGCCACCGCTTGTTCGGCGCAAACTTGTCCGCCGCGATCCCAATCTGGCTCGTCATCGTCGGCTTGAACTCGTTGTCCGCCACCTCCAAGAACGCCAGCAGCTCCCGGATCAGCACCCGCACGTTGCTCTCGTTGATCAGCGTGAAGCTCAGGTCCAGCGCCCGCCGCCGGATGCTGATGTCCGGGTCGCGCAGGCAGTCCAGGATCGTGTTGCGGTGCCGCTGCACCGCGTTCGGCTCGATCGCCACCACCTTGATCAGCGTGTTGAGCGCCACGTACCGGATGTTGTTGTCGCGGTTCGCCAAGAACTTGCCCAGGATGTTCACCCCCAGCACCCGCAGCCCCGAGTCCGCCTCAATGTCCAGGATCGTCCGCACCGCCTCGTACAGGATCGAGTTGCCCACGTTCTTGGACGAGTCCGTGTTCGTCGCCACCTGCGCCAGGATGTCGTTGATCTGCTCCGTCGTCTGCGCGTCCCCGCGCGCCAGCACCCGCAGCAGGTGCAGCACCTTGACCTGCAGGAACGGGTCCGTGATCCCCGTCACGTCGTGCTCCGGCGCGTAGCCCGACGTCGCCAGGCCCTTGAGCGTCCGCACCAGCGCCGGCACAAACTGCCGGAACTTGGCCACCACGCCCTCCGCCCCGCCCTCGCCCTCCTCGTCCTCCTCGTCCGCCTCGCACAGGCTCGTCACCAGCGTCAGCCCGCACAGGAGCACCCCGTGGTTCCGGTCCGCCAGCAGGTGCGTCGCCTTGTCGAGAAAGTGCTCCTGCAGGTCCGGCACCTTGCGGCAGATCCGCATCGCGCAGAGCGCCGCCTTTCGCCGGATGTACGGGTTCGACGTCGAGATCAGCGTCTCAATCTCCCCAAACAGGTCCCTCGACATCTCCACCGACGCAATGTTGCCCAGCGTGCACAGCGCCAGGCCCACCACGTACTGGTTCGCGTGCCCCAGGTCGCTGTGTCCCCCGTTAGCATGCAGCCATCACGCACAACCCAGCCCGCCCCCCCCCCCTTGGAAGACAACACACTTCTTGAGCGAGTTCGTGACCAGCGTCAGCACCTCCTGGTTCTCGTCCAAAAGAAGGCTCGTCGCGAGATGGCCCAGGCGCTTGTCCGCGAACCGTGGCGAGGCCAGCAGCTTGAGGCACTCAATCTGCCCAAAGTGCGTGCGCTCGCCCAGCGTGAACAGGTACAGCAGCTTGGCCACATTGTTGCGCCTAGACGAACACGTCAGCAGAGGCCTCTCTCTCTCTCTCTCTCTCTCCCCGGAAAGGATCCCTGCCCGCATACCGGACACTGTGGTCGTGGCTCTCCTCGCGGAAGCTGGCACGAATGGCCGCGCTCTCCTTCTGGATCACCGCCCGCTCATCGGCAATCGTCTTCGCTGCCCGGACGTTCCTGATAAACTGCTTCACTGCCACGGCCGTCAGCGCTGCTGCCCGCGAGCCCGAGCCGGGTCCAAAAACGACGCCCGTCGCCGTCCGCGGCGCGCGCTTCTTGCTACTCACGAGACGCCATCGTGGGAGAGAACACGGATTCGACGAGGGCCCGTTGCAGGGCGCGTTGCGACGAGAGCTGGCAGACGAGACGGGACGTGTGCGGGCGCTGCAGGGAGAACAGGAATGGCAGTCGGCTCGTCTCTCGGTGCGGCGGTCCGCGCTCTTGGCTGTGTGGTCGGAAAGACGGCCGGCCCAGGGGGTTAGCGATGTGCGGGATGCCTAGGAGGGCTAAGGTGGCCTTGGTGATGAAATTGGGCCCTCTCGACCGGTTATGCTTATAAGCATAGGGAAAGAGCGGGGCAAAGGTTCTTCCAGACCGCCCCTGATTTCAGCTGAGGGGGACGTGATCACGTGATGCAACTCGCCGCCCGCCGATATCGAAAGGCTGCTCGCGATGCGCCAGGCTTTGCCAAGTTTACCTTGCGCATCTTTTTATCCCGACCACACCCCCGGAGGAGGAACCGCAACCATGCCAAAGGCCGAGGTTGGATCCGTGAAGCACCTGAACAAGCAGATGAAGGCCAAGGGCCTGACTCGTACGTGGATCGCGAGACACTTTCCTTTCCTTCCCCCCCCAGTTCTAAGGGTGGCGAGACGCTGCTAACACGGCTCTGCAGGCTTGCGATGGTACTGCCAGGTGTGCGAGCGGGCGATGCGCGACGAGAACGCGTTCAAGCAGCACTCGCTGAGCGAGAGCCACGTGCGCAACATGCTGGCGGTGGGCACGAACGCGAACAAGGTGATCGACGAGTACTCGGACCAGTTCCTCAAGGAGTTCTTGCAGCTGCTGCGCACGGGGCACGGCGAGAAGCAGGTGCAGATCAACCACTTCTACCAGGAGTACATTGCGCGGCGCGACCACATCCACATGAACGCCACGCGCTGGTCGTCGCTGACCGAGCTGGCCAAGTACCTGGGCCGGGAGGGCATCTGCCGCGTCGAGGAGAACGACAAGGGCATCTTCATCGCGTGGATCGACAACTCGCCCGAGGCCCTGCGCCGCCAGGAAGCGCTGCGCCGCAAGGAGGCCCAGGACCGCGGCGACGAGGAGTGGGAGCAGCGCCTGCTCAAGGCGCAGATCGAGCGCGCCGAGCGGGCGGCACGCGAGCGCAAGAAGCAGGGTGGCGGTGGTGGGGCGGACGAAGATCCGAGTGGCAGCGACGACGACGACGACGACGAGGCGGCCCGGGAAGCAAAGCACATGCTGCAGAAAAAGGAGGGCGAGAAGGTGAAGCTGTCCCTGTCCTTTGGCGCGGCCAAGCCGTCCGCCGAGTCGACGCCAACACCAGCATCCGCGCCAGCGGCGGCGGCGGCGGCGGAGAAGAGGGCGACGCCAGAAGAGGGGGCGACCGCAGCACCGTCCGAGGGCACGCCAAAGACGGACGAGACCGCCGCTGCTGCCGCCGCCGCCGCCAAGCCCGTGTCGCTCAAGTTCGGCGGGCTGAGCAAGCCGCAGGCGAAGAACGTGTTCGCGGCGGCCAAGAAGAACGCGCTCGGCGGCCACGGCGCGGCCAAGAAGATCGAGTTGCCCAAGAAGATGAGCGAGGCGGAGCGCATCATGAAGGAGGAGCTCGAGCGGAAGCGAGGCCGCGACGCCGGCGCCGGCGTCGGCTTCCGTTTCGGCGGCCCGCCCTCCAAGAAGCCGAGGACGTGATGCTCGGTGCTGTATAGATGTCTCCTTTTGACTGGCGTTTGGGTATAGGATGGGGGTGCATAGTGGCGTCGGCATATACCACGGTTCTGCACATTTGGAAGGAAACATGATCTTTTACCTGGCATGAAATCGCTCGAATCCAGCAGCTCCTAGTTTTGCTCCATCAACCTCCTCCGGCTCCCAAAAACGCCGTCCCAAACGCCCGTGAACACCATCCGCCGCACGCACACATCCCGCTGTCAAGGACAGACACTGCGCGGCGCTCAGTCGGCCTCTGTAGCACTTCCGTCGCGCCTATGCCAGACGGTCGGTCAGCATGCGCAATGCGCAGGAAAGAAGGACACCAAAAGCAGCAGCAGCAGCAAGCTCACGGTATGTAGTGGATGCGGTGCTCCTCCTCGAGCTGCGCCCGCACGTCGTCGGGCAGCTGGCCCGAGACCTTGATGGCATAGATGCCGCGCACGTAGCCGTCGAGGCGCTGCCACCGCGCAACCCACGACTTGGTCGGGCTGGCCAGCGTGATGAGGCCCTCAAAGACCTGGCTGGTGCAGGTGTCGATCTGCTCGGGGGAGCCGGCCAGGTGCAGGAACTCTTCGCAGTTGGGGCAGCCCTCGTCGCGGAAGCGCTGGAAGGAGAGGAAGCGCATTAGATGAGCGAAAACCCAGGTCTCCGGCTCTCGCCAAGAGGCTGTGAGCAAAAAGGAGGGCCTACCTGGAAGGTCATCACGATGGAGCAGACCATGCAGGCCCGCAGGTAGCGCTGCTGGCCGGGCGCGACGTAGTTTTCGGACATGGCGGCGGCGGCGGCGGCGGCAGCGGCGGCAGTAGACGGGTTGGGCGACAAACGTGGTCGTCGGCGAGGCTGGGGCTGGAAAACAAGAGGCGTGTCGTCGAATGTCTGTCCGTTCGCTTTCGGCGCTTTGCCGCCGCCGCGAGCGGATTAGCGCGCCAGCCCTGCGAAGCTCGCTATGCAACTAAGCGATGTGCCTGATTTGGAGCGGAAAAAAGATCACATGATTTCTTAGGAAGACTTCACCCCGACGACAAACGAGACGAGGAGGTCCAACATGGCTGAGGACACGGTCCTTGCAGACACGTCGCTGGCGGAGTCCATCGGCAAGGCCACGCAGGGCACGACGGCCAAGCAGGGCCGGTCCCGCGAGCTGTTCAGCAGCACCCTCAGCCAGCCGCCGTTTGCCTACGCCCAGATCCAGGTCGAGCACAGCAGCAGCAGCAGCAGCAGCCGTGCCGACGGCAGCGCAACTCTGGACCCACTTCAGGCGCGGTCGTACTGCGACGCGGCGCTGCGGCAGTTCCTGGGCGCCACGGGGGCGGGCATGCCGCTGGATCTGCTGCAGCTCGACGCGGCGACGGGCCAGTTTTGGGTGCGGCTGCCGCGCGAGGACCTGGGCCTTTTTGCGGCGGCGCTGGCGGCGTGGAGCGCCGTGGGCCGCGACGGCACGACGGCGACGGTGCTGCGGCTGCAGGCCGCGGGCAACTGGCTCGGCAGCCTCGTCGGCCGCCGCGAGCAGCAAGCGTTGTGGGACACGGACGGCGCAGCGTGAGGAGGAAGAAGAAGAAGAAGAAGAAATGGACCAGACCGACGCTCCGACGATGCATTGCCGCCTGCTCGACAAGGGGTGTATGTACATGCATAGAAGACAGAAGAAAGGGGACGGCGCAAACCAAAACCAGAGCCGCCAGAAATCATCGTGCCAGCAAGAGACCACCAGATCCTCGAAACAGACGACCCAAACGCACAGCACGCTCGATAGATGGTAGAAACGACCCGATGATGCCAGCCCAGCGTCCCAACAACCGTGAGGGCACATCCCAAGACAACAGAATCACACACAAAACGCCACAACCGATGGATGATGCGTGTTCTTTTCTTTTTGTTTTTCGTTTTTCTCTCTCCAGGTAGACCTCAACAGACTTTTTTTCTTCGTTCCTAGATCGGACACGTTACACCAGCGACGACATCATGGAGTTGTTTGCATACGCCTGGCAGACCGTCAGCAGAGGGAACCAGCAGAAAATCCGTCGCCAGGACGGAGGCGCAGGGGGGCTTACCATGGGGCGGATGTTTGGGTGTGGCACGGCGTCAAACTGGTGGAACTGGAGCTTGTAGTCGGAGCCAATGTTGATGTAGGCGCCGCGGTTCTCAGTCATGTCGCAGTACTTTGGCGCGGAGAAGACTGCGGCGGGTCAGAAGATTCAGCGTGCCGAGACAGGAGAGCAGAGAGCAGGAGCAGCCAAAAACGACGTACCGGTGATGCACTTCCCGTTGTGCTCCTCCTCGTAGCCGTCCATGCGCACCTCGTGGCTGCGGATGATGGCCTGCAGGTGGTTCTTCTCGCAGAAGCGCGCCGTCACGTCCGGGCCGAACTGCATGCCGACGCCGCGCTTGCTGGGGCCGCGGCCGGGCATAGGCTGGGGGTCCGTCCACAGCATCTCCATCATCAGGCCCTGCTGGCCCGGCTGCCGCTGCTTGTGCCGGTCCAGCTTGCGGATGTCGTCCAGCGTGACGTTGTCGTCCGAGAAGAGGCCGCCGTGCAGCACAAAGTACTTTTCGCCGATGAGCGTCGCCAGCGGCAGCGCCGAGAAGCTCTCGGAAAACAGCCGGAAGACGCTGCGCGTGTCAGTCATGGTCCGATCGTCCAATCGTCCAACACGATGGATGCACATACCGCTCGTTGTACTTGGCCTTGCACTCGCCCTCGAAGCCGTACACGCGGTTCATGTCGTCGGTCTCGTGGTTGCCGCGGTTCAGAAAGAAGGCTTCTGGCCGCAGCCACTTGTTGGCGTACAGCAGCAGCGCGATCTCGGTCGACCACGAGCCGCGGTCGACAAAGTCGCCGTTGAACAGGTACCAGTGCTTGTCCGAGGGCTTGCCGTTGAGGCGGAAGAGCTCCATCAGGTCAAAGTATTGCCCTGCAGCTGTCAGTGCCGTCCTGGGGGGAGGTAAGGGAGAGAAGAAGCAGGGAAAGGGGCCTACCGTGCGTGTCGCCGCACACCGTCAGCGTGGTGTCGTCGGGGACGACGACCTCCTTCATGGTCGGCTCGTCGTGGACGATCTTGGTCACGGCCAGCAGGATCTGGTAGACGTATTTCAGGTGCAGCTTCTTGCCGTTCTTGAACCGCTCGGTCATGTCGTCGATGAACTCCTGGGTCATGTGGTCGCCGAGCCGCGCGCCGTCGTAGTCGTCCTTGACCACCATGGCGTCGACGTCGAGGCCCTCGGCCGCCGACGGCTCGTCGCCGACCTCGATGGCCTCGAAAAACCGCTGCTGCTGCACAATCTTCTTGCAGTCCGACAGCTTCACCTTGGCGTCCCGGTTCGCCGGGTCCAGCTTCACGCACTGCTTGAAGTCCTGCAGCGCATCTTTTGGGCGCAGGATCGCCGCCGAGGCGAGCGCACGACGGTAGTAGGCCTGCGGAAAAGGAAGATCAGCCACCCGTCCGCTTCAGGCGGCCGCCGCCGCCGCTGGTCCGTCCGTACCTTGACAAACTTGGGATCCAGCTCGAGCGCCTTGGTCGCGTCCGCAATGGCATAGCCAAACGCCTCCGTCTTGAGGTATGCCTGTTGGGCCTGTCAGCAGTCTGGTCCCAACCCCGTCTTGTGGCGATATCCCCCGCAGGGAGGGCCGGCCGGGGCCGCGTCGGGGGCAGACGCACTTGTGCGCGGTTGGCAAAGAACGTCGGCTCCGAGTCGTCCAGGTCGATGGCCTGGCTGTACAGGTCAATGGCGGCGTCCCAGTCGTGCTTGGCGTAGGCAGCGTTGCCCTGGTTCTTCAAGGCCAGGGCCTTTTCTTTTGCGGTGGCCATCGTGGGGGGGGGGCGTGGTGGTGAGTCTGGAGGCGAGGGATCGGCGTCGAGGTTGCTGGAGGACTCGGAGACACGGCGAGTGTGCAGGACAGCGGTGGTGGAGGTGCGGCAAGCGAATGGGAGTACGGAGTAAATATATGCGGTTTGGCGGCGAATTTGTACAGCGAGATAATCTATCCTACGGCGGCAGGACACCGAAGGCGGCCGAACGTTCTCTCTGGCGCCGGGCTCGCCCATACCCCGGTACGTGCATGTCCGTTTGTCGGCCCCGCAAAATGCAACAATCGGGCTTCCGACGCCACCGCCACTGGCGGCCAGCCTTCCGCTTTGGTCACGCTTTTCTCCCGGGCGTCCGCATACAACAACGAGAACCACAACCCACAACCTGTCGACCACCACACACAACACCCCATCGTACGACAACTCGCCGTGCGCCGCCGCCGACATGGAGGGAAAGGATGCGGCGACGGGCGCGGCGCTTGTGCGCAAGCGGACGGACACGGAGCTGATGCCGCCTCCGCCGCCGGCCAAGCGCATCCTGCGGCCGAAGACGGTCCTCGACGAAGACACGTACACCGACGGCCTGTCCAAGATCATTGCGCGCGACTTTTTTCCGGGCCTGCTGGAGTCGGAGACGCAGAGCGAGTACCTCGACGCGCTCGAGTCCAAGGACCCCGCGTGGATCTCGAGCGCCAGCCAGCGCCTCCTCGAGGTCATGACGCCGGGCGGCGGCGGCAGCCGGCTGCGTGCCTCGTCGTCGCGGCTCGCCACGCCGGCGCCGAGCGTGGGCGGCGGGGGGGCGACACCGCGGGGCTTTGCCGGCGACACGCCCAGCTCCGTGCGGTCGGTGCAGACGCCGGCGTCGGCGACGGCACGCGGAGTCGTCGGCGCGAGCAGCAGCAGCAGCAGCAGCAGAACGGCCGTGGACACCAAGCTGAGCCTGGCGGCCTTCCAGGCGCGCTACACGAGCGAAGACAACGAGAGCTTCTACCGGCTGCTGGACCGGCAGAACCAGAAGCGGGCCGAGAAGCACGCGTGGCTGTGGAACGGCAACAAGCTCCCGTCCAAGATGCAGCTCAAGCAGAAGGAGGTCGAGGACCGCCTGGCCGCCTCGGGCGTCAGCCTGACCGACGACGGCTACCACAGAGACCGCCTGGCCATCAAGGACCGCGACGACCGGCCGGCCGCGCCCGAGACGTGGAAGGCTGCGCCCAAGAACGCGCTCATGTTCCACCCGGACGGCGCAGAGGAGAGCGGCAGCGGCGGCAGCGGCGGCAGCGGCGGCAGCAGCAGCACGGGGACGTCCGCCGCCCAGACGGCGCAGGCCGCGTCGATGGCGCCGCCCAAGTCGGTCGTCTACGCGAACACGCGCCTCCCGGGCACGTCGCTTCTCTCGGCGCA
The DNA here is from genome assembly GCA_019925495.1 of Ophiostoma fasciatum. NCBI lineage: Eukaryota > Fungi > Ascomycota > Sordariomycetes > Ophiostomatales > Ophiostomataceae > Ophiostoma > Ophiostoma fasciatum. Next base: position 371,687 of record JADHKM010000007.1, on the reverse strand, counting down.
GCGGCGGCAGCAGGGGCGGCGCGGCTCGGTCAGCGGCAGCAGCAGCAGCGCCTCGGTCCCGCCGTCGCCGACGCTCTCGGCCGTGCGCGACGCCCTGGCCGGGCGGCCGCGGCGGATCGATGCGGACTCGACCGTGGCCAACTCGACGGTGGGCGGCGGCGGCGGCAGCGGCGGCGAGACGCCGCGGGTGAACGGCTACGCGTTTGTGGACGACGAGGAGCCCGAGCCCGCATCCGCGCCGGAGCCGGAGCCGGGGCCGGCCGCGTCGGCGAGCGCGCTCCTCGACTTTAGCAAGGGCGACGGCACGCCGAACCCGTTCCAGCTGCAGGCGATGAGCAAGCGCGAGGGCCTGCACCACCGCATGGTGGAGCGCATTGCGCAGTCGAAGCGGACGTCGGCGCGCGTGGGCCTGACGGGGCGCATCCAGGAGACGCCGGCCACGCCCGTGCCGCACAGCCCGCGTGTCCAGGGCAACCTGACGCCGGCCGGGCAGCGGCTGTGGAGCAAGATTGGCGGCGCCGCCGCCGCCAGGGAGAAGGACGCCATTGCTGCCTTCAACGGGCACCGCCACGGGCCGCAGCACGCCGCACGCGGCAGCCGGCGGGCACGGCTGCGCGACCTCAAGTCCGCGTACCACTGAGGGCATGCGCGGCCGTCGGCTGGGCTGTCGGCCTTGTTGTATAGGAGACTGGCGTTCTGTGTTTGTATAGTGGCGTTTTGCGTTTGTATAGTGGCGTTTCTTTGCGTTCTGTTTCTGTTTCTTTGCATAGCATGATACCCGCGCCTGGAGGACGCAGCAAAACAAATGTTGGCTTTCACAGTGACCGGCCGCTGCAGACGAGCTACAAGAGCCGGCTCTTCGTTCTGGTATCGACTGTGAGCACAAGACGTCGTCTCCATGCAGCTGGATGCGGCGTATTGCTCCGTACCCCATCTGCTTATGCTCAGATAGCCCCACTTTTCCGTCCGCGCATCCAAAATTTCGGGAGCTCCAGCTCCATCGCGCTGGCTTACCCTTGCGTCCATCCTACCCTTTCTCTATTGCCCCCGCGCCCACCCCCCTTTGTGCACAATGGGGTTCCTCGACCTGGCGGCGGACCTCGCAGCCGTGGCCAGCGCCTCGCGGTCCATTGCCTCGAAGCACGCGGCGCTGCGGGCGCGGCAGCTGCGCGGATCGCTTCCCAGCGTCGCCGAGGCGGCGACACCCCCGCGGACGCCGGCGGAGAGGCCAGACGCGCCGGTGGAGGCAGCCGTGGAGGCAGCAGCTGAGACGGTGGCTGAGACGGTGACTGAGAAAGCGGCGGACACAGCGGCGGACACAGCGGCGGACACAGCGGTACCCCCTTTGCCACGCGACCCGGCGCCGGAGCCCCCGACCACCACTCCCGAGCCCCAGCCCGAGCCGGTGCTGCCGACCTTTGTTCTCCGGCCGCAGCGGCGTGCCACACGGCCACCCAGCGTGCTGCCCGGCCTGGGAGCGGGTGGGACGGCGGCGGCGGCGGCAGCGGCATCAGCGGCGGCGGCAGCAACAGCCCAGAGCGGCCAGAGCGGCGCGACTCCGTCGCGGCCACACCCGCTCGACCCCCGGTTCCACAAGACGCCGCCGCTGCCGACCGTGGTGCGGCGGCCCAGTCCGCCGGTGGCCCGCGCGGAGGCGGAAGCAGAAACGGAGGCGCAGAACGACGCCGGGCAGCCAGCAAGCGTGCCGTCGAGCGCGGCCGTCCCGGAAGACAGCACACCGGTGCCGGCAGAGGAGGCGACGACGACGAGCACCCAGACCGATTCGGCGGCAGCTGTGCCAGACAGCCCACCACCGGACAGCCAACCACCAGCCGACACACCGGCGAAGCGCGTGTACGAGCTGCGCGAGTCCAAGGTGCCGGCGACGCGGTTGAGCCGGATATGGAACTACGGCGGGCTGGCGGCCGGGATGCTGGGCGGGGCGCTGACGGAGAGCATCAGCCGGGGTCTGGGCGGCGGCAGCAGCAGCAGCGGCAGCAGCGGCAGCAGCAGCACGTCCGGCGGATCGGTGATGCTGAGCCCCGCCAACGTGGAGCGGCTGGTGTCGCGGCTGTCGCGGATGCGGGGCGCGGCGCTCAAGCTGGGCCAGATGATGAGCTTCCAGGACGCCAAGGTGATGCCGGCGGGGCTGCAGGAGGTGCTGCAGCGGGTGCAGGACAGCGCGGACTACATGCCGGCGTGGCAGCGGGACCGGGTGCTGGCGGCGAACCTGGGCAGCGAGTGGCGGGGGCTGTTTGGCGAGTTCGAGGAGCGGCCGCTGGCGGCGGCGTCCATCGGGCAGGTGCACCGGGCGACGCTGCGGTCGAGCGGGCAGCGGGTGGCGGTCAAGATCCAGTTCCCGGGCGTGGCCGACTCGATCCACTCGGACCTGGACAACCTGGGCCTGCTGCTGACGGCGACGCGCGTGCTGCCGCGCGGGCTGTACCTGGACAAGACGATTGCCAACGCGCGCACGGAGCTGGCGTGGGAGTGCGACTACGCGCGCGAGGCGGCGTGCGCCGAGCGCTTCCGGGCGCTGCTGGCGGAGGCGGGGGAGCTGGGGGAGGAGGGCGGCAGCGGCGGCGGCGGCGGCGGCGGCGCCTACGTCGTCCCCGCCGTCTTCGCCGAGGCGTCGGGCCCGCAGGTGCTGACGATGCGCTTCCTCGAGGGCACGGGCGTGACCAAGCTGGCGCCGGCGCTGGACCAGGCGCAGCGCGACTGGATCGGCACGCAGATCCTGCGGCTGTGCCTGCTGGAGATGACGCAGTTCCGCTTCATGCAGACGGACCCCAACTGGAGCAACTTCTTGTACAACGGGGCCACGCGCAAGCTGGAGCTGCTCGACTTTGGCGCGTCGCGCGAGTACCCGGCCGCCTTCATCGAGCAGTACGTGCGGCTGCTGCGGGCGGCGGCGCGGTCGGACCGCGACGAGGTGCTGGCGCAGTCGCGGGCGCTCGGCTACCTCACGGGCCACGAGAGCCGGGCCATGCTGGAGGCGCACGCGCAGTCGGTGCTGACGCTGGCGGAGCCCTTCCGCGCCGACTCGCCGGCCGTGTACGACTTCTGCGACCAGACCATCACGGACCGCGTGCGCTCCTTCATCCCCGTCATGGTGCGCGAGCGCCTCACGCCGCCGCCCGAGGAGACGTACAGCCTGCACCGCAAGCTCAGCGGCGCCTTCTTGCTGTGCGCGCGCCTCGGCAGCCGCGTGCCGTGCCGCGCCCTGTTTGCGGAGAGCCTGGCCAAGATGGGGTTGGAGGAGTAGCTTTCGGTGTTGGGCATTCATCGTGTACCATTGTAATACTACCATCCACCCTCACGATCCACCCTCGCGCTCACCCCCGCCGCTGCGGCATCTCGCGCCGCTCGCGCGCCGCCGCCTTCTTGCGGCGCCGGGCCAGGGCCTTGTCCACCTGGTCGTCGGTCATGCCGGCAAACTGGTCCACCAGCAGCCGCTTCTTCTGCTCCGACCGCTTGAGGAAGAAGGGCGTCTTGCCCTGCCGCACCAGCTCGCGCTCGCGCTTCTTGTGCTCGTCCAGCACCGCCTGCGCCCGCGCCTTGGCCTCCTGGTCGCGCTTGCGCGACGCCAGCGACGCCAGCCGCCGCCGCAGGTCCTCCGCCTCGCGCTCGGCCTGAGCCAGGACCTGGGCGGCGGCGGCGGAGCCACCCCCACCCCGCTCCACCTTGCGCCGCGCCTGCTTGGCCGCGCGCTCCAGCTCGCCCAGCTCGCCGCGCATCTGCTGCATCTCGCGGTCGCGGTACTCGTCCAGAAACGCGTAGTTGCGCTGCGCCCGCAGCTCGTCTGCGCGCGACGGCGGGCCCGCCGCCATGGACGCCAGGAAGAAGCGCGGGTCGCGCGACCGCTCCGCCGCCGACTTGACCGTCACGCCGCCAATCGTCGCGTCGCCGCTCGTCCAGTCCCGCCCCCGCTTCACCGCAAACCGGCTCGACATCTCCGTCGGCGCGTGCTTGTGCGCCCGTCCCCCGGGCTTGGCCGCCCGGGTCGGTTTCGCCACGGCCCGCCTGTCTTCGTCGTCGTCGTCGTCGCCTCCCCCGTCTCGGCTGCGTCGGGCGTCCGCCGCCGTGTCTGGGCGCTTCTTGCCCTGCGCCTTGGCCGCCTTCTCCTGCTGCCGCAGGATCTGGCCAAACGACAGGCTCTCCGACTTGGATGGCGGCTCCGGCGCGGCGTCGTCGTCGTCGTCGTCCTCCTCCTCCTCCTCCTCCGACTCGTCCTCTTCCGATGCCTCTTCGTCTTCTCCGCTCTCCAATCCAGACTGGCCCTCGTTAGCCTTGCACACAGAAACAGTCCATCCGTCCATACGCACATCTGTGCCTCGCCTCCTCGTGCAGATCTGCGCCGCCTCCTCGTCCGACTGGCTGCTCTGCTCCTCCTCCTCCTCCTCGTCAACAAACGTCGCTGGCCGCGGCCGCACACGGCGCGCAGGCGCGGGCGCTGGCCGTCCGGCCTTGCGCTTTCTGTCGGTGATCATCGTCGGCTGCAGAGGCTGTCGTATGGTTCTGCTTCAGAAGGGTGCGCCGCTAGCGAACAAGTGAGGTGAAGTCGGAAAGGCTGAAGTTTTCGCTTAGTCGATTTCTGCCTCGTGATCCACTTCCTCTGCGCCCCGCCAATGGCAGCCACCCCAGCCTAACAGCCAGGAACCGCCAATGGAAAATCCTATGGCGGCGTCGATCGATCTCGTCACGACGTCCACGTCTTGCACCGCTCGCCTTGATCGCTTGTGATTCTGCTTGCGGACGGGGCGCTATCGTGCATACGCGCTTTTTGGCCGAGTCCTTGACGTCTCACCGTTGGTTACTGGCCTGCCGTTGCCCCATTCAGCACAAAGGCTTCTTCCATCTCAGTTCAGCGTCAGGCCAGAAAGCTCTCGCTGTCGCTGCCTCGCGGCTCAGGCAAGACCGTGCGTGATGTACCGAGCCTGTGCCAGGCTCCTTCCCCAACAGACACACACCCTTACACCGCTTCTCGCTGCATCCTCCAGACCGCTCTTCACAGCCAGCCAACACTACCATCACCACCACCACCTCCACCACCTCCACCATCGCCTCCTCCTCCTCAACACGCAGCTCCTCGCTGCTGGCACCCAGACAAGCAGAAGAAGCACAAGCAACCCCGACTGGTCCAACGGACGGGTGGTGCCCGGCGGCCGGCGGTTTCTGCGGACGCGGCTGAAAAAGAAGAAAAAGGCGCTGAAGCTGCAGCGGCTGCCGTCGTCGTACTGGGAGCCGCCGCCGGACCTGACGACGAGCGAGGGCGAGCAGCGGGTGTCGGACTCGACGTTCAGCGCGTTCCGGCACTGGAAGGGGCGCGTCCGCGCGATGAAGCACCTGGACGGCGCCAGCCGCCGGGCGCAGGCGCAGGCGCAGCGCGTGCTGGAGGCCCGCGTGCTGCCGCGCGAGCCGCCGCCGCCGCCGAGCGCCGCGTCGGGCGGCGTGCCCGAGCCCACGGCGGCGTACCTGGCGCAGGCGGCGGCGGCCCCGCGGCGGCTGGACGCGGCGCAGCCGCTGCTCGTCGTCATCGACCTCAACGGCACCCTGCTGCACCGGCCCGACAGCCGGCGGGCGCCGACGGCCTTTGTGCGGCGGCCGTTCGCGGCGCTCTTCCTCAACTACTGCATCCGCACCTTCTGGGTCGTCGTCTGGTCGTCGGCGCGCCCCGAGAACGCCGGCGTCATGTGCCGCAACCTGCTGACGCCCGACCGCCTGCGCGACGGCGTCGTCGCCGTCTGGGCCCGCGACCGCTTCGGCCTCACCCCCGACGACTACGCCCGCCGCGTCCAGTGCTACAAGCGCCTCTCCGCCCTCTGGACCGACCCCGTCGTCGCCCGCTCCCACCCGGACTACGCCGCCGGCGGCCGCTGGTCCCAGGCCAACACCGTCCTCATCGACGACTCCGCCGAGAAGGCCCGCACCGAGCCCCACAACGTCGTCGTCGTGCCCTCCTTTGTCGACGCCGGCGACCCCCACGAGGGCATCCTCCCCGTCGTCCACGACTACCTCAACGAGCTCTGCTTCGCCGCCGACGTCAGCGCCTACATGCGCGCCCACCCCTTTGTCGCCCCCTCCGACTTTGAGGTCCTCGCCGCGCCCCCCAAGAGCCTCGCCTTTTACGACGGCAAGCAGAAGAAGCGCGACAAGAAAAAGGCCAAGCGGGACTACGCCCAGTCGGCGGGGCCGGCCGGGAAGACGTAGGTGGAAAGGCAGCGTCGGGATCGTGGGAACGGGGACAGGAAGCGTTTACGGAACAAGGTTCAGGATGGGCAAGGGAACAGGGCAGGAACATGGCAGGGACAGGGAGCATGAACGGAAAGAGCACAGTTGTCCGTCGTACGCATTAGAGAAACCAAAGGAACCTTCCTACTGGCCTGCCTAGCTACCTGGATCCTGCATCGCCACCCGCATCTATTTGAACACCTTGCCGTCGGCGTGGGCGTACTCCTTGCCGTTGACGACGACGGGCTTGTCCCACGACCACTGGGCCTCGACGTAGGCGCGGTCCTCGGGGTTGGTGGGGTCCAGCTTGGTGAAGCTGTAGCTCTCGTAGTCGGGCGCCACGTCAAAGACGGGCACGTAGTCGTCGCCGCGGATGACAAAGGCGCCCTCGATGACCGAGTCGTTGTTCTGGCCGTAGACGGACGCGCTGCCAAAGAGGTACTTGCGCGACGCCTCCAGGCGGTTGTTGAAGCCGCCAATCAGGTTGTTGGACATGAACGTCAGCGTCAGCTCGTCGTTGTACTTGTACGCGACCTTCCAGATCGAGTACTCGTCAAACTTGACGTTCTCCCAGAACCACTTGAGCGCCACCGGCGTGTCGTTGTTCGAGTAGAACCGCTTCCACTCGTCCAGCGCAAACGTCGCCCGCGGCAGCAGGTCCAGCGGGTGCTTGGGCTTGGGCGCCGCCGCCGGCTCCTCCTCCTCCTCCGCCGCCGCCGCCGCCTTCTTGGGCGCCGCCGCCTCCTTCTTGGGCGCCGCCTCCTTCTTGGGCGCCGCCTCCTTCTTGGGAGCCGCCTCCTTCTTGGGCGGGTTCGCCAGCACCGGCTCCTCCAGCAGGTCCAGCTTGGGCGCCGTCGTGCTGAAGATGGGCTGGTTGTACACCGTCAGGAACCAGCGCGTGATGTTGGGGTACTCGGCCCGCCACTTCTTGTCAAACAGGTACTGGAAGCCGCGCCGCGCCACGCTGGTGGCCACAATGTCCGCCAGCGTGATGCGCTCGCCCACCAGGTACGTGTTGTGCAGCAGGTGCTCCTCAGCCACGCCCAGCGCCCGCTGCGCCCGCGCCATCGAGTCGTCCACGTTCTTCTTGATGTACGGCGAGCGGCCCAGCAGCGGGCCGAACCAGCCGCCGAGCGCCGGCAGCACCTCCATGTTGAAGAAGGACGACCACTTGAGGATGTTGGCGTAGCTGGACGGAATTAGTACAGGCTGTACAGGGGCGCGCGTGTACAGCATAGACGGGGGAAAACATACTCCTGCTTGGTCTTGCCCAGAAGGGTCGTCTTCTCGTTCTGCGAGGCGACTGGGCCAGTTAGCACAGGGCAACCTCTCAAAGCGTCCAGAAAAGCAGATCCAAGGCAGAAAGGGGGGTGCAAAATCAGAAGTTAGAAAACCAAATCGTCACAAAGATTCAGATAGGGATAACTGTTATAGAAAATGTCTAGATCATCACGCATAGCATCCCCTTTTGCCGGCAAGGCACGGCAACGAGCAGCGCAAAACGCAGGAACAAAGAGCACAACGCGCGCAGAAGCACACACACATACCGTAGATGTAGATGGCCAGGGACTCGGTCAGAACGAAGCCGTCGGCGCCCACAAACGTCGGGATCTTGCCCAGCTTGTTGATCTTCTTGTACTCCTCGCCGGGCCCCGGCGTCGCATAGGGGTCCGTGTGGACGAGCTCAATGTCCAGGTTGTTGGCCTTGGCCACGGCCAGGATGCCCGCCGTGCGCGGGTTCTCCTGCAAAGCGGAATGTGGTCAGCCGTTGTGTCCAACAAGAGGGGAGAGACGGCCAGAGACAAAGAGACCCATCCCTGCCGGTGGAGACTCACAGGGAACCCGTAGAGCTTTCCGAAAGACATGGTGACGGATGGTGCTGTCCGGGGGTTGTGGAAAGGTGTCGTGGTGATGGGGGGAAGAGGGGGGAGATGGAAGAAACTTTTGGATTCGGGGCGCAGAAAAAAAAGGCGGATGGCGGGCTGGCTGGTGGGGGGGGGAATTTGGAAAAAAATGAGAAAAGAGGGGACGGACACGATACCGTTTGGCGCAAGCGGCAGAATTTGCCAGAGCGCAGACCGCCTTGTAGCTCTTGGGGTCACGTGATACACGTGATCCAATGGGCAAAATCGAGGGAAAGTGCTCTGGAAATTTTGAAGCATCGCGGGAAATCTCGAGCCAAACCGCAACCGCTGCTACGGGCGCGCGACAGCAGAGCCGACCGAACCCGCGCGGACCCTGCGACTCATCCGCCATCCTCCTACGCCATGGCAAGCCTGCGGCCGAGCCTGCTTCTGCAGCGGGCCTCCTCGGCCTGCCACCCGCGGCCGTGGCTACAGCTGCTCGTGCGGCGGCCGGCCGGCCAGCCGGCCGGCCAGCCGGCACGCACAGCTGCGACAGCGGCAGCGGCGGCGACGGCGTCGGCGACGACGACAAAAACAACACACACCCGCCGATCGAGCGGGAGAAGGCGGTTGTTTACGGCCTCGGGCAGCTGCGGCCAGACGCGCCACATGACCTCGATGGGCGGCGGGCGGCGTGACAACGGCGAAGCGGAGCTGGACAAGCTGCTGACGGAGTTCCACAAGAGCGGCTTTGACGCGGAGGGCTTTGGCCTGGGGGAGGACGGCGGCGATGGCAGCGGCGGCGACCGCGACGAGCTGGGGCGCCTGTCGCTGGCGGCGAGCGAGGCGGCGGCGGCGGCGCTGGACGCGGAGGAAGCGCTGCTGAAGCCGGGGATGACGCGGCTGACGGGGTACGCGCGGGCGCTGCCGGCGTCGCCGTCGTACTTTTCGCGGCAGCCGGCGTTCAACGACCGGTTCCTGGAGCTGCAGGCGCTGTACCGGCGGTACGGGCACCTGCCGCTGGTGCCGGCGGAGCAGACGGAGCGGGTGGCGTGGAAGACGGTCGGGGACTACCGGGTGGCGACGGGGGAGGACGTCAAGGCGCCGCAGTACAACCGGTGCCTGGCGATGGTGAAGCACCTGCACCGGATCCACCCGTCGCTGCGGCCGGCGGGCGTGGCGGCGCTGCTGGACGAGTTCCAGCGGCAGGTCAACCCCTTTACCAACGTGCCGCGCGCGCGCACGCTGGACCGGTTCGGGCGCGCGGTGGGCGTGGGCCGGCGCAAGACGTCGGTCGCGCGCGCGTGGGTGGTCGAGGGCACGGGCGAGGTGCTCGTCAACGGCAAGAGCCTGAGCGCCGCCTTTGGCCGCGTGCACGACCGCGAGAGCGCCACCTGGGCCCTGCGCGCCACCGACCGCGTCGACAAGTACAACGTGTGGGCGCTCGTCGAGGGCGGCGGCACCACCGGCCAGGCCGAGGCCCTCACGCTCGCCGTGGCCAAGGGGCTGATTGCCCACGAGCCGGCGCTCAAGACGGCCCTGCGCAAGGGTAAGCTTCTAATCATCTCGTCTTACTTTCCCCCACGCGTGCCTCAGCTGACCTCGCCAGCCGGCTGCATCCAGCGGGACCCGAGAATGGTGGAGCGCAAGAAGCACGGCCACGTCAAGGCGAGAAAGATGCCGGCGTGGGTCAAGCGATAGGGGGTCGCGGCGCGGACGGGCAGGCAGGCGACGACGGGTACGTGCGTATGGGAGTTTTTTGTGTATGTACGATCCGGCATAGAAGCGAGAGTCGTCGAACCACGCACGTCTGGACGGCACCCAATGCCTCCAGGACGATGTATACGCACATGTCCACATGTCCCACGGCCGACCTCTGTATCCGTGCCCAGACGGGCCGTACGACGCGACGCGCAGACACCACGGCCTGCTGCGTCCCCCCCGTCGCAACAAACCCCCGCTGCAGGCGTCCGGCGTGTGCGTGGCACAGCAGGCGAGACGGCCAGGCCAAGCAGAAGCATCCCGTCTCTCTCCCCTCGTGTCCCGGCATCTGATGACGTCGTGCCCCTGGCGAGCCAGCCGTCTGCGGAAGAACCACGCTCTGCACGCCGGCGGGCCGATGTGCAGCACCCGCCGTTTGCCACCTTTACAGCAATACTTCGTCTCCGTATACTCCGTACATGTACTCCGTACAGCTGAATACTGCTCGGGTGGACCGAAAAGTGGCCCTCTGCCAGCGCTGCGCCGGACTGGGCAAGCGGCCAACACCGCCAGCGACGGAAAAGGGGGCCGTAAGACGCTCCATGCCGTCTGCGGTTTTTTCTTGGGTTTTTCTTCTTTTTTTTTGAGACGCAGACGCGTCCCCCCGATCTCCGTATGCACCCCGGAGTCTAGCGCTGCGTCCTCCACGTTGCACGCCGGCCAGGCCAGACCAGGCCAGCCAGGCCAGCCAGCCGCACGCCAGCGTCGCAGGCGGCTGGCTGTGTGCAGCAGCCAGCCGTGCCGCGCCGAACAGACAGGTTGGCCGGCTGGCCCGCCAGCCAGCCGCTGCCGAGCCCGGCGCCGGACAGGTCTTCCACGGTCCGATCCCGGCAGACGCCCGGCAGACGCCCGCCCGGCGGCCGGCCTCCTTTCTCCACCCAGCTTTGTCTACCGCTGTTCCTTACGCACACGGTCTGGAAGCCGCAGCCGCCGCCGTGGTCGTGGCCAGTCGGTGTCCTAATTGTCCTGGTCCAAAGGGTGCCCAGGGCACCCAGCTGGCTGGCTGGCTGGCTGGCTGCCGTCTACGAAGTACTCCGTAGTGCGCTGGGAGCCGCTATCAAATAATAGCGCGGGTTGCGGAAGGAGGCTAATCAGGCTGGGAAAAATACCCGATCCAGCACCGCCGCCCACAGCAGGTTGGTGGTGGCAGGCCGACGGCACCGGGCTGATTGGCCGGTCTGGTGCGCTAGAACGCACCGGCGGGGGGGCGTGCCTGGGGCCAAAAAAAGGAGACGCAGCGTGCGCCTTTGTTCTGTGGCTTCCCGTTGTGGCCTGGGTCCCCACCCGTTTGGACGACACCGCAGCCGGACCTGCCCCTTTCGCAACGAACGGCATGGTTCCAGGGTCGAACAAAAGGCCCTCGCCGACGGCACAACGGCCGGCCGGCCGCCTGGCTGGCCAGCCAGCCAGTCCACCTGTGCTCTCCATACGGAGTACTCCGTATAGCGGGCTCCGTGCCTGATCCCGGTTTTTTAGCAGATTTTTTTGTGTGCTCTTTCCCTGGCTTGCCCGCCTGCCCCTCCTCGCCTGAGACGACCACCGCCGCGCCGTGTCCTTCCACCCGCCAGCAGCGGGCCTGTTCTAGATACAAGTATTTGCAAGCGAGCCTGTATGGCGGACACGTTGTCGCTGCGCTGCGCGGTCTGTGCGCTGCGGCACGACCAGGCAGTCGGTTGGCAGCGGTTGGCAGGCGTTGGCAGGCTGTTGGCACGACGGGCTGCGTGGCGAGAAGCTATTTCGGCGCTTGTCTCCAGCTGCTGGATGACCACATGGCATTCGTTCGCTCTCGGGCCCCCTGCGCCCTGCCCGCTGTCCAATGGGCTGCTCTGCTCTCTCGTCTCTGTCGTCCAGTTCGGCCGGCAGTCCACAAGGGATCCCAGACAGGGACAGCGCCGATCCGCTCCTGCATGGCGACAGCCACGGTGAGCAGCCACGGTGAGCAGCCCGTGTTCTCTGCTCTCTCTCTCGTATAAAGTCCTGACTCTCGTTCTCGGTGTAGCGGGCCAGCGTCGCGGCCGTGCAGCATCTCCATGGGCTTTCTCATTTCCAGCGGAAACGCCGTGCGTGCTCTTCTTCTTGCTGGCGGTCTTCCTTCCCAAACCAGACAGGTCCGCCCCCCGGCGTGCGCTTTCCTTTCTTTGTATCTTACGGAGCAAGATCCCATGTAGCGTGCCGCATGCCTGCCTGCCTGCCTGCCTGCCTGCCTGCCTGTCTGCCTGCCTGCCTGCCCTCCACGCTTACAGTACGGGTAGGTGCGCTGCATATGCACATCGGCGGTTCCTCTTCCCAGGCCCGTGTCACAGAATCCACGCCGTCGTCCGCTACTTTTCCTGTATCGTTTCGCCAGCCGGCCTCTTCTTAGCTTCGCGCACTACCCATCTAGGCTTTCTTCTAAACCCTTCCCCCCCCTTCTCCCCTCCAACAGGAAAAGAGGGCAAAAAAAAAGACAAAAAAACATCCCACTCGTCTGCGGTCCCTGGCTCCTCTGCTTCTTGCCATTGGGTCGTCTCTCTTTTTCTCGGCGTCAGGGGAGACTGCCTGCCTGCCTGTCTGTCTCCCGCTTCGGCGTCGTGTCCTTTGGGGCCTCCTTTTTGCAAACCGGCGTCGTCGACATGCTTTCACCATAAGCTCTGCATCTCGACCGGGACCCATCAGCCTCACCGCCGCCTCATCGTCGGGCAGCAGGACGGCCACCAGGACCCCCTTCCTCCCCGGACGCCTGCTTCTCTCCCCAGCTCTTCTCAGCCGGTCACCGTCTCGTCACCAGAATCCAGTCCAGGGCCCTTTTCTGGCAATGCTCACGAGCCTGGCCAGCTCCGTCGAATTGCACACGGCGCCCGCGCCCAGGAGCACGCTCTCGACAGAGACACATCTCTTCGGATGGGAAAAGACGGCCTCTACAGCTACGAGATGCTAACACGGGTAGTAAGAAGACTATTGCTAGTCCGTCCCCCCCGTCTGTTTGCTTCCCTCCCCCCAAAAGCCCTCAGGCACAGCCGTCTCAAAGAACGATCTTCGCCCTATTGTGTGACACCAAACTAGCAGTTTGCTTTATTTCCCCATCTGTCCCCTCTTCTCACTCACCCGCTACAAGCTGCTCGCTTCTTGTCTCCCCTCCCATCCCCCTACTCTACCATTTATTGGCCGACATGGCGTTTCTCCCCCCCCCCCTTCTCCCCATCTACCCTTCCCCCCCGCCCCTCCCGTCTTGTCTTTCTCGTGCCAACCCCCTTCTCCCCTTTCTGCACCCGTTCGTCTCTCCTCTCCGTCAAGCCTTGCGTGTGCGGCGGACTACGGAGTATATGGGCCACCTATATGTTCCTACATCCCAAGTTTTGATTTTTTAACCCAATTCAAGACCCCCGCGTTGGCACGCACACATAATTTTGTACTTGGATTTGTTGTTTCTCTCTCTCGCTCCCCGGCTGGCCTCCCTCGGCACGCCATCTGCTTTATGGCTGCGACCTGCTCTTCCAACTGACATCCTGCTCGCCTCAGCCTCGGATTCCTGGCCGGACCATCATCGTTCATGCCGTCTGGCCTTTCGACGTCATTCGGCCGTCAGCGTCGTCGTCCCCAACTCGACTCGGCGTACAGCGCTGGGCAACGAACTCCTCGCGCCGAACCCCTTCGCCAGCTTAGCCTGCCATAGCTGAGGTACGTTCTTTTTTTCGGCGTGTGCTCCATGTTGGTGGTGTCCGTGTCGTCGTTGTCTCTGGCACTGGCATTTTCTGCGTCCTCCTTGAGCCGCTCGTTCCCACATACAGCTATGCTCTTGATCCACCCGCCCTGTACGAATGTTCTGCTCCTGTCACCACGCTCGTCTGCAGCTCCTTTGAGACACCCATACCCGACGTGTTACACTGCCGCTGTCTTCATTACCCATGTGCTCCCAGTGTCAAGGCCAAACACCTTCGTCCCTCTGAAGCTTCTATTATTATCTTTCTCCTCTTTCTGTGTCCGTCCTGCATTCCTTCCTGGTCCCCGACAGCTGCTTTGGCCCGGCTCCAACCAAACTGGACGGCCCGTCTCTCCCTTACGCTCAAGCAACGTGGGGCGCTATCTTCCCGCTGCCCCTGACGCCTTTTTTTCTATTTTGGCCTGTTGCCTCGTTTTTCTCTTTTCTTGTTTTTAAGCACATGTCTGCCGCTTGATTCGGCTGCCTCTTCCCAGCCCAAGTATAAGACGACCAGATTCCCCAGCGGGGTGGACCTGGGGAATCACCTCCCCCATTTTCGTTGTCTCTTGCCCTTCCGTCGCCCTTCTGTTGCCCTTCTGTTGCCCTTCTGTTGCCCTTCCGTCTCTCTTCTCTTTCTCCTCGCCTTTCCCTCTAACCTGTCTGTCATAGGGATCACCAGGATACGGGGGCACTGCACGCCAAGTGCAGAACGCGGGCCGGGAGAAGGCTTCGCCTCGGACGTCTGGCCACACAAGGGCCGGCCACCCAACCTATTGACCAGGCATCGAACCCGGTGTCGACACTTTCCTGCCTTGCCTTCCGACTTTCATTCCTGTTGTCAGGACGCGGACCGATCCTGGCTACCTTTTCTTGCGGCTCGATCCCATCACCCCAAGGGTATGGACGACCCCTTCCGTGGCCGGAGAAAAGATGAGAACCCGATGCGCCCCGCGACGGACCCGCGATACGAGCAGGCAGGTCCAGAGGCCTCGCAGCAACGACAGTTCCACCCAAGCGGCTCGGCGGCCAGCGATTGGCACAGATTCGCCTCAAGCGGAGGCCGCGTCTATGGGGCCGGCGGTGGAGCTGCGGCGGGAGCAGGAGCTGGGGCGGGCGGCGGAGGAGGCGGCGCCAGCTCGGCGGCTTATGGTGGATACTACCACCCCGAGCCGCCAGAAGCCACATTCTCAGCAGACCCGGGCGTTCCCCACGGCGCTGCTGCCATGGGCTATGCACAGCCAGCAGCCGACTATGCACAGGACGCACGTCACACGCAAGGCTACGCCCAGCGCGGGTACGCCCCGTCTGGCGCGGCGGGCATGATGTATGGCGTGCAGCAGGCCGGCGGACAGCCGGGCGTCTTCGACACGACGGCACAGCAACACTTTGCGTCTCGGCAACAACAGCACGCCGGCATTCCCATGATGGTCGCCGACGTGGCTTCGTCTTCCTATTTCACCAGCGACTCAGCAGCGGCCAGCACCATGGCCATGCACAGCGGGGCCTCGTCGTCACTCTACCACCAGCACCACGGCCCTACTCCGGCCGATGGCCGAGGAGGAGGCCTTGTTGTCGGCTTTGGTGGCGGCAGCGGTCATGGTGGCCATGGGGGTCATGGGGGTGGTGGTGGCGGTGGCGGTGGCGGCGGCGGCGGTGGCAGCAGCAGCATGGGCACGCTCGCCAGCTCAGGCGGATATGGATCCCATTCTGCAAGCAATCCGGTCCACGAGATACCCACAACAGCCACGGCCGCTATGCTCCCCACGACGGCAGCGGCCAGCGAGGCCGTCACGACCGCTGCAGCAACGAGCTCACGAGACTATGTGGACACGCACGAGTCGTACGCCTCGTACCAGAGGACGCTGGTGGAGATTTTCAGGAACATCCAACAAGGCGCGCTCTCGCCTGCACACGAGCTGTTGCTGAGCATATCAGACTGGCTCTTGTCGAATGTGGAGTCTCTACGTGCGTCGCCTGCCTTGCCGATCTTCGGGAAACAGGGTTCTGGGAGAAGGGGGAAGATGGAAAAAGTGGAGAGGTATGCTAATCTGTCTGAGACATTTCCAGGTCTGACGGCGGACGACGAAGAACTATACGAGGGCCGGACGCAGCTGTGGAACAACTTCAACCATGCCTGGCTGGCGCTGCTCGAAAAGCAAAAGGAGATGATGTGGCCGGGCCAGGAGCTGCACGACGCGCAGAGCCTCGTCTCTCTGGAGGACCTCAAGAAGATGGCGCGTGAGCTGGTGCGCCTCTGCGACAGCATCGAACGCTTCGGCCTCGTGGACTACGACTACGGCGTCTGGGAGGAGCGCATCATGGACAGTAAGAGAGAAGGGCTCGGGTGAGGTGCTGAAAGAGAGACATGGGGGATCACTAACCAAGACAGTCCTTACCGAATGTGTGGAGCTGCACGGCATGGCAGAGGAGGCCGTGGCGACGACGAGTGGCACAGGCGGCCCTGGCTCTCGCCAAAGCTAACCTGTTCTCGCTACCTGGCCCGAGACAGCGCCAGGCCAGGCCAGCGCACACACACACACACACACTCTCTCTCTCTCTCTCTCTCTCTTCGATGCAATTCCGATGCTGATCGACACCGAAAGCTCCGTGGCGTTTGTTCCTATTTGGTTTTTTGTCTTACTGGGATTCTGTTTTGGGTCATGCTACGCAACGCTTCAGCTGGTGACTCCCGTGTTCCCAATTCCGCCTTACTTTGCCGGGTGGCTTTTTTTTTTCAGCGGCCCCGTCTTGACACGTCCCTTTTTTTCACCGGGGTTGTCGTCATTTACAATTCCTCTCGACTGTTATTTTCTTTTTTTCCGGCACGCGCAAAGACGGAGATGGACCAATTACCGGACGGAGTCTTGCTGCGCCACCTTGTTCGGGAAAGGGAGGGGGGGGATCGTTCTACCAGGGATGGGAATGTCAACTGTATGAATAAAAAGATGGATGGGATCATGCCTGGCTGCTGGGAGGCCGGGAGACATGGCAGATTAGAGACGGAATCCCCTCACGGGGCACGCAGGGTGTTCTTTTTGGGTGTTCTTTGGCTACGTTTTTCTTGTGTATATATTTCCGGCGGCCCAGGTGGACAAAAGCTACGGTGGCAGACAGGGATCCGAGGGTTCTTGGCAGTGAGAAGAAGGAGAGACAATGAATGCGAAATCCAGAGCCTCATGGGCAGGATCGACAGGCAGGCATGCAGGGCCGTACGAACCAAGCCCACATACAGGCCCGCGGGCCAGTCAGAGTGCTTGCTTCAGCCGGTGAAGGACACGCGAGAGGGCCCGCCGGCGGCGTCCAAAAGCGGGCAAAGCAGCGAGAGGGGGGTTCTCGGCACCGATCCTTCCGAGACAGGCGGCATGCAGAAGAAGAAAGAGGCAAGCAGTCCATGTACAAGTACTCGTAGCTGTAAGAGTACAAGTACTCCGTATCTTACGTGTGCTCCGTACAATACAGGCCCCGCCATGAAGCCGAGCCCGTCGTCTGCCTGCTTGAGACACGCAATGCCCCATTGTAAAGAGAAAGCGGCGGAACGAGCCGCGCTGCTTCCGCGCTGCCTGTCAGACATGCATTGCATCCTCGTCAGCTGGTCTGCGCGCACAAGGCCCGCGTCTTGGCACAGGCCGGGGCCACGGAGACTGGTCGCTTGTCGTCGACGTATGTACAACTAGTAATACTCCGTAAGTTCAATTCCTGTAGTTTACTCCGTACACTCCCCGGCTTCTGGCCAGCCCCGGCGCCCTGGGTCCACGCCGGCACACGGGCGGCAAGGAGGTGGGGCCCTGTTGTGCGCTAGAGCCGATCGCTGTCCCGGGAGCAAAGTCGATTTTATGTTTGTTTCTCGTCAGTCAGTCCATGTTGGTTGCTTTTTGGTTGCTTTTTGGTTTGTTGCTCCCGCTTGGCATCGTGGGGGCGGACCGCGCGTTCTTTGCGCGCTTCTTGCCTGATTTTATTTCTTTTTTATTTCTCTTTTTTTCACTTGTTTCCTTTTTTGCTTAGAGGGCTGCCTCCTCTCGCCTATCTGTTTTTCTATTTGTTTTTGTTCTTGCCCTTTCTCCTTTCAGCTCAGCTGTGCAGGGATCGACACGCCCTCGCGCCCTGGGCCGGCACGCGGGTCCATCCTCCTCGCCAAGGGCCCCCCGAGACAGCCCGCGCCGCGCCCTTGGGCGGCACCACGAGAGCTCCGTACCGTCTGTCCAAGCATACTTGTAGTTGTACACTACCCCGTACGGGCAACTCGCCGTACTCCGGTACTCCGTCCGTATGGCCGCGCCGAGGTCAGCTGAACCTGCAGGACCCGCGCGGGGCGTCCGGCTGAGCCCCGTGCTGCTCGTTTGCCTATAACGGTAAATTGTCCGTGGTCTTGGTTCCTTTTGCACGTCGGATCTCCGCAGGCCTCCAGCTGAGTGCATCCCGTCGATCGGGCTCTGCGGAGTATTACTCTACGGAGTACAGTACAAGTACAGCTACACCGTCACCGGCCGTCTGACGGCCGTCTGGCGAGATGACCATCCGCGGGCTGCCTCCCGGGGTGCGCTCCCCCTTTGGAGTAGCTGTACGGGTCCTTGGCCGACCAGCTGCTACAAGCACTTGTAGACACAAAGACCAGGAATGCCCGCTATCCGCTGAACCCACCCGCAGGAGTGGCCGTGCACAACCTTCTGGGCTGAACGCCGGGACAGTGATTCCCCCCCCCCCCCCCCTCCCCAGGGTCCAAGACAGCAGCCCACATTTTTTGACAGGATGGTCCGAACGGGTGCGTCGACAACGGTTGGCGTGCTCACAACGGCATATGCAAGGAGTGGTTGCTTTCGCGAGACTAGGCGAGAGGCAACCCGCGGCGATCACCTCATGGGTCAGCACTTTCTACTCGTACGGCTGGTCAACGGTACGAGATCCAACAGAAGTGCCAGAGGTTGACAGGCCGCTGGGAGGTCCGTTTCGTGTCCGATTGTAGGGACCAGGCACCCTGTGGCTGGGACCGAGGATCGTGAACAGTCTGGAATCAACACCAACATTAAAACTAATACGAATACGAATACTAACACTAAAACTATAAGAGAGGTGCCTCCTACCGCTATGGCCGGCCGCCATATCCATGCCATTTTTTTTTTCAAAATATTTTTTTTTTACGCTTAGAGAAGAACTTAGAGAAAGAGAACACCGGACACAGACGCCAGACGCCAGCCGGCCGTACGAGCCGTACGACAGGGCCGGCTAAGGAAGCATACGTATGTATGAGGAAGCGAAAGCATATGTATGCTTCCCCATACGTATGCTTCCGTATGTATTCGCTCCACGTACAGGCAGCAGCATGCCGGTGGCAGCAGCATGCCGGTATGCAGGTCGGTCATCCATATTTTCAAATATATTTCAATATATTTCAAGGCATCTCATATTTCTTAACCAGGTGGCAGGTCAGGCGTAGACATGAACAGAAGAGAAGCGTACATGGGCA
The DNA here is from genome assembly GCA_019925495.1 of Ophiostoma fasciatum. NCBI lineage: Eukaryota > Fungi > Ascomycota > Sordariomycetes > Ophiostomatales > Ophiostomataceae > Ophiostoma > Ophiostoma fasciatum. The sequence goes on along the minus strand of JADHKM010000007.1, from coordinate 352,711 downwards.
TGAGCTTTTCAATACCGCGCCAGCAGCTGCTTCGCAAAGCCACTAGATTTTGCATATGAGCCAAAAATCAGACCAACAAGGTGAGAGAGGAAGCCCGAGCCAACCCAGACATCCTCTTTGAAAAAAAGCTTCCCATCCCCGTCGTTCCAGCACGAGGATGCAGGGTCTTTCCAGCTGCCTTGCACGTCCACACGTCGCTCAAAACTGGTCTGCCAGCCGTCAGTCCGACTCGTCTGCAATACGAGAGCCAGGGGCAAAGAGAAGAAAAAAACATACCCAGCGTCATGCTTATGCTGACGTCTGTGTTTTCCACCATCTTGGTAAACTCCTCAAAGCTGATCTTGCCGTCCTGGTCCAGGTCGGCCTCCATGATGGTCTTGTCCACAATCTGCTGCAGCTGCTGGTCCTTGAGGTTGTTGCCGACCATCATCTTGAGCACGATGAACAGCTCGCCGTTGCTGATGTAGCCGTCCCGGTCAATGTCGTACACCTTGAACGCGAACCGCAGCTTCTGCTCCTTGTTGCCCTTGGACGAGAAGGCGCTCAGTCCGGCCACAAACTCCTGGAAGTCCACCGTGCCGCCGCCGTCCTCGTCGAAAATGGCAATCATCCTGCAGGTGAGCACGCGTTCAGACTCTGACCTCTGACTCTTCTGCCCCTCTCCTGCATCTTCCATCTTCTTCACACACCTTGTTGCTAGCGGGTTCGACGCAATCTGTGGGATGCTCAGAAACTCGTTGCGCTCAATCGTTCCCGAGTTGTCCTGTTCCCATGCGTCAGCACGTCACAAAAGAGGTTGGCTGCCGCCACCCGTCGTCTCCCTCCCTCAAACCAAACCGACCTTGTCCAGCTTCATGAAACGCTTCTTTATGCGCTCCACCTCATCGCGGTCGACTGTCCTGCATCAGCATCGCCTGTCCTCTCGCCACGCTTCCGCCGTCACCACCACCACCACCACCACACCCACAGTTGGTGGTCTGGACAATGTTGTCCAAGACCGCGCTGGTCGTGTTGCCCATGGGGGGCTGCTGGGTCGCTGATCGCCTCGCTCGGCTGCTGCTCCGTCTGCTCGGCCTGGAGGGGAGGGAGGGGCACGCGCCAAACGCTGGCCCTCTTTCGTCGTCGCCTGCTCGGTTGCGCTCCGGAAACAATGCCTAGACGGTCCCGGCTTGCTGTCGTCGGTGCGCGTCGTGTGGTCGCGTGGTCGCGTGGTCGGCGTGGTCGCGTCGTGTGGTTGTGTGCGGTTCGGTGCGGTTCAGAGAGGGCGGGTAAGGCTGAGATTCTTCTCTTCGTAAGGGGGGAAGAACGGCCAGCCCAACCAACGGCTGGCCAATGGCACGCGGCCTGCTCGTCCTATCTCCTCGCCCCCGTTGGTGGTGGTGGGGTCGCGCAGAGCTCAGCGGCGTTATCGAGTCGTAGAACATCACGTGCTGTTTCGTCCCCGCGTCGTTTCGAGGTCGAGCATGGGAACAATAGGCAAATAAACGATGCTCATCTAGAACCGGGCACGACCAAGACCTGCAGGCCGAGTTTCTGCGCCTCCAGAACGTTGCTCGGCGCACGGCGACGGAGCACAAACAGTTGCGTACTCAGCCGACACGTCACGTGATGGCATGTCACGTGCACTCATTGCTTTGCCTCCTTCCCCGTTGGGCCCAATTTCCCCCCCCTACGCCCCCTTTTCACTCCCCGCCGCCAGTCCTTTTTCCTCCTCCCTTTGTTCCTGCTGTGCAACGCCCGCTCGACAAAGCAAACCCCCCCCGCCGCCGCTGGGAAAACAGCGAGAAAAAATTAAAAAAAAAGCCTCCCGCCCTTCCGCAAAACCCCCCCGACTCTGCGCACCGCCTTTTTTTGCAGCATCAAAAGACGTCCCCCACGACCGATTTTTATCGAAAAAAATCGGAATTGTCGTGTCGCATGGCCGCCTGGGCGCGCTGAGCGATTTTGCAGCGGATTTTCCGCGGGCGTGGTGCCCATTTTCTCGCATTTTTGTTTCTGTGTCGTGCGCGCGGCCGCGTTTTGGCCGCCGTTTCCCGCCGCAGAAATGGCCACGCGCAAGGTGCGCTACAAAAAACTCAGCATCAAAACCGCGCTCCCCGTGCTGCGCGAGGACCAGGTCGACCCCAGCGAATACGAGGCTCTCACCACCGAGACGCAAATCGCGACCGGCGTCGAGCAGGGCGAAGAAAATGTGAGTTGTCTTTGCGGCGACGGCGCTTTGTTGTGGTGGTCACGTGAGATAGTTCACGTGACCAAGGATGGACGGGACCACTGACTTCGCTCCCAGGAATACCATCTCCAGGTCGCCCTGCAGGGCACGGCGACGGCCTCGGTCAAGGAGATCCCCGTGCCGCCGCCGCTGGAGAGCGACATCAACTATGACGAGCTGTACGCGCGCACGTTCGCGCAGCCGGTCAACTACATCCGCTTCTCGCAGACGGTGGAGGAGTGCATCGGCTGCCAGTATGACATGACGGAGGAGGACGACGCCTTTCTGCAGGCGTACAACCAGAAGCGCCATGCGGGCGCGCAGCTGTCCGAGGACGACTTTGAGCGGATCATGGAGGTGTTTGAGGACACGGCGTCGGTGGCGACGCCGTACGCGTCGGTGGACAAGACGGTGGTGCCGTACGACCACATGATCGGCGGCCTGCACGAGCTGCAGATGCCCAAGGTCATGAACCACGCCAAGGAGCTGTACGAGTACTGGCGCCAGCGCCGCGTCGACGTCGGCGGGCCGCTGCACCCGTCGCTCAAGTTCGAGACGCACCAGGAGACCGACGAGATGGACCCCTTTGTGTGCTTCCGCCGCCGCGAGGTCCGCCAGACCCGCAAGACGCGCGCCCGCGACATCCAGAGCGCCGACAAGCTCAAGAAGCTGCGCCGCGAGCTCGAGGACGGCCGCCAGCTGGTCCTCGCCTCGCTCGAGCGCGAGCTGGTCAAGCGCGACCTCCTGCTCACCGACCGTGCCGTCTACGAGCAGAGGGCGCGCCTGAAGCAGATGAAGATCCGCCTGGGTATCAAGACCGACGACGAAGACCTCGTCCCGCAGAAAGTAAGCGGCCCCTCCCGGCCCGCCTGTCTCTGCCGTCTCTGTGCCGTGTGGAGGAAGCTGACCGTTCCCAGGCCCAGAAGAAAAAGGCACCCGACATGGCCATGGCGCAGCGCAACGCCGGCAGCATGCAGGCGCGCGGGGCCGTGCGGGTCGAAAGCGGGCGGCAGCCCGAGATGGACCTGGTGCAGCTGCTGGACGCGCTCGTCGAGAAGGAGAACGAGCTGCGGGCCGACGTGATCAAGCGCATCGAGAACCACCGCCGGTGGAACGAAAACCACGTCGACCTGACCTGCGAGCCGCTGAAGCCCGTCCGCGACCGCAACGCCGGCACGGGCTTCCGCCCGGCCAAGACCCAGTACCTGATGACGCCGCCCGCCTCCGAATCGTCGTCCAACGACGACGACGACGCGACGCCGATGGACCTGGACGAGCCCGAGGTTGCCGCGGCACCGCCCGTCTTCCAGTTCCGCGGTGCCGGCTTCGGGAGCAGCAGCAGCAGCAGCAGCAGCAGCAGCAGCAGCACACCACAGGGGGGGCCTCCCGGCCTGCAATTCCGACGGCGCATCGGGCGCCTGAACCGGCTGTGGATCGACCGCAGGCGGGTCATGGCGAGCCCACCGCCCGACGACGCCGGCGCCCGCGGCATCTTGGGCGGGGGGCCGATGGAGGTCGACACCACGGCCTCGGACCGGTGGAAGTACGACCGCGACGACAGCGACGAGGACGACGACGAGGTGTACGAGTTCGACCCATACGACCTCCGCGCGCTCAAGTTCCGCGCGTCGTTGCCCCTGTCTCTTCCCATGCGCCGACAGGACCCGTCGAGCAGCGCAGCAGCAGCAGCCGCCGGGCGGCCCAACGGTGGTGTCTCGCAGCCGGGACGCCCTGCGATCCAGCAACGGTTGCCAGCAGCCGCAGCTGCAGCCGCAGTCGCAGCCGGAGCCGCGGCACCAACGGTCACCGTGTCGTCCTCTCACGCACAAGGCGGATAGAAAGCTCCCCGCCGCCCCCCCTCCTTGGCGGCATTGCCTCCTTTTTTTTTCCTCTTGTTCGTTCTGGTGCCAAGCCGTCCTTGGCCCAGACGTGTACACCTCCTTCTCCACACTCTTGGCATTCGATGCGGGTTTCGTGCTTCTTCTTGGGACAGCCGGGTTTGCTTTTTTTTCGGTTGGGGGTCGTTTCTGGGGGGGCCTTTTGCACGGTGTTTCGGGCGGTCTGTCCCGGGGGGTTTCTTTGTAAGACTAGTCAGCGAGGCTCTTGTTCCTTCTTGTGTGTATGTACGATGGGGGGTCGGAAAGGAGCCAGCTGCAGGAGACGTTGTCGTGAACGAGCGTCTCGTGAACGAGAGGCCAATACACCAGGGAGCAAACACCCAACAGCCACCGGCCAGCAGGCCTGGGTTGAAAAAAAAAAGATCAGAACGTACACTAGGCGCCGGCAGCTGGTTCCCTTGGAGCCGCCTCGTTCAGATGCGCGATGGTCATGCTGGGCAAAGGTGCAGAGAGCCGCAGTCGCATGCCGATGTCGGGCTGGATGCCGAGCAGAACGGGGACGAGAGAGACGACGGGGGGAGAGGACGGCCGTCTTTCAGAATCGCAGGCCAGACGCAGAAGACGGGTTCCGAGGAGGGGATCACGGCATAGGAAAAAAGCAAGGGACGTGTGAGAAGGTAGAAGGCAAGGCGAGGCAAGAATATAAAAAAAATAATTCCAGAAAAAGGAATCCGTGGGAGGGGGCAAGTAAACCGGGCAAGCGGGCAAGCAGAAGGCGGTGAATTTCGTGGGTTGTGTAAGAGTAAATATAAGCATGTTTTCTGCCAGCAGCTTTTTTTGCCGGCGCCGACCGCCCTCCGAGGGGCATCTTTTTGACCACACGTCCACTCACGGCCACATCCCACATCCACCACACACAGACACCACAGGCACAGAACGGCCATGGCTGCTGCTGCGCGGCTCGACCCGACGCGGCGGTACCGCATCGCGATCGGCTGCGAGGGGTCGGCCAACAAGCTGGGGGTGGGGGTGATTGCGCACCCGGTGGGCGAGGACGGGCGGCCGGTGCGGGGGCTGGAGGGGCGGCCGGAGGCGGCGATTGTGCTGTCCAACGTGCGCGACACGTTTGTGAGCCCGCCGGGGACGGGGTTCCTGCCGCGGGAGACGGCGGCGCACCACCGGGCGCAGTTTGTGGCGGTGGCGCGGCGGGCGCTGGCGGAGGCGGGCCTGCGGCCGGGGCAGGTGGACTGCGTGTGCTACACGCGGGGGCCCGGGATGGGGGCGCCGCTGGCGGCGGTGGCGGTGGCGGCGCGCACGCTGGCGCTGCTGTGGCGCAAGCCGCTGGTGGGCGTCAACCACTGCGTGGGCCACATCGAGATGGGCCGCGCGGTGACGGGCGCCGCGCACCCCGTCGTGCTCTACGTGTCGGGCGGCAACTCGCAGGTCATCGCCTACGCCGGGCAGCGCTACCGCATCTTTGGCGAGACGCTCGACGTCGCCGTCGGCAACTGCCTCGACCGCTTCGCCCGCACGCTGCGCCTGAGCAACGACCCGGCCCCCGGCTACAACATTGAGCAGCTGGCCAAGGGGCCCTTCCGCGACGGCGAGGGCCCCGACAGCCCCGAGCGCGCGCCGCTGCTGCTCGACCTCCCCTACGCCGTCAAGGGCATGGACTGCTCCTTCTCGGGCGTGCTGTCGCGCGCCGACGAGTGGGCGGCGCACATGCGCGCGGGCCGGCCCGCGCCCGACGGCCGCAGCACCATCACGCCGGCGGACCTCTGCTTCAGCCTGCAGGAGACCGTCTTTGCCATGCTCGTCGAGATCACCGAGCGCGCCATGGCCCACGTCGGCAGCCGCCAGGTGCTCATCGTCGGCGGCGTCGGCTGCAACGAGCGCCTCCAGCAGATGATGGGCCAGATGGCCGCCGAGCGCGGCGGCAGCGTCTACGCCACCGACGAGCGCTTCTGCATCGACAACGGCATCATGATCGCCCACGCCGGCCTGCTCGCCCACGAGACCGGCTTCGAGACGCCCCTCGCCCAGAGCACCTGCACCCAGCGCTTCCGCACCGACGAGGTGCACGTGGCGTGGCGGAGCGACTGACGGTTGGCGGGCGACTGAGGACCGCTCGGCGTCGTTTGCAGATCTTGTATTACCTAGTTTATAACCCAGACCTCACGATACCCAAGCATGCACCCCAGGCACAAGCCGACCCAAGCGCACCCACATCAATGCTTGTCGTCGCCGCCCGTGGGCTTGTAGATGATGATTGTGACAAACTGGTCATTAGCAGCCGTGCGCGGGTGGCGCTGGTCACGAAGAAGCGACAGGGGCTCACCTTGTTCTTGTAGCGCGTCGTCGCCGACACGGCGAGGATGTTGTTCTTGATGCTGCTGGTGGCCAGGTGGTTCAGGATGGTGTAGTTGGGCATGTTGAGCACGCTGTTGTCGTCCTTGGTCAGCGTGGCCGCGTTGAGGATCGGCTTGCCCAGGAACCCGGGCAGGCTCGGCGGCATGGGCAGGATCTCGGTCGCCGCCGCCGCCGAGTGGAAGTCGGGCGACTCGTCCGGCTGGTCGTAGTCCACCAGGTACTTGGGGAGCTCGTGCGAGAACGCCGACGGCTCCGGCACGTTCTTCCACTTGGGCGCGCGGTTCGTCAGCTCGACCGTCGAGTCGAACGGCCGCTCCAGCGGCTTCTCGGCCGCCTGCTGCTGCGCCTGTGCCTGGGTCTGGGCCTGGGCCTGGGCTTGGGCCTGGGCCTGCTGCTGCTGCTGCTGCTGCGACAGGGGCAGCGCCGGATCGGCCGAGGGCTGTGAGCCGGCCGCGGGCTGCGAGCCGGCCGCGCTCGGTCCAGCACCCGCACCCGCACCCGCACCCGCACCCGCACCCGCACCGGCCGCCGTGGCCGTGGGCTTGGACACGCCCTGCTGCCCCGTGGGCGGCGAGCTCTGCGGGGGCACCTCAATGTAGTTGACGAGGTTGTTGCCAAAGTCGACCGTGGTCGGCAGGTCGCGCGACGTCTCGATCTGGCCGTCCACGAGGAAGCGGATGTGGTGTGTTCCCGGCAGGACGTTGATGGTCGTGGCAAAGACACCCGGCCGTCCTTCACTGTTTTTGTCCGCATTGCGTCGTTAGCGGGGCTCTTCGTTTGGGCAAGCAACCGGAACCGGATTCTCCTCGCCCCGTCCCCATTCCCATTCCCACCTCACCCCTCCTCCTCCTCCTCCTCCTCCTCCTCTCTGATGCCCCCTCCACTTACACTGGATGCATCCTCTGTTTCTTATTCCATTGGAAGATCGTGCCGGTGACATAGACCTTGTCGCCACCGCGGAGCCACTCCAGCCGCGTGGGCACGGTCGGCCGCGTCTTGTCGACGCGCAGCTCCTCCATGTCCTCCTCCTCGACGGTGACGGAGCTCAGCGTGGACGACCGCTGCGTCAGGCCGTCGTTGTCGAGGGCCTCGATGTCGTCGACGGGGTCGCCGTCCGTGCGGGGCGCAATGATCGGCGAGCCGGGCGTGTGCACCTCCTCCTCGATGGGCAGCGGCAGCCGCGGCGGCCGCGTGAGATACGACATGTCCTGCACGCTGTTGTGCAGGGCCATCGGCACGTCCATGCTGTCTGCGTAGGGGCTGAGCGGCGGTGCCGGCGGCGGCTGCTGCTGCTGCTGCTGGTACTGCTGCAGCTGCTGCAGCTGCTGGTTCTGCTGCTGCTGCAGCTGCTGCTGGTAGCCCGTCTGGGCCCCTGCGTTGCCCCCGGCAGCGGCAGCAGCGGCGGCGGCGGCGGCTGACGTCGACGTCGACGGCTGGGGCACGGCCACCGGCTTGGACAGGGGCGGCGGCGGCGTGTTGCGCGGCTTGATGTCGGTCGGCTTGGCGGCGGCGGCGGCTGCCGCGACGCGGGACGGCGACGCGGAGGCCGAGGCCGCGGCCGCCGTGGCTTCGGCGGCCGTGCTGTAGGGCCGCGAGGGGATCGACCGCGAGGACGACGACGTTGTGGAGCCCTGGGCGTGGGCCATGGACGGCTCGGGCGGCGCAGCGGCCACGCGCTGGCTCTGGACGAGAGCCGGGTTCCAGGCGGCCTTCTGCTGTGACTGCTGGTGCTGCTGGTGCTGCTGGTAATTCTGGCCCTGCTGCTGCTGCTGCTGCTGGTGGTGGATGGAGTGGTGGTGCTGCTGCAAAGGCCGGCTCGCCGCGCTGCCGCCCTCTTGGCCGGAAGTCCCTGGCGCCCTGGGCGAGGAGGCGTTGTTCCCCATTCTGAGCCCCGGACTGCCTGCAAAAAGTGTATGTGTGTCCGTCCTATCGTGCGCCTGTGTCCGAGAACGGGGTAGGGAGGGGGGGGGGGGGGAGGAGGAGGAGGGGGGGGGTGGCCTTCCGGTTGCGCTACGGGCAACGACGCAGGCAAGGGATGGATCCAGGAGCCGCTGGTGGAGTTTCTTGGGCAGTCTGGCCGTCTGGCCTATCTGTCGGGCCTGCAGGAGGGGGAGGAGGGGCCCGAGCAAGATAGCAGCGGAGCGGCTGTGCTCCGTATTGGTACGCCCTCCGCGCTGAGTGGGACGCCAGCAAGAGGCCCGCTGCGTGCACTGAGCTGTCAGAGACGCGCCGACAGCGCGTGACCGCCGTCGTGAGAAGAAACAGACGAAGACCGGCCGGACCGCGGCGGCTAGTCAAAGGATGGAAGGATGGAGCGGGAGAGGGGGGGGGTGGATGAAATGGGTCTGGCGGCTGGGTCGCAGTGGCTGGCACAGAGATAAGGCGAAGATGAAATGTCGGGCCACAGAGAGCGCACAAGGACGGACCGAGTTGCTGAGTTGTACGTGCGTTGCTGGCGGCCGGGGCGGCGTGTCAAAACGGCCGTGATCTGTCGTCCCGTCTCTGGTTCGTCCAGCGTGCAGGCGGCCTCGATAAGAAAAGCGGAGGGGCCGCAGCCGCTGGTCCGTGCGCGGCGCCACACTGTGGCTGTCTGTGGCTGTGCCGATAATGGATAATTGCATATGGAATGCATCGATTGCATCTACGCTTACTTTTGCATCTAAGCGTTACTCCGACTACAACTAAGGATACGTCTTCAAGGAGCCCCCCCCCGGCCGCCCACCCCCCACTGGGCCTGGGCGTCGACCACGGCGGCGGAGACGGGCGGCAGCTCGCGGCCGCGGCCGGTGGGCCAGGGCATGAACTTGGACATGGCGAGGAAGCGCAGGTAGCGGCCAATGTCCTCGCGGGTGACGCCCTCGCCGACGCTGTCGTCGACGCCGGTCCAGCGGTCGCCGTCGGCGGTGAGGACGGCGACGGCGTTGCGGTCGTCGAGCTCGGGGGCGCGGGTGGAGAGGGGCAGGTCGGCGGTGGCCATGTGGAAGAGGGGCATGAGGGCGCTCTGCTCGTGGTCCTTCTCGACGGAGCCGGCCGAGACAAAGGCCTCGAGCTGCGCCTTCCAGGCCTCGTAGTCGACCTCGGGCACGCGGTAGCCGTAGTAGCCGAGCACGGCGAGGAACTCGTTCATGCGCAGGCGCGGGTGCGCGGTGACGTGCACGACGTGCACGCCGCCGTCCACGCCGCCGCCGTCCACGCCGTCCTCCCCGGGGCGGCCCGGCTCCAGCGGGTTCAGCGCCGCGGCCACGACGACGCGCGCGACGTGCTCGACGGGCACGGCGTTGACCGAGTTGACGATGCGCGGGCGCGCGCCCAGCTGCACGCAGCCCTTCCAGAGGCGCACGAGAAAGTCGTCCGTGTTGGACACGCCGCTCTGGCGGCTGCCCAGCACGTAGCCGGCGCGCACAATGGACCCGCGCAGGCCGCGGCGGCCGGCCTCGCGCAGCAGCTGCTCCGACACCCACTTGGTCTGGCCGTAGCCCGTGGCCAGGCCGACGCGGCTGCCCTGCATGTCGTCGGACTCGAGCACGGCGCCGCGGCCCGTGGCCGTCTCCGCCTGCGAGAGGCGGATGTAGTGGTCCGTGTCCAGCGCCGACGTCGACGACACGTAGGCCAGCAGCTTGGGGCGGCCCTCGTTGCACAGCCGCGCCACGTCGACCGTCGACAGCACGTTGCTGCGCAGCATCTGCTCGTAGCGCGCGATCCAGTGCACGTGCGCGCCGTTGTGCACGACCACGTCCGCCGTCGCGGCCACGTGCGCCCAGCTGGCGTCGTCCAGCCCCAGGCGCGGCTTGGCCAGGTCGCCCAGCACGCAGGCGATGCGGCCGTCCCAGTCGTCCTGCCACAGGCCGTAGCCGCGCAGCGAGCGCGTCAGGCGCGCCTTGGCAAAGGCCAGGTCCTTGGCGCCGCGGATGTGCGCAATCAGCTTCGTGTTGGGCCGGTCCAGGATGTCCTTGGCCAGGAAGGCGCCCAGGAAGCCCGTCGCGCCCGTCAGGAAAAAGGTGGCGCCGCTCGCCGGGCCCAGGGCCGCCGGGTCCGCGCTCTGGTACGCCGCGTCCAGCGTGCCGACCAGCTCGTCGAGCGACTGCGCGTACGCGCTCTCCGTCGGCGGCTCCGCGGCCACGGCCTGGCCGCTGCGCAGGCCGTCCACGCGGCTGCTGAGGCCGCGCAGCGTCGAGTTCTGGTACAGCACGGGGATGGTGATGTCGGTGCCAAACGTCTTGCGCACGTCCAGGAGCAGCTGCTGCGCCAGCAGGCTGTGGCCGCCGCAGTCGAAGAAGTCGGAGGCGGGCCTGACGTTAGTCTGTGAACGTGTATGAAAAGGAAAGAGAAAGAACCCACTTGATGGTCTTGGCGTTGAGGCCCGGGATCAGGGTGGCCCACTGCGTGGCAATGGTCTTTTCCGTGGCGGACAGGGCCTCCCAGCTCTGCAGGTCGGCCTCGGAGGCGTCCTCCATCATCTGGGCGGCGTCGGGGAAGGGCAGGTTGGGGGCGTCGACCTTGCCGTTGGGGTTGAGCGGCAGCTTCTGCAGCATGATGTAGATGGAGGGCACCGAGTGGGCGGGCAGGCGGGTGCGCAGGTGGTCGCGGACCAGGGCCTGCATGCGGCGGAAGCGCTTGAGGTAGACGACGGTGGGCCCCATGACGACGCCCTCGTCGGCGACGTCGGCGTGCTTCTCGGCGGCCAGCCAGCGCGTCCACTCGGCGACCTCGGGCACGATGTAGCTGACGAGCGTGGGCTCCTCGTTGCGGTCGCGGCGCACGAGCGTCTTGCAGTCGCGGATCAGCGGGCTGCCGCTGAGGTTGGCGTCGATCTCGTTGAGCTCGATGCGGAACCCGCGGATCTTGACCTGCGAGTCGATGCGGCCCGACACGCGCACCGCGCCCGACGGCAGGTACTGGCCCAGGTCGCCCGTGCGGTACAGCCGGTCGCGCGGCCCCAGGTAGAACTGGCGCCACGGCTCGCCCCTGTCGGCGGCGCGGTCGGCCGCCACCCAGCGCTCGTTGTCGACGAACCAGTTGGGCACGAACTTCTCCCGCGTCTTGTCCGGGTCGCCCAGGTAGCCCTCGGCCAGGCCCGACGCGCGCACGTAGATCTCGCCGACCTCGCCGACGCCGCACATCTGCGTCCGGTCCGCCTGCGACACCACCAGCAGCTGCACGTCGTACATGCCCCAGCCCGCCGGCACCGTGTCGCCCAGCGGGTCGAGCGCGCCCGGGTCCTGCGTCGCCGGCGGCACCTCAAAGTACGACACCGCCCGGCTCGTCTCCGTCGTGCCGTACATGTTGATGATGGACACGGACGGGCCCAGCTGGCGCAGCGCGCGGCAGTCGCGCGTCGTCAGCACGTCGCCCACGAAAAAGACCTGCCGCAGCGCCGGCAGCTTGGCCGTGGCGCCGCCCACCAGGATCTGGCCCATGGCCGGCGTCAGGTGCGCCGTCGTCGGCGCCCACTTGCTCATCCACTCGCTCAGCTTCTCGTGCTGGATGTCCTCCTTGGCGGGGATGATGAGCTGCGCGCCGAGGAAGAGGGGGGTCATGATGTCTGCGAGCTGGTCAGCGTCGTGGCAGCAGACACAGAGGAGCAGCCGAGAAGACATACCTCGCTGGATGGGGTCGTGCGCGATGCCCGACAGACAGGCAAAGATGCTGTCGGACGACAGGTGGAACTTCTCCGCCATCCACGGAAAGTACCGCAGCAGGCTGAAGTGGCGGCCGAGCACGGCCTTGGGCTTGCCCTCGGACCCGGACGTGAAGCCGAGGCTGCAGGTCGAGTCGGGGCCCACCAGCACGCCCGGCGGCGACGCCGCCTTGCTCTTCCACGGCGCAAACACGTCCTGGCCGTCCCGCTGCCCGCCCAGCAGCTCGCCGTCGTCGGTCATCCGCAGGTTGGGGATGTCCGTCTTGATGTCCAGGTGCTCGTCAATGTACGTCTGGACCAGGGGCGCGAGGGGGCTGCTGGTCAGCGAGAATAGGAGACGCAGGAGGGCTAGGAAGACCTACCCGTTCTCCTCAATCGCCTTGCCAATGGAGATCAGAGCCTTGGGCTGGGACACCTCGAGATACACTGCTTGTCAGCCCGGACGCTACCGTCGGAGGAGGAAGCGCAGACAAAGACATACTCTGCTGCCGCCGCGGCGGGTAGAGAGGGTCGAGCACGGTGACGACAGCACCAGCAGCCTGGGGGGTCAGTCTGGGGAGAGGCCGCTGCACCCATGCCTTCAAGACGCACCAGGATGCCCATAAAGGCGCACACCAGCTCGACCGAGCGGTGGGCAAAGATCATGACCACATCGCCGCGCTGGATGCCCGCCCCGTGCAGGTAGTTGGCCACCGTGTTGACGGCCTCGTCGATCTGGCGGTACGTGAACGTCCGCGTCGGCGACCTGGTCGTCAGCAGGAGCACCCAGGCGGACGGCACAGACGGTCTTACAAAGCGCTCTGCGTCTCCGTCACGCACGGCCGGTCCGGGTGCGCCACGGCATTCTCGTGGAAGACCTCGTGCACGGCGCCGAGGTAGTCGCTCCAGTTGAGGGGCGCGGTGGGATCCGGCAGCTCTGCCATGGTGTCGGCAGGGAGTGTTGAGGAGGGGGGAGAGCGTGCCAAGAGCGTGGGAAGCTTTTCGTTGACTCAGTTATGATATATACAGCACACGTGCCGCGCCGGCCGAAAGTCGGCGTGCGGCGGCCGCAGAATTTTTTGCCTCGTCTCCGCGAACGTTGAACGCGGCTTCGACGCTACGAACACCGGACTGTGCGCCGCACTGTGGGGGTACTGTATTGCAGCCGCGCACGTGATAGCTCTCGCCGGACAGCCGCGTGCCAGTCCAACGACGACACAGCGCGACGGGCAGCGAACCAGCAGACCCGATGCGCAGACGCCCCGACATTCGGTGAGCACGCGGCCGAGGCATCTCTCCCCTCCATCTGCGACCTGCGACATGGCGTCGCGTTCGGCCGTTCCGTTGGCGCCGCCCTCCTCCCCCCCCTCCTCCTCCTCCCTTCCTCCGTGGCTGGGCCTGTTGAAGACGGCGGGCGGCTTTCTCGCGCGCCTCGTCGCGGCTGCTGTCGTGACTGCGGCTTCCCGCCTCGTCTGGGCCGCGGGCTACCTTGTGCGCGCGCTGGCCGTGCTGCTGAGGGCCGCCGGGGCCGCCGCCGCCTGGCCGCTGGCGCGGCTCGCGGCCGCCGTGCGCTTCCTCCTCTCGCCCGTCACCTACACGCTGTCCTACGCCGTGGCGCCCGTGGCGTGGGCCGTGCGCCTGCTGGGACGATTCCGCGTCAGTCTGCCGCTTTCTCCAGAAACGCTTCTGCTAACATCAACAGCCTCTTTACGTCTATGTACTGTCCTTGTCTTCCCGCACTCTCCCCTTCTTCCCCCCCCCCACTGACCAATAGCTCGGCTCGGCTGCCTTTGTGGGCATCGTCGCCGGCCTCGTCCTGAAGCTCGCCTCGGGCTACGTCGTCGCCCTCCTGCGCCTGGACGCGGACGACGACGACGACGATGCGCCGGCGCGCCGCACCGCCCGCGGCTCGGCGGGTGCCCAGAAGCTGGGCCGCGGTGCACGCGACACGGCCGCTGCCCAGCTCGTCGGGGGCCGGCGGCCGGCGGGCGTGCCGAGAACGCCGCTGTCGCTGTCCGCGACGCCGGGCCGCATCAAGTCCGACGACGGCAGCGCCGCGCAGCAGGACGACGTCTGGCAGTGGCTCGAGGAGTTCAATCCGCGGCAGCCGGCCGTCGCCGCGGACGACGGCAGCAGCGACGCCGCGGCTTCCCCTCTCTTGGAGAAGCAGAGCCCGCGGCCGGGAGGGCTGCTGTCGCTCACCATCCTGGAGGAGTCGTCGTCCGACTGAGATTATATGGCCAGACGAAATAGACCCTGTCAAAACCCGTATCCCTGTTCGCCGGAAGAAAAGAACAAAAAAGAAGCCAGAAATAATAGGGCTGGAGAACAAATCAGCGCTTCCATCACGCCCGTCACGCCGCCCACCCATCACGCCGTCCTATCGGCGGTACACATCCCGCTCCCGGTCGCGGTCCCGGTTCCGCACCGGCGACCGGCTCCGGCTCCGCCAGCCGCCGTTGTCGTACCGTTCCGGGAAGCCGGCTTGCCGGCTCGGGTCGTCCCAGTCCTCGTGTCGTCGCCGGTCGTTCCTTGGTGGATAGTACGCGTCCATGTCGGCAGGCCGTGTGCCGCCGCCCCGGCTCCTCGGCGGGACAAGCAGACGGTCGCGGTCGCGGTCTTGGTCTCGGTCTCGGTCTCGGTCCCGGTCTCGGTCCCGGTCCCGGTCCCGGTCTCGATCCCGATAACTGTCGGCGTAGTGACTGCTGTCCCGGCCGCCGCTGCCGTATGGGTCGCCAGCGGGCGGCGGTGGCCGCGGCGGCAGACCATACGGCGGCGGGCGGTCACGCGCCCAGGCCGGTCGGCGGCCCTCGTCGAGAGGCGGACCCGAGGGAAGGCCCGGCGGGGGCCGTGGTCCACCACCGCGCGGGCCGCGGTCTGGCCCATAACCCGGGCGGTGGCCGCCATTCGCGCCGTTTCGCGCGTAGCCGTCGCCGTCGTACCCGCCACCGGGCCCGTATCCGCCGCTGTCCAGGTGGCCGCGGCCCACGGTGCCCCCCTTGGGCGCTGGGGGCAGCGCGGCCTTGCGGTCGTCAAACTTCCGGCGGTCCAGCTCGTGCGACTCCTCAAACACGGGGATGTCGCCGGGCTGTGCGGGCAGAGGCGGCGTGCGAAAATACGGATGCTGCAGGGCATCCATGGCGTTCGTCCGCGCCCGCCAGTCCAGCTTCAGCAGCTGCGAGAGCAGCGACACGGCGGCCGGGCCAAATCTGTCTCGTTAGCGTTGCAGTCTTGGGTACCTAGGGTTCGCGAAAGGGGCAAAAGAACGCACTTGCTGAACCGTGTCGACAGATTGCCTGGGCGGGCGCGGGGCGCAAGACCCTTGGCGCCGGGGAGGTTCTTCCAGCCGGGCATGTTGTCGTCCGTCGGGGCTCCGCAGAGGTCCCAGATGATTTCCAGCTGGTGGCCGTCGCTGACCCCCGCCAGAATCGGCTTGCCCACAAGCATCTCGCCAAACACGCAGCTGGTTGTTAGTTGCGGAACCGGCATGACAGAGCCGCAGCGGCCAAAGGGGCCCACGTACCCGACGCCCCAGACGTCGATCGCCGAGGTGTAGCGCTTCAGCTGGAGCAGGAGCTCGGGCGGGCGGTACCAGCGCGTGACGACGAGGCTTGTGTAGTCCCGGCGGCCCTCGCCGCCGCCGTGGCCCGGCCGGGGCACGTCGCCCTCGTAGTGGCGGGCCAGACCAAAGTCGGCAATCTGGAGGATGCCGCGGTTGTTGATGAGCAGGTTGGCGGCCTTCATGTCGCGGTGCAGGATGTGGTTCTCGTGCAGGTAGCGCAGGCCCTCGAGCAGCTGCAGGAGGTAGCACTTGATCTGCGGCTCCGTGAAGCGCACCGACGGATTGTCGAGCAGGCCCGACAGGTCGTGGTCCATGTACGGCATCACCATGTACATGATGGGGCGTTTCTTCTTGTCGGCTGGTGACGGTTAGCAGGCATGCTCGCCTCGCCTCGCCTCGCGCTCCCAGACGCTCGCAGACGCGGACCTACCCGACTTGTGCAGGTGCTCGACCGCCATGTCTTCGAGCTTCAGCACGTTCCGGTGGGACAGCAGCTTCAGCAGCTTGATTTCCCGCAGGGCTGTGATGGGAAACTGAGACGCCGTCAGCATCCCCGCGTGAGACCAGGGAACGAAGAAAAAGGCAGAGGAGAACCCACCCCGTCCTTCTCGTTGTGCATGATAATCTTCTTCATGGCAACCATGGCGCCTGTCCGCCGCGACCGGGCTTTGTGGACCTCGCTGCAAGATCAGCTGGACGGTCTCGAGGCACATGCCCCCGACAAAACACAAGACCCACCCAAACGTGCCCTCGCCGAGCTTCCCCAGCAGCTCATACTCGTGGATGCTGGAACAGCCCTGGTAGCTCGCGCTCGGTCGCATGTGCTGCAGCGCAAACGTCCGCGGCGACGCCGGCGGATCGAGCCGCGCAGGCGTGCTCATGGTGGTCGGGATCGATGGCCTATCTGGCTATCCCTTCACGACGGCCGCATTCCGGTGAGAGCAGGAAACCAGTGCGCGGTTCGCGGTTCGCGGGTCGAGGGTGACGGTGATGGTGGCGCGTGGGCGTGGGCGTGGTCTACGGCCGTCGCAAACCACGCCGCTCCTCTGTTTTGGGCATGGGCGAGCCGAGCCGGCAGAACAAGGCAAGGGCGGTGAATCAGCCCACCTGACCGCGAAATCAGTCCGGCCAACCAACCAATCACGGCTGGCTTATTGGTGCCTTGCCAATCAGGCCGCCAGAAACCCAAAGCCGTATCCAGACAGTCCCGCGCAGAGCCGACATTCTGGAACGACGACAAAAAAGGCCGCGGCTTGACGACGTCCTCTCCTCCCACCACCCGCCGCCGCGCCGCGCCACCGTACCGCATCTTTTCTGTATGTGAGAGCGTGCGCTGCGGTCGATGCTCACCGAAACCCACAGCAGCCGGCTAACCCGACGATTGCAGAATACTTCACGAGACGACGCCGCCGGCCATGAACTTCCACAACAAGCCGCCAGTGCCGCATGTGCCGCTCTTCTACCGGTTCTCGGCGACGGCGCTCGGCGCCAGCATGTGGTTCTTCGTAAGGAGACACGCGCCCTGCGAGAGGAAGACCGTTGTTTGGCCGACTCTGTTGCTAACTGCGCGCCCACCGCCCACAGTTGATGTACAGAGCGAAGAAGGACGGTAAGCACGAATCACGAAAACCTGCGCAGCGTTTTTGGTGGTGCGGTTGCTGACGCTGCACACAGGCCCGGCACTGATGGGCTGGAAGCACCCCTGGGACCACTAGACGACGACGGACGGACGGACGGAGCCCGAGCATCGGCGGCGAAGACGAGGGCGGCCACCAGCGACCCCCGGGGGCGACCCGAGGCAGGCCCGCAAGGCCCGCAAGGCCCGCAAGGCCGCAAAGCCCCTCTGCATTGCGTGTATATACAGACGGCCCTACAGAATAGAGACAAAGGCGGTCTCCGTTGCAGCTCTCGTCTGCGTGAAAAGCACACCGACGCGGCATAGACAGCTCGCTGCCTTCCCCCCCCCCCGAAGAGATACTCAAGCCTCGCCGCCGGCCTTGGAAAACAGGTAGTGCGACACCCCCCAGGTGTCGCCGCCGCGGTAGCGGAACAGCTCGGCGCAGGCCATGTAAAAGACCTGCCAGCGGTGGTACCACGCGGACGCCGCCTGCTCGCTGCCGTACGTGGCGACGAGCGCCGGCCACATGGCCTGCCGGTTGGCCGCGGTGTTGCGCAGCCAGTCCTCGCACGTGCGGGCGTAGTGCCGCCCGCTCACCCACCACTGCGCCTCGAGCGCCAGGTCGCGCTGGAAGTAGTGCAGCAGGTCCGCCGAGGGCATGGTGCCGCCCGTGAAAAAGTGCCTCGCCATCCAGCCCTCCTCGTAGTCGTACGCCGTCGTCGCGTGGCTGAAGAGGTGCACAAACAGCTTGCCGCCGGGCCGCAGCCACCGGGCCACCTTGGCCATGAGCAGCTCGTAGTTCTTCATGTGCTCAAAGAGCTGCCCGTCAGCGTCAGCCGTCAGCCAGGCGGCGGCTGAAAGAGAGGGGCCCCATACCTCGATGGACACCACCCGGTCGAAGCTCTCCGGCGCAAACTCGTAGTCCACCACGTTGCCGGTGACGACGGTCAGGTTGGTCAGGCCGCGCTTCCGGGCCTGCTCGTCAATGTACGTCTTCTGCGTCCGCGAGTTGGACAGGGCCGTGATCTGCGCCTTGGGCAGCCGCTCGGCAAAGAACAGCGAGCACGAGCCCCAGCCGCAGCTGCGGTCGTCAGAAGCAGCGCCCCCCTCCCCAGGAACGCAGGAACGCATAAACTTACCCCAGATCCAGGATCCGCATGTCCCCCCGGAGCCCGGCCTTGTCCATGTAGCTGCTCAGCATGGCCACCTCGGCGTCTGCCAGCGAGGTGCGCTTGCGGCCGCCGCGCCCCCAGGGCAAACGGGGCGACGAGAGCCACCACCGCCCAAGGGTGCCGCCGCCGCCCTCGCGCTCCAGCTCCGGGTACCAGCAGCTCGAGTACTTCATGTACGGGCCCAGCGTGGCCGCCAGCACGCCGGTGCCCACCTCGTAGTGCTGCTGGTTGGCCGCGTCCGTCGCAACGGCAATGGGCTGCGTGCGTAGGCGCGCGACGTAGTCCTGCATGCGCGCCGTGGCCGCCGCGCGGTCCGGCGAGGCCACCTCGCGCAGGCGCTCCGCCAGGTTGCGGCGGATGCCCAGGCGGATGACCGCATGGGGCAGGCGGCCGCTGTCCAAAAGGGCGTCTAGGCCGTGTCAGTCGAGATGCGAGATGCGAAAGCAGCCTTCACTCACCGACGTTCATCGTGGACTGAGCCGACAAGGGTCTCAACTCGTAGGGAAAGAGGCGGAGGCAAAGCTGAAAGAACAGGATCGATTCTATGCGAGATGCCTCCAAGCGAGAGAAACAGGAAAAAGAAGACGCCACGAGAACAAAAAGCAATGCCAAAGCAAAACCCGAACAGGGAGCCCAGAGCCGACGAGGTCCCTGCGTCGATCGGCTCAGTTTCAGGACAGGCTGCAGTGAAGCCCCCGTCTGTGTGTCGGAGTGCAACGTGAGCACTGCCGAAGTAACCAAAGCTGTCTAAACCGCGCCCAGCAGAACCAAGATATGCCGCCCAAGGTCAAACCAGACCGGTCCCAGAAAAAGGCCGGCCAGCGCGTCTAGGCGCGCATGCTCTCCTGGATGAGCTTGTACTCCTTGCGCTTCTTCGGCCGCTTGGTCACCGCCAGCTTCGCTCGGCCCAGCGCGCGCGCAGCCGCCGGCAGCACCCACGTCTCGGCCGCCGAGGCCACGCCGAGATAGGCGGCGCCCAGCAGCAGAAGCAGCAGCTTAAAGTCCCAGGAGATCTTGGTCAGCTGCATCAGCTTCTTCAGCCAGTGCATCGGGCCCACAATCATGTGCACCGTGATGAGCAGCGCGACGGCGATCGTCGCGACAAAGGGCCCTGACGAAGAAGGCGGGCGGTTAGCGCACAGACACCGCGGAAAGGGGGACGAGAGCCGAAGCAGCAGCAACAACGCACAGTTTCGCCACATGCTCTGCCGGAAGGGCGGGCCGGCGTTCAAAACGACACCGGAAAAGATGTACTCGAAGCAGGACACGAGGAACAGCGCCGTGTTCTCCGAGTTTTTGATATTGGACTTGTCGTGGTCCACGACGGGTGGTATGAACCTGCGAAACAGGGGGTCAGCAAGGGAGAGCAGCACGGCAGCGACCAGCGACGACCGGGGCGTGCTCACCATGGCTCTTCCCGGACCGCGGCAAAGGCGATGATCTGGATCACAATGCAGATGACCATCTGCCCGAGAAGCGGCGTCAAGACTTTGCGAGACACGAGGTCGGCCGTGGGCCGCTTCTTGCCGAGCGCGGGGAAGGGTCCAGCCCAGCTCACTGTCCCTTTGTTAGCAGCAGCCAGGGGACGAGGCCAGCGGAGCACATGGCAACCTACTAAAGACCGCAATGGGGAGGATGAGGGCCAGGTCGATAAAGAGAAACTGAAAGTCACCCAGGTTCGAGGCCGACGCGTAGAGCAGGCTCACAGACGTGAACTGGATCGCCGAGTACAGGCTCATGTACTTGAAGCAGCTGAAGCTCGTCACCAGCGACGCCCGGCCTTCGCGGATCACCTCGGGCACACAGCGGATGTCGAAAATCCGCGACGTGAACGGCGCCGCAACCGAGGCTTCGGCCTCGGACAGCGAGATGCCCACGTCGGCGGCGGTCAGGGCCGCGCAGTCATTAGCCCCGTCACCGCAGAACCCGCAGCAGTAGTCGATGCTCTGCAGCTTCTCGACCAGCTCGTGCTTTTCGTCCGGCGACATGCGAGCAAAGACCTTGCCGCAGACGAGCATCTGCAGACGGTCAGCGAGGTCGGGTTTGGCCACGGGCCGCGCCACAAGACGTACCCTGTGCAGAACTTCCGGCCGAGCAAAGTCGACAATCCACCGGAAAACATCGCCGCTGACGGCTACAGAGTAGTTTCGCAGATTCGAAATGTCGTACGGCAAAGACGCATCGCCTTCAGGGGGGGGAGGAAGAGGCTATGCAGATCAGCATATCGGCACCACCCATCTGTCATGGCCGGCGTTCTCGCCGCCCAGCAGCACGTCCTTACCAAGAGCGTCTTCTCGTCCAGCTGGTAGATGTTGTTGTC
This sequence comes from Ophiostoma fasciatum, assembly GCA_019925495.1. NCBI lineage: Eukaryota > Fungi > Ascomycota > Sordariomycetes > Ophiostomatales > Ophiostomataceae > Ophiostoma > Ophiostoma fasciatum. The sequence goes on along the minus strand of JADHKM010000007.1, from coordinate 332,005 downwards.
AATGCTCTCCCACTGGAGCTTTGCCGTCCGGTCTTGTGCGTTTCCTGGTGCAAGAAAGAGCCCATCGTCAGCCGATGCACAGCGCGCCCTTCTTCACAACAAACGCCAACGCACCTTGAACAAACCGGGGCACGAAGCAGTGGGCCGTCTTGTCGATCAGGTTGCACTCGCGTGCCACGCTGATGGCGGTCAGGATGTTGTCGCCCGTGACCATGACGGCCCCAATGTTGGACCGGAGCAGCTCGCCGATGACGGCGGTCGTGGTCGGCTTCAGCTTGTTCTCGAAAATGATGAAGCCGACAAAGTCCAGGCCCGACTCGGCATCCTCCCGCTTCATCTTCTGCGCCCGCACCCAGCTGAGCTTCGGGATGTGCTTGGTGGCGCATCCGATCACGCGGTATCCCTTGTGCGTATACGACGACAGCAGCTCCTCGTAGTCGGAGGGGAAGCTCTCCGGCCGGCAGATGTCCCGCATGCACTCCGGCGCGCCCTTGACGTACACGTCGCCGCTGGGCTGGCCAAACGCGCGCGCGATGACGCTGGCCCGGCGAAGCTGCGAGACAAACTCAAACGACCGGATGACGCCCAGCTCAAAGGGAGCGTCGGCCCCGGCCCCGGCCCCGGCCCCGGCCCCGGGCGCAACGGCCGCCACGGACCCGTTCTCGGCCGCCGGCCGCAGGTCCAGGTCGTACACGACATCCGGCGGAGGCCGGGCAACCGACGGGGCGAGGCCGCCCATGCTGTCGTCGTCGCCGGGACCCCGCGACGCATTCTGCTTCCCCTCCTCAAACGTCCAGTTGGTGAACTCGAACATTTTGAGGTCCAGAGGATCCCCCATGAGCTCGCCCTCCACCGAGCGCAGCGAGTGGCACGTCGCCATCGTAAAGAGAGCGGCACGCCGCGCGTCGTCGTACGAACCCACGGCCGTGCGGCTCGCGCCGCGCCGCGCCGTGCGCGCGGGCACCAGCAGCGACGGCTTGGCGATCACATCGCCGAAGCGGCTGGCCAGCGGGTCCACGACGCGCACGCCGAGCACATCGAGCCCGTCTTCGGTCAGCGTGCCCGTCTTGTCAAAGCACATAATGTCGAGCTTGCCGCCGACGTTGACGCGCTGCGGGCTGATGCAGAAGATCTGCTTGGCCCGCAGGCGGCTCAGGGCAAAGTTGGTGCCGATCGTGAGCGTGGCCGGCAGCGCGGGCGGCACGACAATGGTGATCAGGTCCAGGGCGCGGACGATGATCAGGTGCCAGGCCAGGCCGAGACGGACAAAGTTGACAAAGGACACGACAAAGCCGACCAAGGCGATGCAGGCCATGACGGAAATGTAGCGGAAGGAGTCGCGGTAGAACTTGAAGCCAGACGGCTTCGGAAACAGCATGGACCGCACGAGCGAGCCCTTGGTCGTGTTGAAGCCGGTGCGCAGCACCATGGCCAGGGCGACGGCCTCCTCTTCCTCGCCGTGGCCCTCGACCGGCTTGCGCACGCGGATGATCTTGGTGCCGCAAAAGAGAAAGTGCTTGGCCACCTCGGGCAGGATGGTCGGCGCCGCCAGGTCGAGCGTCCTGAGGCTCGCGTCGGTCGCGGGCGTCTTGGACACGGGCACCGACTCGCCCGTGAGCATGCTCTCGTTGACGATGCAGTCGCCGCTCAGCAGCAGGCTGTCGCTGGGGAACTGGGCGAGGCTGGGGTCGCTGACCTCGTAGACGTCGCCGGGGACGAGGTCGCTGGACGAGATGGTGCGCCAGAAGCCGTTGCGCAGGACGCGCACGTCGCACTCGAAGCGGGAGATCTCGCGCAGCCGGCGCATGGTCGACCGCGTCTCGATCAGGGTCGTGGCGATGCTGCCAAAGGACATGAGAAAGATGGCGACGGCGTAGTAGTAGTACTCGTCCAGGGACCAGAGCACCAGGCTGGCGATCTGGAAGACGTAAAAGGGGTGGAACACCTCGTCCACCAGCAGCTGGAAGACGGACTTTTGCTCAATGTCGATCAGGTTGCTGCCGAAGACGAGCGCGCGGAACCCCTTCTCGTCGCTGTCGAGGCCGGCACGAAGCGCGCGGGCGTCGCGCCACGACGGATCCTTCCAGCCGCTCGAGTGCACAAACTTGTCGCGCAGCGGGTGGAAAAAGAAGCGCACGTAGCGGTAGTTGAGCACGCGCAGGTCCTTGAGCAGCGGGTCGGGGTCGTCGTCGTCGGGCACGTAGTCGGCGATCTTGTGCGGCGCGCCAAACACGGTCGACAGCGGCCGCTGGTACGGCGTGCTGTCGACGTCGAGGATGACCATCTCGTTCCACTGGTTCTCGACGACCGCCCACGTGCAGTCCCGCAGGGCACAGGGCTGGCCGACCACGCGGACGTGCCACCGGGGCAGCCAGCGCAGCAGGAGCCAGGCCAGGCCGCCGGTGAGCACGCAGACGAGCACGTAGACGGCCATGCCGGCGCGGCTGGTGCGGAAGCCGGCAATGACCACGTACAGGTCCTCGTTGGCAATGTAGGACTTCTGGCTCACGCGCCCTGCGCCGTGCTCGCTGGCCGTGTCCGTGTGGGAGCTGCCGCGGCGGTGGCGCAGGAGGCCGGCGCGCGCCGACGAGCGCGACAAGGTGGACGAGCGGCGGTGCAGGACGTAGTCGCCGCGCTCGGCCGCGCTCTCAAAGTCGGCCGAGTCCTCCTCCTCCTCCTCCTCTGCCTCCTCGTCGCCCATGCCCACGCGCACGTCGGCGGCGCCGTCCGGCCCCAGCTCTTGGTCGTAGTGCCGCGCATAGCCAGCCGCCCCAGCTTCGTACGACCCGGCGAGGAGGTGCTCGGCGTCCAGGTTGACCGAGCCAGCATCGTCGTCGTCCAGACGGCGGTCGGGAGACTGGCCTCGGTCGCGCTGCTCGTCGTCGTCGGTGTAGTACGCAAAGCTGGCCACCGAGTCGGCGCGTGATCGGCGATGGGAGAACGCGGCGGTGCTTGTCGGAAGGCTCTCGGCCATGGGGCCCGCGTACAGCTAGGCCAGAGTCAGACAAGCAGGAAGGTAGCGCCCCCTCCTCCCTCCCCTCCTCCTCCGCCGGCAACGGCTCACCTCGTCATGCGCCATTTCTACGTCCTCGAAGAAGCTGGACGAGCTCTGGTTGGAGTTGAGGCGGTACAGCGACGGACCGGGCCCCCCCTCCCGGCGCCCTGCCGCGGGCCCAACCGGACTGCCGGGCTCGTCATCGGAGCCGCTGCCGCCGTCCTGCATGGCGTCGGTCGCGCGCGGCCGGAAAGACGGCTGGCGACGGGGACGGCGGGTGAGTCTTGTTTTGCAGCCGGGATGCCCTCACGGATCACGAGACATGGCGGGGGCACGCGTGGCTGGGGAACAAAGCAAGCCAGCCGGTCGCCGTCAATGCCAGGCGACTGCAAGGGGCCGGATGCTTGCGTGTTCTGCCGTGCGAGAGGTGAGGACGCGGCGCTTAGTCGCACGGAGTTGGCGACGGAGGACGTTGTTCCAAGCAACAGGTGAGAATTTTGGAGATAACGGCCCAGGGAAGAATGACGTCCTACTGGGCAATGCGCTCACTGGGTGGGGGAGCTACAACCGCTAAAGGGAAAGTACGGGAGCGCGTATTTACACGGCACCGTGCCGCTGAACGGCGGGAACCCCATCCAGACAGTGCTGCCCGCGCCTTCCTCAGGGCCTGACACATCCGCTAAACAACTCCATAGCTGAACTCGCCACAGCGCACCGCGTACTCATTACAGGGGCCTGCTTTGTCCAAAGGCCCCTGTTTTCTATTCATAGAACACTTGCCACAGGCCAGAGCGGTCGAGAACGAGTTTATAGCATATGCTTATGCGTATGTGCTCAGTAAATATACGGAGTATGCTTACGGTAGGCTCGGCGCAGTGGGGGGAAGAGCAACCGAGCAGGCTGGCCGCAGAACGGGCCTCCAAATGAACGAGGGAAGGAGCGCCGGCGAGCGAGTGCGGCCAGGCAGGCAGCCAGCCAGCCACGGCTCTGGAGGAAGCTGAAAGGGTGCCCAATACAACCAGGACGACCTGGCACGCAGCAGCTAGAAAAGCGGGTCTTGTCGGATAGCAGCCAATGGCGGCCGCCCAACGGTGCAAGCGGGAGGGACCAAGTGGCGGGCTGCCAGCAAAAGAAGAAAAAAAAATTGGGAAAAAAAGGCAGCTAAAAGGGTGACCAAGCGTTGGCCACCCTTCCTTCGCCTTTCCTTTCCCACCACCCAGCAAAAAAATTAATGTGGTTCCCCAAAGTGAAATCTCAACCCCGCCGCGCCCAAAAAACCCATAAACTCCCTTCGCTCTCTATCTCCCTTCTTCCGCCATCCTCCTTCTTCCACGACCTCGCTCTCCCCCCTCCTCGTTCGCTTTTCCTCCATCTCGGCCCAGCGAACCCATCCCGCCCAACGCATCCCATCCGTCTCCCGCGGCCCGCGCTCTCGCCCATTTTATCCATTTGCCGTCTCTGCCGCCTCGACCGCCTCTTTTGATCCAGCAGCCATGGCCGAGCCGATCCGCAACAAGCGCCCCGACCCTGGTGCCCCGTGAGTAGCGACCCGCGACCCTTTTCCGCCGTCTCGTCCCGGCACGCACGCGCTGGGCCTGTCTGGCCTGTCGGCCTCGTCTGGCTGCGGGCGCGCGGGCCGGTCGGCTCTCCTTTCCGGACACGCTCTTGGCTGACCGTTTCAGGACGCCGCAGAACACGCCCGCGAACAACGCTCCCATCTCCTCGCACGCCCAGCAGCCCGGCGTGCCCAGCATCTCGGAAGGTTTGTGCCGTCTTTGCTTTCAAAGGCTGGGCTGTGAATGCGACGTCGTTTGTAAATCCAGACCGCCAGATGAGCTAACATGCGTTCGTCTCCACAGAGCCGGTCGATATTGCCGCCGCGGCTTCGCTGTTTGCGCAGAACCCCCGCCTTGTCAGCATGATCCAGGGCAAGCTCGGCAGCCTGGTGGGCCGGTCGTCTGGCTATATCGAGTCGCTGCCGCCGCAAGTGAAGCGCCGGGTGGCGGGCCTCAAGGGCATCCAGAAGGAGCACTCGAAGCTGGAGGCTGAGTTCCAGGAGGAGGTGCTGCAGCTCGAGAAGAAGTACTTTGCCAAGTTCGCGCCGCTGTACGAGAAGCGTGCCGGCATCGTCAACGGCGCCGAGGAGCCGACCGAGGAGGAGGTGGCTGCCGGCGAGGCGGAGGACGAGGACGAGGAGGGCGCCGATGGCGCCAAGGCCGAGGCCAAGACCGAGGTCAAGGCCGAGGAGACGGAGGGTGCGGCAACAGACATCAAGGGCATCCCAGAATTCTGGCTGTCGGCCATGAAGAACCAGATCTCGCTTGCCGAGATGATCACCGACCGCGACGAGGGCGCGCTCAAGTACCTGACGGACATCCGCATGGAGTACCTCGACAAGCCCGGGTTCCGGCTGATCTTTGAGTTTGCGGAGAACGAGTACTTCACCAACAAGACCATCTCCAAGACCTACTTCTACCAGAACGAGTCGGGCTACGGCGGCGACTTCATCTACGACCACGCCGAGGGCGACAAGATCAACTGGAAGGCGGACAAGGACCTGACCGTCCGCATCGAGCAGAAGAAGCAGCGGAACAAGAGTAAGTGGACGGTTGCGCGCCGGGGAGAGGGACGACGGGACGACGGATGGGGGCACCCCTCGGCTAACATCCGCGCCAGACACCAAGCAGACCCGCATCGTCAAGAAGACGGTCCCGACCGAGTCCTTCTTCAACTTCTTCTCGCCGCCGGAGCCCCCTGCCGACGACGACGACGATGCCGCCTCCGACATCGAGGACCGCCTGGAGCTCGACTACCAGCTGGGTGAGGACATCAAGGAGAAGCTCATCCCGCGCGCGATCGACTGGTTCACGGGCGAGGCGCTGGCCTACGAGGAGATGGACGAGGAGGACTTCAACGAGGAGTTTGACGAGGACGACGAGGACGAGGACGACCTGAGCGAAGACCACGACGACGACGACGAGTCCGACGACGACGACGTAAGTGCCCCTCCCAGCACGTGAGTTCCAGCCGGCCCCCTAACGGTGTTGTTTTAGGACGATGGCTCGAAGCCGAAACCGGACGCCCAGGAGTGCAAGCAGAGCTAGACGCGGTCCCTTTGTCGTTGTCTCGTTGCATGTTGCATGGGCAGCTCGCGGGTGTCCCTGAAACGAGGGCATGGATGGTGGCGGGGATGCGCAGTGCGGCACAGGAGAATCGGCAGCCAACCACGTTCACACGCAGTGCGAGGCTTCTTCGGGCCCATGCCCTGTCTTCCCGGCGCTTCTCCTCTCCTGTTCCGGGGCCGTATCTTGCTTGGAGCTGGCCCGGCTTAGAGTGGGACAGGCTTGATGCCTCATTCCTTTTCGGACGAAAGAAATATGACACATAAAACAACAACAAAAAAAAGGATCCTGTCGTCATGCGGTCGGACAGAGGCGAACAAAACAGGAGAAGAGAATGTCGGCACCACGAGAGTCTAGTTTTTTTTACATTATCTGACTTGCTTCCCCCTCCCTTTGCTTTGGTCATTTTTCTGGGTTTTCTTCTCTCCTTTTCCATAACCGCCTAATAGTGTCTGCCTTTTTTCCCCTCTCTTTTCCTCGCGGCCTTCTCTTATAGTTTCCAATTCAACCGTCTGATTTCTCGCGTCATACCGGCTGTCTGCCTGTGCGAAGGCGCTGGAGACCCCCGCGCGGCCAGAGTCCACGATGACAGGTCACGTCGCGTCCAGGATAGGGGTGCTACGGAGCCGTGTATACAGAGTATATTCGCATTGGCGTCCTGCCATCCTGCGGCCGAATCGCGGGATGGCGTCACAGCTACAGTACAGCCAGTGAAGGATAAAAATGAACGGCGAGAGTGGCAGAACTGCAAGACTGCAGACTGCTGCTGCTGCTGCTGCTGCTCTCAATATACGCCCGTCACCGCCTATGACGTGATCGTTGGCCGGAACCGCGAATCGCCCCAGGGAATGCTCTCCCCGTGTCCCGCCGCCCGTAAAGAGACAAAGCAAGCCGCTGGCGTGGGCGAGAAAGGCCCGTGAAAAATTTTCGACCAGCGCTGTCGAAGCGCGCGCGGGAAGGCTCTGACAAAGCCGTCCGAAAATCGGTGTAAGTGCGCCGCCCCCTCTTCGTAGTGGGCACGGGCACTGGCGTCCTGTGAGTCAACCGACCGCCGTCAGACGAGGCGGCGGTGGCAGGTGCGCCGGTGTGCATGCCTTCCCCCGCTATTTTGTCGCCGCGATTGGGTAAAAAAAATTCGGGGGTCTCTTATAAACTCTTGGAAGGCTGCCCGCTCGCCAGGACACAAACGACAACTTGCGCCCACAACGACAGTCCGACGACCCATCCTTTCTGGTCCCCCATACACATTCGGTGTCCCGTACTTCCTGTTTCCCTTTTTGGAGCACCCCGCGACCATGGCCCACGCGCAGGACATTGCCCGCCGGCCAGCGGCGCACGCGGACAGCAACCCGCAGACCGTGTCGACGTCCCCGACGGCGACGTTCCACTCGCCGACGTCGAGCTTCAGCGCCTATGCGACCTTTGGCGGGCGGGCGGGCGGCGGGGCGGGCAGCTACGGCAGCGCGGGCGGCGGCGGCAGCGTGGGCGACAGCCGGGTGGTGGCCAACATCAAGCCGCTGAAGCCGTTCAACTCGACGGACATCAAGATCCTGCTGCTGGAGAACGTCAACGAGAGCGGGCGGGACATCCTGGTGGGGCAGGGGTACCAGGTCGAGCACCTCAAGTCGTCGCTGCCCGAGGACGAGCTGATGGCCAAGATCGCCGACGTGCACGTCATCGGCATCCGGTCCAAGACGCGGCTGACGGAGCGGGTGCTGCGCGCGGCCAAGAACCTGCTGGTGGTGGGCTGCTTCTGCATCGGCACGAACCAGGTGGACCTCGACTTCGCCGCCAAGAACGGCATCGCCGTGTTCAACTCGCCGTTTGCCAACTCGCGCAGCGTGGCCGAGCTGATGATCGGCTGGATCATCTCGCTGGCGCGGCAGCTGGGCGACCGCTCGGCGGAGATGCACCGCGGCACCTGGAACAAGGTCAGCGCGCGCTGCTGGGAGATCCGCGGCAAGACGCTGGGCATCGTCGGCTACGGCCACATCGGCTCGCAGCTGTCGGTGCTGGCCGAGGCCATGGGCATGTCCGTCATCTACTACGACGTCGTCACCCTCATGGCCCTGGGCAAGGCGCGCCAGGTCGCCTCGCTGCAGGAGCTGCTGCGCGAGGCCGACTTTGTCACCCTGCACGTGCCCGCCACCCCCGAGACCCGCAACATGATCGGCGCCGCCCAGCTCGCCCAGATGAAGACGGGCGCCTACCTGCTCAACGCCAGCCGCGGCACCGTCGTCGACATTGCCGCCCTGGTCGACGCCCTGCGCTCCGGCAAGCTGGCCGGCGCCGCGCTCGACGTCTACCCCCACGAGCCCGGCAGCAACGGCGACTACTTCAACGGCCAGCTCAACCCGGGCTGGGGCGACGAGCTGCGCGGCCTCAAGAACGTCATCCTGACGCCGCACATTGGTGGCAGCACAGAGGAGGCGCAGCGTGCTATTGGTGTCGAGGGTATGGTTTTTCCCCAGAAAAGGGTTTGAAAGAAACGCAGGGACTGACCGCTCCAGTTGGCGACGCTCTCGTGCGGTACATCAACCAGGGCATCACGCTCGGCAGCGTCAACCTGCCCGAGGTCAACATGCGCTCGCTGACGCTGGAGGAGCCGAACCACGCTCGGGTATGGCCCCCCTTCTTCACCTCACCCGTCCTGTACGATTCCTGACGTCGTTCTAGATCATCTACATCCACCGCAACGTCCCCGGTGTGCTGCGCCGCGTCAACGAGATCTTTGGCGATCACAACGTCGACAAGCAGATTACGGACAGCAAGGGCGAGGTGCGTTGCAGATGGAAGAGGGTTTCGGATATTCAAAAAGGGCCGCTGCTCACAAACTGCTTTTCCAGATTGCCTACCTCATGGCCGATGTCAGCGATGTCCAGCCTAGCGACCTGAAGGAGATCACCGACAACCTGGAAGCCCTCAGCTGTACGTTGTTCTCTCTACCAGTCCCCTGCCTGTTCGATGACCAGAGCTAACCGACGGATGCAGCCCGGATCATGACCCGCGTGCTCTACTAAACTGCTGAGCAGACACCGAGTCCTGCCTTGCACTGACTGGACGGAAAACACAAAAAACGAGATTTGAAACCCTTCCCCCCCCCAAAAAAAACACTGCTGGGAACAGTAAAAACGGCGTTGTCTTCCTCTATCGCATCTTCTTTTGACCGGCGCTCACCTGTTCAACATGGACGAGCATGGTCTTTTTCGGATATATCATTCAAGTATGGCATCACGGGTAGACATTCAACAAAAACAAATCGCATAAATAGACGAAATGAAAGGTCTCATGGCATCACGCGGCGGCCCCAACACGCCCGTCTACGTACGACTCTGGATAGCCGTGGCTGCCGAAAAGTGAGACCAGGCTGTCTAGGCTGTTTGTTCAGCGCACCAAGACGAGACAAACAAGGCCGGTCGACCTTTCCGTCAGTCCACCGTTTTGCTATCGTCCTAGGTGCATACGAGGACGGAGCATTTCTGCGTTCCCAGAGGACGTGCACAGTCGCGCCTCGGACAGACGCGTAAGGCGGCCGGCCGATCCTCGTTTCATTTCGCTGCCACGCGCGCGCTCGCTTCTTCCCGGTGCAGCAGGTTCTTCTCTGCGTCTTCCATCGAAGGGGGCGGCCCATCTGCCAGGGACAGGAGATCCTAGCGGTGCTCCACAGGCAGATCCTGGGCTGAAATGAAGACCATGCTGAAAGAAGAGAAGATGCGGACGGAGCATTTCTCCTCTCCCGTATGCCACCGAAGAAAGCTAGACAGCCATTTGTTCCCGGGCGATCCTGAGATCAAGCAGGACTTGCAAAAACGGACAGAAAGAACACGCAAAGCCACCGTGCACGCGCGTTTCAGATTTGGCGAGAAGGGTTGCGAGCTGTGAGGATAAGGGGGTATACGGAGTAGCTGTAAGCATACAGCGGGAAGATGGCACATGCTCCGCAGGTTAGCACGCGGGAAAAAATGGGGGGGAAAAGGGGCTCGAGGCCTTCCGCCAGGCCGCTGCTAAACAGGACGGCAAGACAGACAGGCAACTGCTCCGTATTCCGTATACAAGTAGCGGGGCTTCCAGTACAGGGCGCCCGCTTACAGCGATCGAGACACCCGACAGCCGGCGGCCGGCGCCCGCATATGCAGGGTGACACGGCAGGTTCGCACGCTCTGCCCAGGAAAGGAGGAAAGGAGCCCGAACCAAAAGCGCCCTCGGTGCGGGATCAGGAACAGGTAGGACAGACGCGACCCAATGTGCACGTTGCTCGTTCCGCCGGCGTCGCGCTGTTGGCTAACCCGCGGGCCCTAGTCCACGACTGGCCTGGACGGTTTGGGGACCAGCCACCAGCCGCACGTTTCGTTTTGCTGGAGGTCGCGGTACGCGCTGTCACTGGGTGTTTTGTATCTTAACAACGACAAGTACAAATACGGGCAAAGTACCCTGCCTCTGTCGTTGCATATACGAGTACTTTGTAAGTACATATGCTTAAGCTGCGGTTTGCATGTGCCCGTGGCGAATATGCATGTAGCCAAAAGTTGGTAAACGCTCCGATTGGAAAGCGCGAGCCTTGCCCCTGGCTTAAAAAAAGAACACAAATGTGCAGCGGAAAGGACAGCAAGACTCTTCACGGAGGACGAATCACACGATTCCCCAGGTCACTGCTACAATACAACCCGCCGGGAAGGCACGACACGCAACATTTATTTTTTTTCGCGTCTCATCTAAGCCAATGCTAGTGCAGAGGGTCCCCATTTTCAGCCATCGTTAATCAACAGAAAGCACCAGGGCCGTTGTAAGATACTTGTACGGAGTACTTGTATACACCTCCTTCCTGCTGGGACCGACACCCTCCCTCGCTTCTTTCTCCCTTTGCCCAGGAAGGAACGACCTTGTTCGACCCGTCGTCGTGCACCGCAGAAACTCCCGTTTGCTTTCTTTTTCTCTCACCCCCTCTCCTTTCTTCTTCGTCTTCTTCTTCTCCCCGTCCTGCTCTTGCGTCCCCCCCGATCGATCGTCCTCTGCCAGCCATCCGTTTCCGTTATCCGCCTTTCATGTGCCCATAGCTTGCCCGTTTTAGGGGACGGCTTCCAGTAGCGCCCTTTTTTCCCTAGCCGCACCCCCTTTCGCCGTCACCGCCACACTCCTTTTCTTCAACTCCCATCGATCGACGTTGCTTTTTTTCTTCGCCGTCCTCCCATCATCGTGCAGCTCGCCGCAACAGCCCCGACGACACGGCAAGAGACGACGCCGGCCTTCACGACGACAGCCACGGCACGGGCGCCTGCGAACGCGTCCTTCCTCCCTTTTGACGGCCTTGACCGCCGTTTGATACCAGCGCGCGTTCTCTTTCTGCCCCCTCGTCTCGCCCCCCCGTGCCGCGTCGACCCCGTTCACGACCCGTCGATATCGTCGCGCATCCGCACAAGGCACCGCCCTCCTGTCCTCTCCGGCCGCAGGCCGCCTCTTCTCTCTCCTGTCCACATCCACCATGTCGGAAACCTACGATGTCGGCACCCGGGCGTGGCAGCCCGATGCCACCGAGGGCTGGGTGGCGTCCGAGGTGGTCAAGAAGGACGTACAGGGCTCCAAAGTGATCCTGGAGTTCAAGCTGGAAAACGGCGAGGTACGCCCCCCTGTCGGACGGAGGATGGACAGCCCTCGCAGAGCCCTCGCAGAGCACCAGAGCTGACGGCGCATTTAGTCAAAAACTGTCGAGGTCTCGGCAGAGGCGCTTCAACGAGGCAGTGATCCATCTCTGCCGCCACTGATGAATCCGACAATGCTCGAAGCCAGCGACGACCTGACCAACTTGTCCCATCTGAACGAGCCGGCCGGTGCGTCCAGGATCGTCCCTGCGGTTGCGGGACGGGCTCTGCTGTCCTGTCTCGGCCCATGTGCGCGTGCTAACGTGTCTTTCTTTCCCCAGTCCTGCAAGCCATCCGCCTCCGCTACGCCCAGAAGGAGATCTACACATACTCCGGCATCGTTTTAATAGCAACAAATCCGTTTGCACGTGTCGACTCCCTCTACGTCCCCGGCATGGTCCAGGTCTACGCGGGCAAGCAGCGCGCCACACAGGCCCCGCATCTGTTCGCCATCGCCGAGGAGGCCTTCATGGACATGCTGCGCGACAACAAGAACCAGACCGTTGTCGTCTCAGGCGAGTCCGGTGCCGGCAAGACCGTCAGCGCCAAGTACATCATGCGCTACTTTGCAACCCGCGAGTCGCCCACCAACCCCGGCTCGCGCTCCAAGAAGGGCTCCGACGCTATGAGCGAGACCGAGGAGCAGATCCTCGCCACCAACCCCATCATGGAGGCTTTCGGCAACGCCAAGACCACCCGCAACGACAACTCGTCCCGCTTCGGCAAGTACATCGAGATCATGTTCGACGACAAGACCAACATCATCGGCGCCAAGATCCGCACCTACTTGCTCGAGCGCTCTCGCCTCGTTTTCCAGCCGCTTAAGGAGCGCAACTACCACATCTTCTACCAGCTCGTCGCCGGCGTGAGCGACCAGCAGCGCAAGGAGCTCGACATCCTCCCCGTCGACCAGTTCGAGTACCTCAACCAGGGCAACACGCCGAGCATCGACGGTGTCGACGACAAGGCCGAGTTTATGGCCACCAAGGCGTCGCTCAAGACCATCGGCGTGAGCGACGCAGAGCAGGAAGAGATCTTCAAGCTGCTGGCGGGTCTGCTGCACCTCGGCAACATCAAGATTGGCCAGGCGCGGAACGAGGCCGTGCTCTCCGCGACGGAGCCTTCGCTGCAGCGGGCCTGCTCCATCCTGGGCATCAACGCCACCGAGTTCGCGCGCTGGATTGTCAAGAAGCAGCTCATCACCCGCGGCGACAAGATCATCTCCAACCTGTCACCGGCCCAGGCCTTTGTCGTGCGTGACTCCGTCGCCAAGTACATCTACTCCAGCCTCTTCGACTGGCTGGTTGAGGTGATCAACAGCAGCCTTGCCACCGAGTCGGTGCTCAACCGTGTCAAGTCGTTCATTGGCGTGCTCGATATCTACGGCTTTGAGCACTTTGCCAAGAACTCGTTTGAGCAGTTCTGCATCAACTACGCCAACGAGAAGCTGCAGCAGGAGTTCAACCAGCACGTCTTCAAGCTCGAGCAGGAGGAGTATCTGCGCGAGAAGATCGACTGGACGTTTATCGACTTCTCCGACAACCAGCCCTGCATCGACCTCATCGAGGGCCGCATGGGCATCCTGTCGCTGCTCGACGAAGAGTCGCGCCTTCCCATGGGCTCAGACGAGCAGTTCGTCGGCAAACTGCACCAGAACTTCGCTACGGACAAGCCCAACAAGTTCTACAAGAAGCCACGCTTTGGCAAGTCCACTTTCACCGTGTGCCACTACGCGATTGACGTCACCTACGAGTCCGATGGCTTCATCGACAAGAACCGCGACACGGTACCAGACGAGCACCTGGCCGTCCTGCGTGCCTCGAGCAACCGCTTCCTCGGCCGCGTGCTCGAGGCAGCGTCTGCTCTCCGCGAAAAGGACCTCGCCGCGTCCACGACCACGGCGGTCAAGCCGACCGCGGGCCGCCGCATTGGCGTTGCTGTCAACCGCAAGCCCACGCTCGGCGGCATCTTCCGCTCCTCGCTCATTGAGCTGATGAACACGATCAACAACACGGACGTGCACTACATCCGCTGCATCAAGCCCAACGAGGCGAAGGAAGCCTGGAAGTTCGAGGGCCCCATGGTCCTGAGCCAGCTTCGTGCTTGCGGTGTGCTCGAAACCGTGCGCATCAGCTGCGCTGGCTACCCGACGCGCTGGACCTACGAAGAGTTTGCCCTTCGCTACTACATGCTCGTCCACTCGTCCCAGTGGACGTCGGAGATCCGCCAGATGGCCGACGCCATCCTGACCAAGGCCCTCGGCTCCGGCACCGGCAAGGGCGTGGACAAGTACCAGCTGGGTCTGACCAAGATTTTCTTCCGCGCGGGCATGCTCGCCTTCCTCGAGAATCTGCGCACCAACCGTCTGAACGAGTGCGCAACGTTGATCCAGAAGAACCTGCGCGCCAAATACTACCGTCGCCGCTACCTCGCGGCTCGGGAAGCGATCATCAAAGTCCAGGCTGCGGCCCGCGCGTACAACGCGCGGCGGCGCGCCCAGGAGCTGCGCACCATCCAGGCCGCAACGACGATCCAGCGTGTGTGGCGTGGCCAGAAGCAGCGCAGGGCCTTTTTGCGGATCCGTGCCGACGTCGTGCTGGCGCAGGCTGCCTTCAAGGGCTACCTGCGCCGCAAGCAGATCATGGAGACGCGCCTCGGCAACGCTGCTCTGGTGATCCAGCGGCACTGGCGCTCGCGCCGCGCGATGCGCGTCTGGCGGGCGTACCGCAACAAGATCGTCCTGGTCCAGAGCCTGTGGCGTGGCCGCAAAGCGCGCCGCGGCTACAAGACGATGCGCGAGGAGGCACGCGATCTGAAGCAGATCTCGTACAAGCTGGAGAACAAGGTGGTGGAGCTGACGCAGTCGCTGGGCACCATGAAGGCACAGAACAAGGAGCTGAAGAGCCAGGTGGAGAGCTACCAGGGCCAGATCAAGTCGTGGCAGACACGCCACAAGGACCTGGAGCAGAAGACCAAGGAGCTGCAGACGGAGGCGAACCAGGCCGGCATTGCGGCGGCCCGGCTGTCGCAGATGGAGGAGGAGATGCAGAAGCTGCAGCGCAGCTTCGAGGAGTCGACGACCAACGTGCGGCGGATGCAGAAGGAGGAGCAAGACCTCAAGGACTCGCTGCGCGCGACCAGCACGGAGCTCGAGGCGGCGCGGCAGGAAGTCACACGGTCCGAGGCGGAGAAGAACAGCTTGCGCCAGCAGCTGGCCGAGATGCAAGAGGCCCTGGAGCTGGCCCGCCGCGCGGCACCGATGATGAACGGAGCGGCAGCGGACATCCTGAACGGCAACGGCGTCAACGGGGTCAACGGCAACGGCCTGGCGCCGGCCAACGGGCTGATCAACCTGGTCTCGTCCAAGAAGCCGTCCAAGCGCCGCAGCGCGAGTATCGAGCCGCGCGAGCTGGACCGCTACAGCACGACGTACAACCCGAGACCGGTGTCGATGGCGGTGACGGGCCGGCAGAACATGCCGAGCGCGGACAACGTGGAGCTGGAGCTCGAGGGCCTGCTGGCGGACGAGGAGGGTCTCAACGAGGAGGTGACGCTGGGGCTGATCCGCAACCTCAAGATCCCGTCGCCCAACACGACGCCGCCGCCGTCGGACAAGGAGGTGCTGTTCCCGTCGTACCTGATCAACCTGGTGACGTCGGAGATGTGGAACAACGGCTTTGTCAAGGAGTCGGAGCGCTTCCTGGCGAACGTGATGCAGTCGATCCAGCAGGAGGTCATGCAGCACGATGGCGAGGACGCGATCAACCCGGGGGCGTTCTGGCTGTCGAATGTGCATGAGATGCTCTCGTTTGTGTTCCTGGCGGAGGACTGGTACGAGCAGCAAAAGACGGACAACGACGACTACGACCGGCTGCTGGAGATTGTCAAGCACGACCTGGAGAGCCTCGAGTTCAACATCTACCACACGTGGATGAAGGTGCTCAAGAAGCGGCTGCAGAAGATGATCATTCCGGCCATCATCGAGTCGCAGTCGCTGCCGGGCTTCGTGACGAACGAGAACAACCGGTTCCTGGGCAAGCTGCTGCAGTCGAGCTCGGCGCCGGCGTACAGCATGGACAACCTGCTCAGCCTCCTGAACAGCGTGTACCGGGCGATGAAGGCGTACTACCTGGAGGACAGCATCATCACGCAGACGGTGACGGAGCTGCTGCGGCTGGTGGGCGTGACGGCGTTCAACGACCTGCTGATGCGGCGCAACTTCCTCTCGTGGAAGCGCGGTCTGCAGATCAACTACAACATCACGCGCATCGAGGAGTGGTGCAAGAGCCACGACATGCCTGAGGGCACGCTGCAGCTGGAGCATCTGATGGTGCGTCTTTTTGCGTGAGAAGGTGTCGATGAGAGAGGACTGGATTGCTGACTGCTCGTGTAGCAAGCGACGAAGCTGCTGCAGCTCAAGAAGGCGACGCTGAACGATATTGAGATCATTCAGGACATTTGCTGGATGTGAGTGGTTCCCCCTTCCCCCCCCGTGCGGCTTGACTCTGGCGACTGACGCATTTCTTCGCAGGCTGTCGCCGAACCAGATCCAGAAGCTGCTGAACCAGTACCTGGTTGCCGACTACGAGCAGCCGATCAACGGCGAGATCATGAAGGCAGTGGCGTCCAAGGTCAACGAGAAGGGCGACGTCCTGCTGCTGCAGGCGGTCGATATGGACGACAGCGGCCCGTACGAGATTGCGGAGCCGCGCGTGATTGTGGCTCTCGAGACGTACACGCCGTCGTGTACGTGGCCTCCCTCCCCTGAATTCCGGTGGCTCGGGTGCTAACGTGTGCAGGGCTGCAAACGCCTCGGCTGAAGCGGCTGGCGGAGATTGTGTCGGCGCAGGCGATTGCGCAGCAGGAGAAGCAGGAGCTCGAGTACGGCGAGGGGGGCGAGCTCGCGGACGTGGACGAGATGCCGGAGGCGATCGAGGCCAGCGCCTAGAGGGCGACGCCGGGCCTGCGGTCGGGGCTTCCGCAGCCGAGCGAGTCGCCGACGACGGTGTTGCTGGCGGCGTTTGACGGCAACCGGAGCCTGAGCCGGGGCCGGCGACGGGACCGGAGCCGGCATGGGAAGCGGCGAGGCGCAGACGAAAGCAGCGGAGCAGTCCGGCCGCGCTCTTTGGCGTGTGCGGCCAAGCCATGACGGGCGGCTGGCAGGCTTTCCGAGCCGGAGCTGAAGACGTCCGGCGGACTGGACTGTACGATGACGATCGTGATGAGGGCGGCCGAGTGGTTTCTGTACAGCGATTTAATTGGGTGTTTTCTGTTTCTTGTCGTGTGAAGAACGGACCCATTCCCCTCATCCCCCCTCTCCCCCTCTTTGATGCCGTCCACGCTCCATTCGGGTTTTCTTGGGCCCAACCTCTCCATTCTGTTGTTTTAGACCTCTTGCATTGTTGGACAGAAGCGATCTATGATTTGTTATACTGGCCTTTGATGTTATGACCGCTGACGAGGCTGCCGTGGAGAAGGCGAAGCGCGACACGTGATTGGCCACAGCAGCAGTGAAAAAAGTCTGCAGCCTGCCCCAAAGAAATGCCCTTTTTGCGCCAGACGTTTGTTTTTTTTCCTTTACGCTCGTCCTGGCAACATGAGGTGCGGGCCGCCTCTTTACGGTAGAGTCTGACATTCGACCACGGCAGACTCTGACTTTTGACGGATCCTCTCGACGGTCTTCGCCCCGAACCCGAACGAAGAAGCATGTCTCCGGACGCATCGCCGTCGCCGTCGCCGTCGCCGCCGCCGGCGGCGCCGCGGCGCAACCCCAACATTGTGGTGACGGGGACGCCGGGGACGGGCAAGACGACGCACTGCGCGGCGCTGGTGGAGCGGGTGGCGGGCCTGCGGCACGTGTCGGTCAACGACGTGGTGCGGGAGCAGGGGTGCCACGAGGGGTGGGACGCGGCGTACCAGAGCTGGCTGGTGGACGAGGACCGGCTGCTGGACGCGCTGGAGCCGGCGCTGGCGGGCGGCGCGGGCGGGTGCGTGGTGGACTGGCACGCCTGCGACCTGTTTCCGGAGCGCTGGGTGGACCTGGTGGTGGTGCTGCGGGCGGACACGGCGACGCTGTACGACCGGCTGGCGGAGAGGTGGGCGGCCTTTTCTTTCTTTCACCCCTTTCGGTACTGATACACTGACACGCTGATGACAGAAAATACCCCGAGGCCAAGCTGCAGGAGAACATGGACGCGGAGATCATGGAGGTGCTGCTGCAGGAGGCGCGCGACGCGTTTGCCGAGGAGATGGTGGTGGAGCTGGCGTCCAACACGCCCGACGACATGGAGGCCAACGTGGACCGCATCGCGGCGTGGGTTGCGCAGTGGAAGAAGGACCAGGGCGTGGAGGGAGAGGAGGCAGCCGAGGCGTAGTCGAGGCGCAGTCGAGGCATCCAGAAGATATCAAGCCTTCCAACCGTTGACCGCTGGCGCCGTCCGCCTGCCGGTACAGCCTGTGTGATGCCTGTAGGCTCGTAGAGGCCAGAGACCTGCAACGGCTGCAGCAGCGTCTACCGCCATCCGTCGGAGACCGAGTCGAGCGTGGCCCGGCCCGGCGTCTTTCGGTCCGGAGGTCCCCGCGGCGATTGGCTTATCAGATGTAGCTAAAATTTGTCATCCGTCAACACGACTCGACTCACAACCTCTTCTCTTCTCCTCCAACATCCTCCTTCCCGCCCCCCCCAACATGGCCCCCATCGTCCTCAACTTTGTCACCGGCAACGCCAACAAGCTGGCCGAGGTCCAGGCCATCCTGGCGCCGGCGGACGGCGACGACAGCCCGCGCATCACGGTGACCAGCCGCGCGGCGGATCTCGTCGAGATCCAGGCCGCCACCATGGAGGAGGTCACGCTGGACAAGTGCCGGCGGGCGGCGGATCTGGTGGGTGCCGTGTGCCGTCTGTCTACCGCTGTTCTTGACGAGCGCTGACGGCCAGATCCAAGGACCGGTGCTCGTCGAGGACACGTGCCTCTGCTTCAACGCGCTCCAGGGGCTGCCGGGGCCGTACATGTGGGTGCCGACAGTCTGACCGTTTGACAGTCTGCCACCCAGCGCTCACCAGACAGCAAGTGGTTCATGCAGAGCCTCGGCCACGACGGGCTCAACAAGCTGCTGGCCGGGCACGCGGACAAGTCGGCGCGCGCCGTGTGCACGTTTGCGCTCAGCCGCGGGCCCGGCCACGAGCCCGTCCTCTTCCAGGGCGTCACCGAGGGCACCATTGTGCCGGCGCGGGGGCCTTCGCGCTTTGGTGGGTGGCCCTCGCTCTCGCTCTCTCCTCGTTGTGCGGCGCCTGCTGACCGCCAGGCTGGGACCCCATCTTCGAGTACCAAGGCGAGACGTAGGTCCCCTTCTCCCCATTCTGATCACCACGAGACCCAGGCTGACCCCCAGCTACGCCGAGATGGACAAGGCCAAGAAGAACACCATCTCCCACCGCTCCAAGGCGCTGCAGAAGCTGCGGGCGTACCTCCTGGAGGAGGCGAGCAGCGACAAGGCGCTGTAAGGAGCCGCAGGGGAGAGAAGCATGCACGTAAACAGAAACGACACCCAATCTAGACGATACCCAAGGCGAACACCGCATGCAGACGCTAGAATACAAAAGCTGTGCCGTCAAATTCAGTCCGCCGCCCCGCCGCTCAGAGGCTCCCCTGTCCGTCCACCACGTCCTCGGGCCGCGGCCGCAGTCTGCCGTTAGCAATGCCGGAGGAAGAACAACCAAAAGACAAGACCACCCACTTGAGCACCTCAAAGGCGCGGAACCGCCCCAGGTAGCGCGCGCCGCGGCGGTAGGGCTTGAGCAGCTGGTCGGGAAAGTGGTGCTCGAAGCGGCGGCGGCCGACGAGGCGGGCGACGGGGTGGCCGTCGCGGAAGATGGGGTCGAAGACGAGCAGGTTGGTGTCGCCGGCCGTCGTGCGCTCGAGGCCGACAATGGTCAGCGAGTGGCCGGGGTGCTGCCAGTAGATGGGCGGCAGCGTGGTGGCGCGGACCTTGCCGTCGGTGCCGTCCGGCGCCCGGCGGCCGCGCGCAAAGTACTCCTCGACGTCGCGCAGCAGCAGGTCGCGCGCCGTTTCTGCAGTGGTGGACGCCGCCCCCGCCGCCGCAAACGCCCGCACGCTGCACGGGATGGCCAGGCTGTGGAACATGGCGGCGGCCTCGGGCGTGCCAATGTACTTGCGCGTGCCGCGGATGCCGCCCGTCTCGATGCGGCCGCGCGCGTTGAAGCCGCGGTCCCACGCGCGCTCGATGCGGTCCTGCAGGTCGAACACGCTCGGCAGCGCGTCGCCAAACAGCTCGTGCCCGGGGTACTGCGCGCCCACAATGTACGACACCAGCGTCTGGATGTTGCGGTAGCCGCAGAAGCCGCCTGGTGGTCAGTCCGAGGGAGCCCTTAAGCATAAGCCAGGGCCAGACGCAGGGGCCACCCACCCTCCTTGGGCAGCCGGGAGATGTGCTGCACGCACGGGTCGCACAGGTACGCGTACTCGGTCGTCGGGCTCTGCTCGAGCAGCTGCTTCAGGACCGGCACGATGCCTAGACGGACGGCCAGACGTCAGCCGGAGTAATGCCAGCGGGCCCTCACACAGACGCACCTTGGTGCCGCACCCCCCACTCCTTCTCGAGGTAGGCGGCCAGCGTGTCCGGCATCCGCTCCTCGTCCGCGTACTTGCCGAGCTCGGCCTTGCCCAGCCGCCGCGGCTTGTCGGGCGGCGCGCCGGAGGCCTTGCCGTTCTTGGTCGTGGCGGCGCCTTTGCGCGTCCCGGCTGCGGTCGACGGCCTCGACGGCCTCGACGGCCTCCGCACCGCCGTCCCAGCCCAGAACGCCAGCCATGCGCGGAGGGTGGCCGCCGGGCTGCGGGCCGCCGTGCTGTGGGCCGCCGTCGACGGTCGGCGCTTCGGCTCGCGGTCGTGTCCGTGTCCGTGTCCGTGCCCGTGCCCGTGGTGATCGCGCTGGCGCTCGCGGCGCGCTCGATGTCGCGCGTGGCGAGCGTCCCGGGTCTCGACCTCCGACTGGCCGCCACCACCCGCCACCACTTCCTCGCCGCCGCCGCCGCCGCCGCCGCCCACCTCCCCCCCCTCCGCGTAGTCGAGCGCGGCGTGCAGGTCCACGTGGTAGGCCATCTCGGTCGCCAGCAGCGACTCGTGGCACCCGTCCACGGGGCACTCGGCCAGCGAGCCGTCGCCGTCGCTGTCGCTGTCGTCCGGGTCGTCGGGCACCGCGGTCGCCGTAGTCGCCGCCGCCGCCGCGCCGCGTTTCTCGTCCATGCCGGCGGTCGTGCCGGCGGTCGTGCCCGCTGTCATGCCGACTGTCGGTGTGGAAACGCCCCCCGTCGTGGTCGTCGCGGCCGTCGGGCCACGGTGGTGGTGAGGCTGGGGCTTAGCGTCGGCGGCTGGGCAGCGCCACAGCGTTTTCATTGGCTGCCGTCGACAGGCTCGACAGCGAGGCTGGGCTGAGCAGAAGACAAAAAGAAAGTAAGATAGTCCTGCCCAAGAAGTCAAGACGAAACGACCAAAACGAAAAAAGACGAGACGCCGACCCAGGGCATGGCCGCGGCGAGGCGGCTTGGCTGCACGAACGGCGCGGAGACGAGGCGCGGGAGACGCGGAAGACGGGGCGGCGGACTCGACAAACGTCGACGTCTGAAGCCTCCCGCTGGCTGTCGTGTCGTGTTCTTGTGTGTCCCTTTTGTCCCTTTTGTCCTTTTGTCCCTTTTGTTTGCCCACGCCAGACCACTCGTCGCCAAACGAGAGGCAGGTGCGACGCTGCCGCTCGCTGCCGCCCTGTTTCCCAAACGGGAGTCGTTCTCCTCCCGAGACGGCGCAGCCTATTTACTCCGAAAATATATTTGTAGCCTACGATCCACAGAGCACCCGAGACACGACGAACAGGCGAGGCGGCCTGCGCGGCGTCCTCGTGCGCAACCCGCCGGCCAGGCGACCGTGGCACCCATACGCAGCCCGACCAGGCCAGGTCGCACACAAGGGACGAGTCACAAGAGGACGAGGAACGAAGAGACAGCAGGAAAACGGATTTCAGCCGCGGCAGAGATACAGGAACCCAAGAGGCAGAGCCGGCACCGCGTCCGGCAAGAAGGCAGGCAAGCGGAGACGTTGCCTCGGCGCTGCATCCATCGTCTTGGGCGGCTGAGCGTCAACTGGCCGGCCTGCACTGCCACCTTTTGATGCCCAACAGCCCCCCATTCCCCTAGACCTTGACGTTCTTGAGCTTCTCGGCCGCCTGGTCGACGCCGGCCGCCGCCTTCTGCTTGGGCGGCGCCTTGTCGGCGGCCGCCTTGGCCTTCTTCTGCGAGGTCGAGTCCTTGGGCAGCTCCTTGGTAAAGGGCAAAAAGTCGGGTGCCCTGCGGTCGGTCAGCCATGCAGCTCCACCTTACACTTCCTCGTCTCTTCCAGGCCGCCGTCCTTACCCTGGCAGGTACTTGCGAAGCGGCTCCGGGATGCGGACGCCCTCCGGCGTCTGGAAGTTCTCCAGAATCGCGCACATGGTGCGGCTCGTCGCCGTCAGGGTCGAGTTGAGGCTGCGGGTTAGAACGGGCATGCCGCGGTAAGACCAGGCGGTACAAGCAGGAGACGCCGCCTACCAGTGGACGTATTTCTTCTTGACTGGAGAGAGTCAGCAGCAGATTCTCAATGTCCTGGACGACGCAGGGGCTTACCATCCGTCTGTGTCTTCGGGCCGTAGCGGATGTCCAGAGCGCGCGACTGGTCTGTTGACGGTCAGCATCGTCTTTTCTGGGCGTTGCTCGGGCTGGACAGGAACCGACAGTCTGTGCAGTTCGAGCAGGAGACGAGCTCCTTGTATTCTCCTTGGAAGGGGAACCACGCCCTGAGGCACGTCAGCAGGTCTCTTCTTGAAAGCAAGGGCTGGGAAGGGGGGGGGCCTACTCCAGATCGTATTTCTTGCTGGCGGCCTGGTTGAAGGCGCCGCTGACAATGGCAACCACGCGGTAGGGGAGGCCCAGCGACTGGCAGAACTCCTCCGAGTTGGCAATCATCTCGTCGAACATTTCCCAGCTCTTTTCGGGGTCTGTCGTCGTGAGCAGGGCGCGGCCAGAAGCAACACAGCACCACAAGACGCTGGGCACCTACCGCACAGAACAAACTGCTCGACCTTCTCAAACTGGTGGACGCGGAACGTGCCCCACGCGTCTTTGCCGTGCGAGCCCGCTTCGCGGCGGCTGTCCGAGGGCATGTGAGCGGGTGCAAGGAGAAAAGACACTATCAGGATCCACGTACAAGCATGTGCTGTAGCCGGCATACTTGATGGGCCTGGGAAACGGTCAGCAGGGGTCCGCATGGGGCGGGTGGACGGGCTCAGGATCCTACATCTCGTTCGCCTGCAGCCACTGGCCGGCGTGGTAGGCAGAGATGGGCTGCTCGGAGGCTTGTTCGGTCAGTCACCGCTCGCTTGGTGGTGCACGACTGTCTGTTCTGGGGCGTAGCTTACTTGCTGCAACTCGTTAGCCAGGAGTAAGACAGACAGAACACCATGCAGGGCATACCAATCAGATACTTCTCCGAGTCGCCGTCGACAACCTGGGGGCGTTAGCCGAGGCACACGGTCACGGTAGGCCTGGGCGGCACGGCAAAACTGCGGCCACCTGCCTTGTAGAGCTGCTCACTGTGGCTGGTCAGTTTGGTCGAGCGCGTGCATGTATACAACGGGTCCCGCAACGTACTCAAAGTCGTCGAGCTGGGCTGTTTGCGCCATGATCTCCTTGGACCTGGTGCGGGGTCAGTCTGGTGTCGAGAGGCCGGCATGTGTGCGGACTTGGCCTACATCATAAACGGCGACTGCAGGGCCGTGTAGCCGTGTTTTTGTGTGAGAAACTCGAGGCCGTCTGAAGGGTGAGCACAACGACTGGCCAGCAGCAGAAGCAAGGGCAGACATACAGTTGATGATCGCCTGGTTCCTGCTGGAGTGAGCAGGTCGTCCACCGAGTAGGGCAGAACAGAAGCACGCTTACAAGAAGACCTGGTAGACGTATTAGCAAGCCAGAAGAAGCCAGAAGACAGCAGAGACACAGCAGCAGGAGAGAGACAACGTACACCCCAGTTCTTGAGAAAGTAGCCGCGGTGGCCGACGACCTTGCTGCAGGGCGCGATTAGCACAGGATCCCGGGGGAGGGGGGCTGTCAGCGGCACCTACACGCCCGCCTCGGGGTTGTAGCCGTCGATGCGCAGCAGCAGCTCGTGGTGCGACAGCAGGGTGCTGCGGTCCTCCTGGCCGACGGGGACGGCGCGGTCGGCGGGCACCCAGGTCTGCACGACGGGGTTGTTGTCCTCGTTGTTGTCGACGGGCACGGAGTCGTGGATCAGGTTGCCGATGCTGCCGAGCGCCTTGTTCATGGCCTTTTCCTTGACGGCCGCGCTGTCCAGCAGGTCCTTTTTCTGCTTCTCAATGGCCAGCTTCTGCTGCAGCAGGTCGTCTGCGTTCTCCTTGGCCTTTTTCTTGGCGCCGATCTGCTTTTCTGGGGGGGTCAGCCGGGTCAGCTTCCAGGGAGCGTCTGTCGTCCCCCCGCGGACAACTCACGGATCTCGTTGATCTTGGCGTTCAGCCTCGCATCCGGTTAGCTGACAGCCGACACCCGCACCCTTCTTCCGTCCGCCACCTACTGGGTCGCATCGTAGAGCGTGCGGCGGTGGTCCTGCCACAGGGCTATGACCGCGTCGACGACGCCGGGGTCGGCATAGCGGCGCTGGCGACGGTCAGCGTCTCGATTCTGGGTCAGTGCCACGAGCAAAAAGACACCTACGCGCTGGCTCTCCCGCACGACCTCGGGGTTGCCGCCGCGCTCGGCGATGAGGTCGAGCACGTCGAGCATGGTGGCGAGCGGACGTCGATTCGAGACGACCGAGACGACAGACGATACGGCGAGCGGAGAGTTGGGCTTCGTACGCGCAGTCAGGCGCGGTCGCGGAGGGTCAGAGAATCGCGGTGAACGCGGTGACAGGCGACGCGAGGAGGGCGGAACAAACGGCAGAGACCGCCCTTTAAATTTTGAGCTTGCTTTTTTCGGCGGACAGACTAATACCGACGCCGTACGCTCGATGTGGCCAGCTGGAAGGAGGGGCAGGCACGCGCCGCCGTAGTGGGGTCGCCGCGGGCAGGCGATAACGCCGATAAGCGACAGAACGGGTTGCACTTGGTTGTGCTATACTTCTAGGTTGTCCTATAAGCGACACAAGAACGAAACCCCTGCCCATATGTAAACGTAAACCTGTATGTATAGATACTGTCCTTCCATTACCGTCGACGAGGATCCCAATGGCCACAAAAACGCAAACAAGAGATAGAGGGATAGAAATAGAGAGGCCAGAACCAGAGGCCTCAAAGCATCAAGAGACCTCACATCACGAGACCTCAAACCACACATCACCACGAGTCACCACGAGACCCCACACCTCACATCATCGCGCACTTGCCGCTGTCCTGGGGCTCGTTGGGGTTCTGGGCCTTTTCGATCTGGCCGATGAGCAGCTCAAAGGCCTTGGCGACGTTGGTGTCGAAGCGCGCGCTGGCCTCGGTCCAAGCGCAGTTGAACTTCTCGGCGAGCTTCTTGCCGTCCTCGACGGTGACCTGGCGCTGCTCGGGCCGCAGGTCGCTCTTGTTGCCGACGACGACGAGCGGCACCCAGTCGACGCCGAGGTGGTCGAGGATCTTGTCGCGGATCACCTGGATCATCTCGTACGACGGCTTCGACGACACCGAGTACACCAGCATGTACCCATGGATGCCGATAAAGTGCTTCGAGTTGAGGATGCTGTACTCGTCCTGGCCCGCCGTGTCCACAATCTCCGTCGCAAACTCCTGCCCCTTGTACTTGATCTCCTTGCTGAACGTGTTCTCGATTGTCGGGTAGTAGCTCTCGATAAAGTGCCCGTCCACGAACCGCACCGCCAGCGACGATTTGCCTGGCTGTTAGCACCTCGACAGACATTGCAACACAGCACAGCACACGCCGATCCGACACCCACCGACGGAGCGACTGCCAACAATGGCGATTTTCCGCTGCTTGGACGGCGAGGGCATGGACGACGAGGGTGCGCGGGACAAGGCCGGCCGCGGCAGAGGACAAAAAGGGTCAGGGAGGCCGAAGGCGACAACAGGCAGGTTGGCGGGGGGCAAGTTGGCGGACGGCCGTTTGTCCGCTTGTCGTCGTCAGCAGCGTCTAGCGGCGGTTGTGTTTGTGTGTTTGCTCGGATCGCCGTTGTTGTTGGTAAGGTGCAGGCGCGCACAGGAACGGAACAGACAGCTCAAGATGCGCGGCGGACGAGACGACGAAAACACGACAACGGGATGACGACGAGAACGGAGCAACGCCAGCAATCGAGTGGAAAAGGTGGCGCAGAAAGGACGGACGGACGGCCGCCAAAACGAAAATGTGTGTGTGACGGAGGGGCCAAGCCCAGACCCAGCCGAAAGGGGGGGGTCCTTCCCAGTTAGCCCGGACGCTTCTCCGACCGTACTCCGTACTCCGTACTACTAGCTGTGTATTAAGCATACTGTGTTGCCTGCGCACCGCCGCGGAAGCCACCAAGCGGTGGCGCAAACGCAAGGGCCAGCCAGCCAGCCAGCCAGGCCAGCCACTTCCTTCTTTGTCCACTGCACTGCCTCCGGCAGGCCTGCAAGCCCGTGTCTGCATCGTCACTGGCACGTCCGGCACGTGATCATACGGTCAAGCGGGCAACGACAAAGTGCATTTGCGCCTGCGTAATCGCTATGTGGAAAAAAGGCATGTCTCATAGCTCGGCGGCGATCACGACCTCGCCTTCTCGCCCTACGCCCGCGCATCCAGCTCCTGCGCCAGCGCCCGCAAACGCGCCGTGAAGTGCTCCGAGCTCTCCGGGCCCCCGATCTGGTCGTGCAGCACAATGAACTGGCGGATCGACTCCAGCAGCGGCGCCAGGTTGCCGCTGGGCGACAGCCGCGCAAACGCCTCGTAGACCGGCTCGTGCAGACACAGGTAGCCCAGCAGGATCGACAGATACGCAAACGGCACGTTGAGCTGCGACTTTTCTTCCGAGTCGGCCTGGCCTGTCAGCACGGGAAGGGCACGGGAAGGGTGATGGTGAAGGGTAAACAGAGTCAACGGGGGTACCGGGGTAAAGGGGACCTACCTCGGCTGCCATCGCCCGGCCGTCCAGAAACGTCTTGCCCAGCTGGTCGAGCACGGACAGCCCGCCGCCCTGGACCAGCGTCTCGCCCGCCGCCGGGTCGTTCTCGGAGAAGTTGATCATCACGCCCAGCATCAGCAGCAGCTCGTTCAGCGCGTCCGGCGCCACGTCGCCGCCCGCCTTGGCCGCGCCCGCCACGGCTGTGAGCGCCGCCGCGCTGACATCCGCCAGCCGCAGAAGCAGGCCCCTGTCCACGTAGTATCGCGCCGCGTCCGGGTTGTTGTTGGCCGTGTTCATCGCCAGCTTGAGCACCAGCAGCTCCAGGTCGTTGAACCGGTGGCTGTGCGTCTGGTGGTGCGCCAGCGCCCCCTCCAGCGCGCGCGCAAGAATCGGCAGGTACCGCTGCGTCCATTCCGCGCTGATGTCCGACTGCATCGCCGACACCGAGTGCATTTCCAGCAGCGACAGCGCCAGGAAGACGTCCACCGACTCGGCCACGTCCCCTCGGAACCCGCCGGAAAGCAGCCGTGGCGTCGAGTCGCCGTCGTCGGCGTCTTTGTCGTCCTCCTCCTCCTCCTCGTCCTCGTCCTCGTCGTCGTCTGCAGGCGAGAGCGCAGCGTCCACCACGCCAAACAAGAGCTTGGTCAGCACGGCCGACAGGGCGCCGTCGTCTTCGCCAAGACCGCTGACCCCGCCCGCCGCCGCCTGCAGCTGCTGCGCATACAGATGCAGCGCCTTCAGCGCCAGCGTGCGCGGAGACAGCTGCGGGGGCGCCGCCGCCGCCGGCTTCCACACCGGCAGCTTGGCCACCGTCTTTTTGACGCTGGCGAGCTGCTGCCGCATGTGGACAGACACGTTGCTCTTGCGGTCCTTGGCCACCATCTCAATGTCTGCGTCCACCGCCAGCTGCTTCGCAAACAGGCCCCGGATCTTCTGCTCCCGGAACTCGCGAAGAAGGCCGCGCGAGGCCGACCCGCTCGCCAGCAGCGTCATCACAATGCTGACCAGGGCGTAACCGGCCACCACGTCCGTCTCCTCACCCACCTGGCGGAACAGGCGCATCTCGGCGCCCTGGTCGCGGAAATGGCGCAAAAAGGACTTGTCCTGCAGCTTCTGCACCATCTCTAGAAGCGCCGCGCGACGAGCTGAAGACGGCTTGCCCGTCGTAGGCTGGCCAACACGGTCCATGATATCGACCAGCTCGTCTGCAAACCGGCTGTTCGCGCCGGCCTGGCGAAGCTCGTGGATGCTTTGGATGGCCCCTGCTGGCCCGCCGGTTGCCTCATCGTCCAAGTCCAGCCCAGCACGGGGTGCCGGCTCCGGTGCCGGCAGCAGGCTCTCAAGGAGCGCGAGGTCGTTGCTGCCTTGCGGCCCGCCGAGGGCTAGCGGCTCCTCGGCCAGCATGGTCCGCTCGAGATTGTATGTGAACTTGACACCAGGCCGTCTCGTCACGGCGCGACGCGTAATCGTGCCCGGCGTCGACGGCGCCGCAAGCGACGCCTTTCCTGGCGAGGCGGTCATAACGCTGTCCAGGTCCATGAACGCGCCGCGGTCCTCGACCCTGGGTGTGCTGTGCAGGGACCGGTACCGAGACAAGATCGTGTCCGTGTCGCTGCTGGCGTCGTCTTCCGTGGCACGGGGTTCTTCGTGCGGCATGCCACCTTCGTCAATCTCCTCGTCCTCCTCCTCGTCCTCCTCCTCCACCTCCTCTTGCGCAGCAAGGGTGTCGATCAGGCGACGCCGCTTCCTCTGTTTCGGCCCTTGCGCTGTGGACGCTGGTCGTGCGGCTGGACGTGCAGTCGGTGGTGGCCGCGCAGCCGCCAAAGTTCTCTGCTGCTGTTGTGGCCGCTGGCTGGACGTTGTGTCGTCGGTGTTGCCCGGCGGAAGGTTGTCGCGTGACCGAAAAGCCACCGGCGCGCGGTGTGGCGTTTCGGCTTGGGGCGGCGGCTTCCGGCTGCTGTCCTTGGCCGCTGTTGAGGGGAGCACAGCCTTTGCCTTTCGTGGCGACGCAGCCGTCGAGCGAGGCGTCTTGGGGCTCCCGGAAACGTCAGCCGTCTCGCGCGGCGGCGTCTGCAGAGCGCGCGGACGCTGCGGCGACTTTGTGGCGGCCGCTCCGGTTGTTCTGCTTTGCCGCTGGAGCAGCGGCGACGAGAGCGAGACCGCTGCGGTGCTGGTGCTGCGTGAGGCGTGCTGGATCTTCTTGGCCTGAACGGACGTGGCCCCGGCACCTGCGCCTGCACCGGCGCTCGTCTGCAGGGCCGGCGCTGCCTCGCCGGGGGGCGGCTTTCGTTTCAGGCCGCGCACCGTCTCGCCGGCTGCGCGAGAAGCAGCAGCAGCTGCTGCCGCGCTGCGCTGCTGCGCCATGGGCGACGCGGCGAGCTTTGCGGTCGCCGCACCTCGGCTGCCCGTGGCAGCCCCGGCGCCCTTGCCGCTGGCGGCTGCTGGCCGCGCGGCTGTGGGCAGCGGCCGCGGCGTCGCCATGGACGTGACCGCGCGCGGTTCTTCGTCCACGAAATCGTAGTCGTAGATATCCTTGACGGGCGTCGTCGTCGTCGTCGTCGTCGTCGTCGTCGTCGTCGTCGTCGCCTGCGCCGCGGCCGGCGGCCGGGCCTTGGCACCCGCCTTGCCGTAGGCCACCAGCTTCTTCTTGGGGCGCTGGCCGCCGCCCGCTTTGCTCAGCGCCGACATCATGGCTTGACGGCAAGATGGACGTGCGCGCGAGACGAGGCCGAGAGGAGACAGAGGCTGTGCTCGTCGGTCGACCGAGCGCGCGCGCGTGTCCTGTTGCGACCAGACGGGAACGGTGGCAGACGAGACGCGGCGCCTGGGCCGTTTGTCGGAGACAGTGAAGCGCGCCTGAATTCAATGGCAGGTCGGCGGCGCGGTGGGGAGACGTGTTTGGGCATCCGTCGTTGGGCGAAGCGAGGAGCTCAAAAAAACAGCCCGTAATAATGCTTAAGCATACAGGGAATGCTCGTCTTGTGTTGCGTGTCAGGACCGGCCGGCCCAGTGTCGACGGGAAGGAGCGCGTCGGGGGCGTCGGGTCGGGAATCAAAACAGGAAGGACCGCTCGGCCGCGGCGACCGTCATGGGTGGGAGTGCGGCGCGCTCGCGGACGACGACGTGCAACGGGAAGGAAGGAAGGCGGGCGGCGGGCGGCGGTCGGCGATGCGGATTGTTTACCAAAAAGGATGCGTGCTGCCGGTCTTGGTCATGACAAAGGGTTGGCGGGCGGCAAAAATCGGCACTGTGTGTGCACTGTTCTAGCACTGGGCGGGCGCTGGGCAGACATGCTATGCGAGAGCATGCCGCTGGCTGCAGCGCTCGCACTGTCTTGCATGTCGCAAGCCGACTCTGCGCCGCGCCGTCATAGGCCGTGTGGGATACAGTATAAAACAGTCTATGCACGGTGCATGTATGCGATTACATAACGCAAGAAGACCGCCGGCGCACGCCGCCGCCGCCGCCGTGGCCAGCCACGGCGTAACCCCCGCTTCTTGTAAGAAACCGGTCCCTCCTCCCTCCTTTGGCGGCGCGCCAGAAGATAAAGAAGGGCTGGCGCCGAGTTCCGCCCTCGGGCCCTATCTGCGCCCCAGAACAACGGCATTACGCTTACAGCATTATCAGCATTTGTATGACCAGCTCTGCGCGACGGCGGGACTGGCTCGCGCAGCGTGGGGAGCCGGCGGCGGCAGGTGCTGTGCGCCGCTCGCTCGCCGTGCCTGTCAGATAGTGGCGGCAGGCGGCTGGTCTAGGGCTGGCCAGCTGTGGCCTGGATCCCTCCGTATTCGTAGCTCCAGCACGAAGCTTAAAAAGGCTGGTCGCGCGACCATTCTGCGATAAACGAGATTCCTCCTCGAAATCTACCGCGTGCCGCCCGCCCAGCCTGCCCACCACCACCACGCCCTCTTCTCTCCGCGGCCAGACGGTTCTTCAGACGCAGCAGCGAGCGAGAGAGCCGTCCGTTCTGTGGGAGAGCCGACCCTTTGCCCCTTTTGCCGTGACCACACCCGCTGCCCGTGTTCTTTTCCCCCCTCCCCCCCCCCCCCTTCCCCCCCCCCCGCACGATGGCCTCCAAGTCGACGGCGACGACGCAGTGCGTGGGCCCCACGTACAAGGCGGCGAGCCAGAAGCCCACGGCGACGGTGTCGACGCCGGTGAGCTTCGACACGGTGACGGTGCTGCCGCAGACGCCGCAGCTCATTGCCCTGCTCTCGTGAGTGGCCTGCTGTGGGAGGGCCCCGCCCGTGGCTGACACCGGATGTCCTGTCTGACGGTACGTGCGCACGCACGCACACAGCATCATCCGCGACAAGAAGACGGACCGGGGCGACTTCATCTTCTACTCCAACCGCATCATCCGCCTGCTGGTCGAGGAGGGCCTCAACCACCTGCCGACGGTGGAGCGCAGCGTGACGACGCCGGTCGGGCGGCCGTATGCCGGGCTGCAGTTCGAGGGCAAGATCTGCGGCGTGTCCATCATGCGCGCCGGCGAGGCCATGGAGCAGGGGCTGCGCGACTGCTGCCGGTCCGTGCGCATCGGCAAGATCCTCATCCAGCGCGACGAGGAGACGGCCATGCCCAAGCTCTTCTACGACAAGCTGCCCGAGGACATTGCCGACCGCTGGGTCATGCTGCTCGACCCCATGTTTGCCACCGGCGGCTCCGCCACCATGGCCGTCGAGGTCCTCAAGTCGCGCGGCGTGCCCGAGGAGCGCATCATCTTCCTCAACCTCATTGCCAGCCCCGAGGGCATCGCCAAGTTCGCCGTCAAGTTCCCCAAGCTGCGCGTCGTCACCGCCTTTGTCGACGAAGGCCTCGACGAGAAGAAGTGGGCCGCCAAGCACTCCCCCTGTTTCCTTCTCGTCCTCCCCCCCTTTCGTGCTGACCATGGATTTCATCAGCTACATCACGCCGGGCCTCGGCGACTTTGGCGACCGCTACTACACGGTGTGATGGTCCGTCCATACAAATACACATGGCTCGAAGCCCGCAAAAGCAGGCACCCGACAAACCCGTTGTTCCCTTGCCTTTCCTCGAGAACGCCGCGGCTACGCCGCCCCCCGTATGCCGTCCGTTCATGCCGGTCCTCCAGGGCGGGCAATCCGGCGTCTGGTCCCTTTCCCCCTTTGCAGCTGGCCGGCCCCCTCTCCGTAGTCGTTGTAGCTCGCAGCGTGTCTCCAACCCTGGCATCGGGCATTCAATCCTCCTCGTCGTCGTCCACGATCCCCTCTCCCGCGTATCGCCGGTCACCACCGTCGTCGTCGTCGTCGTCGCCGTCTAGGTCGCGCCCCGACGTGGCGCCGCGGCTCGGGGCAAAGCGGCCCGCGCCGCCCGACGCTCGTGCGCTGCTTTTCTCGGTCTCGGCTTTTTCTTTGGCCACCGCATCTGTTTGGATGAGTACGCGCACGCCAACATACAGACAGCACACAGGCACAGGTGGCAAGGACGGCTCACCTGCTGCATCCACCCACTCGCCATACACGTCCACAGGGTCTGAAAGATCTGTTTGTCCAGCACGTCAGCATCCCCCCGGTCGTTTGTGGTCCCCTCCTCCCCCCCCCAGGCACACGCACAGTTGATTGAGCACTGGAACTTCTGGCCGCACACCTTGCACTCCAAGTAGCCAATGCCGACCTTCTTGTCGAGCTTCACGGCCACGGACTTCTCGTGGTTGCAAAACAGGCACGTGAATGTGGTTGGCAGCGGGTCGGCCTGCGCGCGGTTGTCAGCAAGGCAGTCCCTCTCCCTCCCCCCCAGCAGACAGGTCGCCGTCTGCATGCGGCAAACCCCGACGGTCCAGCCACCACACGTCTGGGCGTCTGCGTGTCTGCGTGTGTGCGCCCACCTTTTTGGGGCCCATCGGCTTGCGTGAGCTCTTGCGTTTTCCCATGGCGGGCAGACAGCAGCAGGGGTGGCGCGGAGCGGGAAAAAAGGGCAAGGGCAGGGTGCGAGCGCGGTGAACGCCTGGGTGGGGATCGTGAGTCGATCTATGCTTAGACTCTGGCCGGCTTGTCACTCGTGTTGCGCAGCGGGCGTCGGGGGGGACGTCGGACGTCGGGGGGGCGTCTGGGTGGGCGGCTCGTCTCTCTGTTTTCGCCGTGGAGCAGCAATGTTTGCGGTCGGCCCTACTCCGTACTTGCGCTGCCGTAGTCGGAATGCCATTTGGAGTAGTCAGCAGGTGTCCGGCGCGCGCGCGCGCGCGCGCCGGCGGTGTATCTTAAATCGAACTGTGGAGTATTCGTCCGTCGTGCGGGCTGCCCGCTTGGCCTTGCCCAAAACAGTAGTTGTATACTCCGTATGTGTTACCTGAAAGGGCGGGTTAGCGCAGGCGTGCGCCCGCTTCAGCGCCCTCCGCCTTGGCGACCCAGTAGGAACGGTGCCATTGTGCTCACCGCGCACCAGGCGGGCTCCGGCTGGTGGGTGTGGGTCCCGTGAGCGATAGCAGCTCCCCGATGACCGCACCACGCCGCCGATAACCACAGCACCCAATACGTCACATGGTCCTTGCGATCCAGGCGCCGGGAGCGTGGCGGGCCTGGGCCAGCCAACGGTCAGGGCAGGAGCGGCCGGCAGGCAGGTCCGTTGGACGGCAGGGAAACTGCAAAGAAGGGCGTGCTGCGACAACGGAGACGCAGAAAGCTCCTTCCTGCATTGCTGCCCGTTCCGGCAAACGGAGGGACGGAGAATGCGTTGCAGAAAGAGCTGTACAGTACCCCTCCTCCCCTCAGACAGACCGCCCGCCCGCTCTATCGTAGCCAGGAGCTATAAGCCTCGCCGCCAGCCTCCGCCCCTGTTATCTCCTCCCCAGATATCTGACTATCTCATCCCGCGAGCCCCGATCCATTCATTACTCGCTTCTATTTATCAACAGGAACGGAAGGTCCTTCCTTCCTAGATTGCCCAGCGCCACGCCCGTATACGCACGTCGCTCTTGCCCTTTCGGTCCGGACTCTCCGCCCCTCCTTCCCTTCCTTCGCGGCTCTGTTTCTCTCCCCCTCTCTCTCCTCTCTTACTCTCTGCGGCTTCGTATCTCTGTTCTTCCAACTGCGTATTCGAATCGTCCAGACTCCGTGCAGCATTTCGGCTTCGTTTTAGAGCCTCTCCCGCCGCTCAACCCCGGACCTCCTGCAACCTCCTGCACTCCCCCTCGTCATGGCAACCACCAATGGCACATCGGCCACCGCCGCCGCCTCTGGGACGGTCGACATGGACTATGTCGTCGGCCTGCTCCGGCAGATCGAAAAGTCGCAGGAAGAGCTGTTGGCTGTCGTCAAGTCGGCGCCCGCGGCCCTCTCGCCTGCGCATCCGGTGGCCGCCACCGCGGCGACCGCCCCGGTATCGGCCCTGAGCCCGTCTGCCTTGGCCGCGCCCGCCGCCTCGGACGACAGCGCCGCCGCCGACGCCCACGAGACCCATCCCGCCAGCCCGTCGCTGTCGTCGAGCCCCAAGTCGACGTTCACGTCGCGTATTGTCCTGACGTGCGTGGCCTCATTTTTTTGTGACGCTTAGGCCGTTGCTCGACCCCGTCTAACGCTTCCTGTAGCACCTATCCCAAGCAGATCGGCATCAATCCGTACCCCATGAACTGGGGTGCCCCGGACCCCCTTGAGCGCGGACCGATTGTCGTCTCGCGGGCGGCGTCGACCATCCGTCGACGAAATGGTTTGTTGGCTGGGGACTGGCGTGGGTTGCCTCGTTGTGGGCTTTGGCTAACGCTCTGTTTTCATTCTAGCGATCGGAGGTGCGTTCTCGAGGTGCTAGGGGTGCCTTGGACAGGGCTGAGCGAGGGGCCATCGTCTCTAACCGTTGACTCCAGCTCATGGCGGCTCGTACTCGATCTACTACGCCCTCGCTGTGGCGAGCCAGCAGCTTGACGCAAACCACCGGTGCGTATGCGCCTCTTTGCTGTCGTGCATGGGAATCCTGTCTGACACGTCCGAGACCCGACTTCACCAACACGGAACCGGCGGCCAAGATTGGGCCTTTTCCTCAGTGGTCCGACAAGAAGAAGATCGTGGCCATGGACCCCTGGGGCCACGTTGCGCCCTTCGTTTTCAAGGATATCATTGGGAAGGAGAACGGTCAGAGAGCATTGCCCACTCGCTGTCCTCGAGCACCGACTAATGGCCGTTTAGTGGACATCCGCCCCTCCATTGCCGTCACGAAAGCACATATGACGGTCTGTCCTCTGCTGTCGTGTCTTTCTCGTGCGACGCAATCATGCTGACAGCCTGTTTCAAGCTCCCCGACCTCGAAGAGAGCGTCCGCAGTGGCAGACTGTATGAAGAAGCACCGTTGCAAGATGCGATGCGAGCTCAGGAAGGAAACTAATCGTTGTGCGTCTGCCATCTAGTGTCCCTGATGGCAAGGTCTGCCTGAACGAGAAGGGCGAGCTGGCTGTGACCAAGTTCGCGGTGGAGCCGGTGGGTGAAAGACCCTCGTCTGGTACCAAAGTCCTACGTTCTTGTTGCTGACCGAGGCTCTTCAGGTCTGGTACCTGCCTGGCGTAGCAGAGAGATTTGGCATCGGTAGGTGTCACTATGCTCTTACTTCTTGTTTCGTTTCGGCGACCACAGATTCTAACCGTGGCAGATGAGGGCACCCTTCGAAGGTCGCTTTTTGAGAACACGGGTGGAAGCTACCCCGAGGTGAGTCTTGGCGGTTGGCACGGCTGTGAAAACGCTGCCCTCATTATCTGTAGCTGCTAACACGAAGTACAGCTTATCACGCGCGGCGACATCAAGATCTTCTTGCCGCCCATCGGTAAGACAGCACACGCCACTTTGTGCCATGGAATTGGTAGGAGCTGACCAGTCTTGTAGGCGGTCTCACGGTTTACTGCTTTGGTGACCCTGCCAAGATGTCCGACCCGAACGTCAAGCTGGCGCTGAGAATCCACGAC
This sequence comes from Ophiostoma fasciatum, assembly GCA_019925495.1. Classification (NCBI taxonomy): domain Eukaryota; kingdom Fungi; phylum Ascomycota; class Sordariomycetes; order Ophiostomatales; family Ophiostomataceae; genus Ophiostoma; species Ophiostoma fasciatum. Next base: position 296,212 of record JADHKM010000007.1, on the reverse strand, counting down.
GAGGTACGTCCCGTCATGAGATTCGGAGCAGTTTGTCGGGTTCTCGCCACTGACATGCAACACAGTGCAATGGAAGCGACGTCTTTGGATCCGACATCTGCACGTGCAGACCGTACCTCATCTACGGCATCGAAGAGGCTGTGAAAGAAGCCCAGCAAGGCGGCAGCGGCGTCGTGATCTATTTCCGCAAGGAAGGGCGCGCGCTTGGCGAGGTCACAAAAGTAAGAAAGCAACATTAACCCAAAAGCCCCTTTTTGCCGCATCCGATGCTAACCGTTTATCTAGTACCGTACGCACTCCCTCCTTTCTAGAGTGGATTCTTTGCAGAGACCACACTGACATTGCATCTTGCTCGAACAGTTGTGTACAATGCCAGAAAGCGAGGCGAGGACAAGGCGTCGGACTACTTCAAGAGAACCGAGAATGTGGCTGGCGTCAAGGACATGCGCTTCCAGGCGTTGATGCCCGACATTCTGCACTGGCTCGGTATTACCAAGATTGACCGCATGCTCAGCATGAGCAAGTACGTCGCCCGGTCGCTGTGGAGCAAAGTCTTGCGTGCCTTGTGTCCGGCTAACCGACCTCTCTCTTCTAGCATGAAATACGATGCCATCGTTGGCCAAGGGTACGTCAAAGCCTGAGCCAGGCGGCCCTCGAACACAGAAACTACCAACGTACAGTGGCTAACGCATATGATGATTTGCAGCATCCCCATCCACGAGCGTGTTGAGCTGCCGGAAGAGTACATTCCCGCCGATTCGAGGGTGGAAATCGACGCAAAGATCAACGCCGGTGAGCTGCGTCTCTCGCCGCCCAGACGTGAAGTGTATGCTAACCCGTCGTCTTCTTACGACAGGCTATTTCACAACGGGCCACCGCATGACAACCGAGGAGCTCGAAGCTGTCCACGGCCGGTCATGGGACGAGTACGTTTTCCGCGTCCACCGCCGCTCTCACACGAATTCTAGATGCTGACACGTTGTGCTTCTTCCTTTTTCAGTGTCGATCACTAAACACAGAGACCCTCTGTCTGTCTCTTCTGGCTCGGGCCGGGCATAAGCAAGACGACGTGGGCGAGACAGGTTGGTGCAATAAAATGGGGGACTCTTGTTCTACCTTCTTGTCAAATAGTGTCCGGGCCTACTTGCCAAGGGTAATATTATCCATTTGTTGCGCAGCTTGGTCAAGCCAATCAGTCCCTGGCGTCGTTATCAGGGCCCTGCGGCAGCCAGTCGGGGCGGCAAGGTCGAGCGGGAGTCGAGTGGGAGTCGTGCGGGAGTCGTGCGGGAGTCGTCGGCTTGTCAGCCCACGCAGGCGTTGATGGAGCACGCAAGGCAGCCAGAGACATCTCACATTACGAGCACGCGTCGGGGGCTGCACGGCTTCGACCCATCCACGCCTCGGAGGAGCTGCCGCTGCGGCCGCAGTTTATCAAAGCCGCCGCTGCAGTCTGGTTCGGCTTCTTGGCTGACATTGTGTTACAAAATTGGTTTCCCTGATGGAAAAGAAAGCAGCGCCCCGGTCGCCCTCCCCACGCTATGGGGTCTGGCCAACCCCCATCCCGTCCGCATCCTGGCAAGACGCCGTCTTTGCTCCTTGGCTCTTTCGTTTCTCCTCTTCGCTGATCCCCCCCCTCACAGAGTCGCACATGGACACCATGATCCCGCAAAGCATGAAGGATTCTGGCGTCCAGGGAGGGGAAGGGTGGCAAAGACGTTGTCCTCTGAGGAGGCGTGGCAGCGGTCCGTAGCGTGGCCCGTCTGTGCAGGACTCTGTATTGGACGAGAAGGAGGAGAAGGAGGAGGAGGAGGAGGGATCGCCGCGAGAACACGAGAGGCAAATCTTTTGCACCAATGGCGAGGACACAGGCAGCGGCCGTAGTCCGTTTGTCCGCACGGTCCCGGATCCCTTCCTTTTGGCTCACGGCTCTCGCTGCTACAGGCCGCGGCGGCCACCAAGCGTATGTTTTCTCTCGCTGTGTGCGCACGACACTGGATGTATGTGATGTGTGTACTGTGTGTGATGCGTCGCACGTGAGACGAACGCGGCGGCGGCAAAAACCGGTCCCCGTTCGAACCACCGCTCCCGACGAGCAACGACGTCTGTCTGTCCATCCGACGTGGCGTGGCCGCCAGGAGCGTTCGGTCCGGGAAGGCCCATGGCCCGCGCGGCGGCCAAACACGTGATGACGGCGAGAGCCGGCGGTGACTGACGATACCAGCAGAGATACTCCCCGTACGGAGGCCAAGCCGCTGCAGGAACGGGGGTCTGAAAAATCAAAAGAGCCCCGTGACCACACCCCACAGCGCAGCGTCTTATTTTTTTTTCTTCTTCTTCTTTTTTCTTCTTTTATTTCTCTCTTGATCGAGACGATCGAGAAAAGAGAGCGCGGGCCAGAGACATCCGTCTTTTTTTTTTTCCCTCTCCTTTCCTTGTTTGGCCGTCTTCCTCAGACGGGGCAAGCCTCTCTCCACCGCATGCACCCGAAAGCGGACAAAACTCATGTGTCTGTACCCAACGGGAGAGGGCCCACGGCTGCGGCGAATGGCAGCCGCTGCTCGCAGGGTGTTACGGGGTACTGCGTACGGAGTAGTTGAGGTCTTGTTGTACGAGCAGGCCATCCACCCGCCCGACCAAGCCGGCCGCGCCGACCCTCTTCCCCGGTGTCTGACAGAACGGCAAAAACAGGACGGCGCGCGCGCGCGGCCAGGCCACGGGAGAGGGAGAAGGACCCCCGCTTCCTGCGCAGCGCGAGAACGGGACGCGCGCAGAGGTACAAATACGACGTCGCAGGGGGGGGGGGGGAGAAGGGTGGTGGCCGAACGACCGCGGGAGGCCGAGGGTGGATGGTGGCAGCTCTGCAGCAGACGGCCAGACGTGACCGCCATTTGTCTGCCCGCCGTGCAGCACGAGGAGTCTTACGGAGGAGCACAGCTTGCACACGCCGATGCGCAGCGTGTGCTGTTCGTACCCACACCTCCCTTTCGAGTCGGTGCTGCCCAACCCAACGGTCGTGCTACAGGGGGGAGAGGGGGGGGCAGGGGGCGTGCACGGGGGAAGAGGGGAGTTGACAGGCCACAGCGGATCTCCATACGGAGGCGTGTAGTTGTACTTGCAGCGGTGTTGGCCTGAGTGCTGGCCGGCGGCTGGCTGGCTGTACGGCCCGACCGCAGAGGAGGCCAGGCCACGGGAGTGGCCAGCCTGTCTCCGCCGGCCGCGCCCACGCCCCGGTTTTAAACCATTGGATGCGCGACGCCATGGCAAGCAAGCAGGGGGGGGTGACGGGGAAAAGAGCGCAAACAGAGAGGCGTCGAGTCCGGGGCGACGGCAGACGACGCTGGATCCAGGACGCACGGTCTATGGGCAGACAAGTGGCAAGCCGTAGCCGGCGTACGGAGGAAGGAAGGGTGGGCGTAAGACGGACGTTGTGTATTACTCCTGTGTTGTCTGCAGATTGTGAAATCCGCGCTTTGTTGGCGTGGCCTGGCGTTCCCCTTTTTTGCCTCGCGCCCGTCTCTCGCGTGTTTGCCCCCCCTTCCCCCCCCTGGACCGACCCCAGCGACACGGAGTACAACCCTCGCGGGTTCCTGGTTTCTCGCTCCTTTTGCATCGTATTTTCCCGTTGCCGTTTCCTGCCCTTTTTAAGGCTGCGTATCGGGGGTGTGAAAGGGGACCGGGGGGGGGGGTGAGAGGGGGGGGTCAGCCCAACAAAACGGAAGATGGAAAAAAGGAAGCGAGCTCGTCTGCCATAGAACAACACCACATCGGCAGCGCGGCAGTCTTCTGGGTCGCATCCGCGTTCTGACCCTTCTTATAGCTCGTCCACCACCCGTTCTCCCGTTCTGTTGTTTTGTATCCTGGACGACTCGTTTCTCTCGTATTTTCTGTCTCCTCTGGGTATCATCATCACACCCTTGTGTCTTGTCTTTCTTGTCTTCTTTCGTGACCCTTTGATGTCCTCTCTTCCTGGTTGCTCAACCGCGGCTCGGAACACAGGCGCTCGTGTATCGTTTGTCCTTTTTTCTCGCCGGCCTCGCTTCCCGACCCCCGGCCTAGCACGTCCTCTCTCTCTGCTCGACAGCTCCCGTATCTCCTATATACGGCCAGCCGCCCTGCTATGCGCCGAGGGCCGCTGCATCGTCTCTGCCTCGCCTCTCCGCCCGTCTGATCGCAGTGTCAGCCCACACACCATGCATCCGCACGCATCCTCTCGCGCCTCTGGCCAGAGACGGCCACGTCTGCTGCGCGCGTCCGCCACCGAGCCCTCCATCTCCGTCGCCAACCACGGCGCGCTGGACCTGTCCCAGGCCGCCTCGGTTGGCGGCCGCGGCAGCACCAGTCCCGGCAGCGCCATGTACCGCCGGGCCACCGACCTGCTCAACCACGTCGCCTACCTGTCTGCGTGCGCGACGACGTCGCCCGTCTCGCCGCCGCCGCCGCCCCCTACCAGCAGCAGCCCCTTCTTCGGCGGCGGCCCGCTGTTCCGGCGGCCGTCCCAAGGCACGGCGGGCGACAGCAGCAGCGCCGCCGCTGCCACACCAACCGCCGCCGCTGCCGCCGCCGCCGCCGCTGCGACGGCGGGCCGCGGCGGCAGCGGCGCGAGCCGGTCGGCCGACGACGACACGGCCGGCGCCAGCGCCTGCCGGCCGCGCGCCCACAGCGGCGACGAGGTGTTTGGCTCGTCGCCCGCGTCGACGCACACCAGCGGCTCGCTCGACGACCTGCACGACGCCCACTATCCATGTTAGTCTCTCCGCGGTCGTGGAAGCCCTCGTCTTTGTTCTCGCTGACCATCTCAGGCTCCCCCAACTACTACAGCTTCCCCAGCTTCGACACGTGGGACCCGGACCACCAAGACAAGGAAGACGACGTCGACGGCTAGGGGGTGCGGCCGTCGCGGCGGCGGCTCCTGTCGGAGCAGGTCGTACGATGAGTGCCTGTGTCTCCCTCCTTCCAGGGGACCCTCCGACTCACCTCCTAACCTCCTCACCTCCTCACCTCCCTCCATGCACCCGGATGCGACAAAAAAACCGAGAACAAGACTGCTCTTCTTTTGTCTTCTTTTCTCCTTGTCCCTCCCCCGTTTGGTTTTCGTTTGCAGCCCCACGACGAGGAAAAGCATGGGACACGCAGAGGAGACATGAAAAACGTCTCCTGCGCCTGCGGCGGTCTCTTTCCTCTCCCGTCTTCCTCTCCTCATGATGGTAAGAGAAGGACGCAGGTGTGCACAAAAGCACAAAAGCAACACGAGACGTGCCGAGACCGACTGAGCCTTTGGAACACAAGGCGACAGACAGGTCTCTCTATCATTCTCCCTCCCTCTCTCTCTCTCTGCCTGATGGCCAGGCCAGCGAGCTGCGCCGGGCACGGAGAGAAACCTGCGCTGCAGGCGGGACGCTCCGGCGGGGGCGGGCCGAGTCTGCGCCCGAGGAAACAGGAAGACCGGACTGGGTTGGCGCACCATGGGGCACAAAGGCGTTGTTGTTTTTGTTACCATTCAGATGGAACCCCTTTTCCCCCAAAAACACTCTCCCCCCCCCAAAACCACCACGTTCAACACCACCGTCGGGTTTTGTTCACGGCAGAAACGCCAGCTGAAGCAACCGACGCCGTTTACGTTCAGTACCTCTTTTTTCTTTTGTCCCAGATAGCAACTTGGTTGTTTGTTGGCCATCCTCTCCATTTGTGAAGCGTTGTGTTCTTGGCCCGCACACGAGAACGCGCCGCCTCTTGACAGCTGCAACCATACGCAGAGAGCCTGTTTTTGCCCGAGTCCAGAGCACGCATGCACGGCAGGGCTGCACAGCATGCGTGACGTGCCACGGGAACCGAGAGGCGCAACGAGACCAAAAGTCTCCGATCCGCGGCCGCAGACCACGTGATCAATTCACATCACGTGACCTATGATAAGCCCCGGCGCAATGTCTTATCGCAGGGCCCTGGCGAAAAAATCAGAAAGCCCTAACTGTGTGTCCGCCAATCAAGTATCCGTATTTTGGCTGAGCGGGCTCCACTCTTCGCCGACCGCCAACACAAAATTTCGCCCACAGATTTTCGGCGTGGGCTAGCACAGCCAGCAGGCGCGCTCCCCTCTTTTCTGTGTGGTCTCGATAATTTTTTTTGAGCACACTTTCTTCGTTTCCCCTTCCACTTGTTCGCACCACGCTCTTTTCCGTCTTCCATCACCACCACCCCCCCCGAATCCCACCATCTCGACACGACTATAGACGTCTGCAAAGATGGCGGTTGGAAAGTACGAGGCCCCCCCTCTCTGCGCTCGGTCGACGAATCTCTCCCTGCCTGGCTGCTGCTGCTGTCCGTCTGGCGAGCCCGCGGGCACAAAAGGCGGACGCGGACCTCCGTCTGGTCGGACACGGCTGCAGCTGCTGCATGGGAGAGACAGGCGCAATGCGGCGATGTCGGACGACGAGAGGAACAACGAGTGCTGACCGGGGCGCAATCGAACAGGAACAAGAGATTGTCCAAGGGCAAGAAGGGCCTCAAGAAGAAGACCGTCGACCCCTTCACCCGCAAGGACTGGTACGGCATTAAGGTCGGTACTTTCATGGCTGAGAGTCGAGAAGGATCTTTGTGGAGAGGCAGCGATGCTAACTGTCAACAGGCCCCTACCACCTTTGCGCACCGGGAGTAAGCATTGTCCGCGATCGAGAAAGAGAGGAAGACAGGAAGCGAGACGGGGAACTGACGTCGCAGTGTCGGCAAGACGCTGGTCAACCGGACGTCGGGTCTGAAGAACGCCAACGACGCGCTCAAGGGCCGGATCGTCGAGGTGTCGCTGGCGGACCTGCAGAAGGACGAGGAGCACTCGTTCCGCAAGATCAAGCTCCGGGTGGACGAGGTGCAGGGCAAGAACTGCCTGACCAACTTCCACGGGCTGGACTTTACGTCGGACAAGCTGCGGTCGCTGGTGCGCAAGTGGCAGACGCTGATTGAGGCCAACGTGACGGTCAAGACGACGGACGACTACCTGCTGCGCCTGTTCGCCATCGGCTTCACCAAGCGCCGCCCCAACCAGATCAAGAAGACGACGTACGCCGCCAGCTCGCAGATCCGCGCCATCCGGAGAAAGATGACGGAGATCATCCAGCGCGAGGCCGGCAGCTGCACCCTGCAGCAGCTGACCGCCAAGCTCATCCCCGAGGTCATTGGCCGCGAGATTGAGAAGTCCACCCAGGGCATCTACCCCCTGCAGAACGTGTGTTCTCCCAGTGGCCCCTTCTTTCCCCTTCGTTCTTCCCCCCCGCCCAAGCTAACCTGCGCAGGTCCACATCCGCAAGGTCAAGCTGCTGAAGCAGCCCAAGTTCGACCTGGGCGCGCTCCTGGCCCTGCACGGCGAGTCGGGCGGCGAGGACGGCCAGAAGGTGGAGCGCGAGTTCAAGGAGGTTGTCCTGGAGGAGGTATAAACGGGTCTCGGGTCTCGGGTCTCGCCGGGGAAACGTCGGTGGTTAGGGGCTGTTTGTCTGGTTTTTACATCTCTCTCTCTTTGCGTCTCGTCTTTGTCCTTGTCGAGGGGACAGGAAGACGGGAACGGCAGAAAGGACGGGAGAGGGCGTTGGTATGCGACAATACTCGAAAATCAAAAGCAGTCAGGGACTATCCATGCAAGAAGAAAAAGTTGAACCACAGCCGGTGTACAAGTACACGCTAGAGTATCGTGGGACGAAAGCAGCCAATGACGGCGGTAGTAAGATACGTAGTTAATGCTCCCACGCCGATAGAAGCCTCCGCGTTTCCGGAACCCATCCGCGCTCGCCCGTCTTCTGCCTCTCCATCCGCCACCGCCGCCGCCGCCGCCATGACGGAGCCCTCGCTCAAGATCCTCATCATTGGGCCGTCCAACGTGGGCAAATCAGCGCGCATGTGACACCCGTCTGGCTGCCTGTGTGCTTTCAGCCGGTCCCGCGCCTTCTAACACGACCCAGTCCTCAAGCGATACTGCGACGGCGACTTTGACCCGAACGAGGCCGCCGCCACCATCGGCATCGACTACCGGGTAGGGCTGCAGGAGAAGTGCTGCCCGCACAGCGACTGACCGCCGCAGGTGAAGCGCCTGTCCGTCCGCGGCTCGACGTACCGCGTCACTCTGCTGGATACGGTGGGAGACCTCCATAACAAGCAAAGCATACGCTCTTTCTGACCCCTGGTGTGGTAGGCCGGCCAAGAGCGCTTCCGCACGCTGTCGACCAGCTACTACCGCGGCGCGCACGGCATCGTCTTTGTCTACGACCTCACCAACCGGGCCACCTTTGCGCAGATGGACGACTGGTTCGCCGAGGCCGAGGCGAATACGGCGTCCACCGCTGGCAGCAGCGGCAGCAGCGGCCGGTCCCGCTGCCAGTACTGCCTCGTCGGCGCCAAGCTGGACCGCGCCGCCACCAGCCGCGCGGTGTCCGCCGAGGAGGGGGCCGCGCTGGCACAAAAGTACGCCGACTCCGACGCCGGCGACGCCGACACCGACAACACCCCCCTCTTCTTCGAGACCAGCGCGCGCACGGGCCAGAACGTGCGCGAGCCGTTTGTCGCGCTCGTGGACCGCATCGTGGCGTCCGGCGTGGCCGCGTCGGGCGCCGCCGCCGCCGGCACGGTGGCTCTGGGGCCGGGCGGCGGCGGCGGCGGCTACATGCCCGGCTGCTCTTGTTGACGGTGTTGGTGGGCATGGTTGATCGGGCGTGCTTTGCTCTTCTAGACCTTTCTAGTTCTATACCTCTATGTTGCCTGTATGCTGTATGTCTGTTCTATGCCTGTTCACGCGTATGCAAGATCTAATCCTTCGGGGCCAGGAAGCGAATCACGGCTGAGAGATGGTTAGCCAGCAACAAGGCAGACAGACAGCAAAGCCAGCCGGGCGGCGGCGGACCTGCACATACCTTGTCGGAACGCCTCCGGGTTCTCGGAGATGAGCCAGTGGCCGGCCTCGACGTCGACGACCTCGAACAGGGGGAAGAACTGGCCGATGACGGGCAGCGCCTCGTCGGGCACGTACTTGCTGCGCGTGCCGCGGACGAAGAGTGCCGGCTTCTCGAAGCGCACGGCCTGCGGGTCCTTGAAGGGGAAGTCGCCCAGGTTGTCGAGCGAGCGGCCGAGGATGTCGAGCGGGACGCGGAACTGCAGGATGGACTCGCCGCTGCCGCTGGGGCTCCGCACGCGGTGCATGTTCCCCAGCAGGAACTGGCGCACCGTCAGGGACGGCTCGTACGGCTGCAGGATCTTGTCCGCGTCGGCCTGGCGCGTGACGCGCGCGCGGTCAATCTCCTTCATGCCGCGGACGTACGTGCCAAAGTCGCCGACAATGGCCGCGTCCACCGGCGCGTTGTCCACGGCCACAATGTCGCGGACCAGGTCCGGCGACTGCAGCGCCAGCGTCATGGCCGTCTTGGCGCCCCTGAAGTCGAGTCAGACGGGCGGAACGGGGACACGGGATGTCGGCGGCGGCTTACATGGAGTGCCCGATGACGGTCGGCTCGGTCAGCCCGTGCTCGTGGATGAAGTGGGCCACGTCGCCGGCCATGGCCAGGTAGTCGTGGCGCGGCGCATGCGGCGAGCCGCCGTGGTTTCTCAGGTCCTGGAAGTGAGCCGGCGTCCTCTCTGTCTTCAAAAGGCTGCACGTACCAGCGCATAGATGGACCGGCCCAAGTCGCGCGCCAAGGCTCTGAGAACGTCAGCCTCACAATCCAAGCCCGGGAAGCTGGGGAACTTATGTCCTGCCGTCTCCTTGTACTTACTTACTTATGCTGCGGTTGTTCTTCTTGGATCCGAAGAGCCCGTGCAGAAACAGGATCGGCCTCGTCTTGTCGTCGGCAACCGGCTTCGCCGGCCTGTGCAGGTCGTACACCAGCTCGACCGTCTCGTCCTTCCCGCCCGCCGCCGCCGCCGAGTAGCACGCCTGTCCTGCCCGTCTGGCTGCTGCTGCTGCTGCTGCTGCTGCTGCTGCCACGAAAGCTGATGAGGCCGGCGCACGACGACAGAAAAGGGGCGCATGGCTCCCCTGCGCAAGCCGGCCGGCCCAGCGCGGTGCCCTCGCCGCAGACATGATCCAAGGCTGTCAATGCTCGCGACGCTGTCTGGCAATGCGCTCTGCTTCCTTTCAACCGCTGTCGCAACGTCATAAATTGGCGAGACGGCGCTGGCGGCATTGGAACTACAAGTACTCGCCAAGGCTGCACTAGCCACATTTTACGAAAATGTGGCGGTGCGGCTGCTCCGTCCAGCAGGCAGCCCCATAAACAACGCGCTGATTGGCCCGTGGGCCTCCTGCTTTTGTATGATGCAACATCGCCGCATCGTCTCAGCTCTGTCCTCGCCGTCCACCTCGAGACCACACGAACTGCGCCTCCGTTGACAGCGACACCGGTCCCTGCGCTGCCCAGGCCCCCTGCACCGCGCCACTGGGTCACGCGTCTCGTCTTTCCCTCTCTCGACCGCCCGCGATGAGGTCGCGGGGCCTCGGCGTCCTCGCCGGACCGGCGGCCGTCCTCGCCCTCGTCCTCGTCCTCGTCCTTGTTGCACCCGCGGCAGCTTCGACATCGGCTGCATCGGCTGCATACGCAGGCGCGGATGCGGGCTCCTCGTGGGTGCCGCGTTTTCTGCAGCTGTCCTGGCTGCGCGATGCCGTGGGCGACTGGGTCTTTGGCTGGGGCCACCGCTCCCGAAGACCCGGCGGGGGCACCCGCGGCGCACAACGGGGCGCCTACTGGTACGGCGTGGCGCACGCGCCGCGCTACGCCAAGCAGACCGTGCTCCGGTTCCGGGTGACGACGGCCGACGAAGAAGCGGCGCTGGCCGCCGCGGCGGAGCGGCTGTTCCTGGACGTGTGGGCCATCCACAACGACACGAACTCGAGCTCCGTGGACATTCGCCTCGACAAGGACGACGTCGCGTCGCTGCTGACGCTGCTGCCCCGGAGCCTCCACCGCGCCTTCACGCCGCTCGTGCCCGACCTGGCCGCGGCGGTCCTCGACACCTATCCGCTGGGGGCGGCCGATGCGGCTGGTGCGGTCTCCTCGCTGTTCACGACGTCGCCCTCCGACACGCTCGCCCTCGTCCCCGGCGGCGGCGGCGGCGGCGGCGGCGGCGGCACCGACAACGTCTTCTTCCGCGACTACCAGCCGTACCCCGTCATCGTGCAGTGGATGAAGCTGCTCGACGTCATGTTTCCCTTTGTCCACATGGTGCGCGTGGGCGAGTCGGCCGAGGGCCGGGAGATCCTGGGCCTGCGCATTGGCACGTCGCCGCGTGAGCCCGAGAGCGGGGGCGAGGACGGCAAGGAGCTGAAAAGGAGGCGCGAGACAACCAAGGGCGGCATGGCCGGTGAGCCGGGGGACGACGACGACGAGCCCCAGCCACAGCCCCAACCCCAGCCTGAACCGCCCAAAAAACAAAAGACGATCCTGATCACGGGCGGGCTGCACGCGCGGGAGTGGATCTCGTCGAGCTCCGTCAGCTACGTGGCCTGGGCCCTCATCAACGGCTACGGCCGCTCCAAGATGATCACGCAGCTCGTCGACAGCTTCGACCTGGTGCTGGTGCCCGTCGTCAACCCGGACGGCTACGAGTACACCTGGCAGACGGACCGCCTGTGGCGCAAGACGCGCCAGGCGACCAACTTCCGCTACTGCCGCGGCTACGACCTGGACCACGCCTTTGGCTACGCGTGGGACAGCCGCGGCGGCGGCGACAGCGGCGACAGCGGCGGCAGCGGCGGCCGCGGCGAGGCGGGGGCGCGCTCGTCGGTGGACGAGCCCTGCTCCGACACGTACGGCGGCGAGGCGGCCTTCCAGGCCGTCGAGGCGCGCGCCCTCTCGGCCTGGGCGCGCAACGAGGTCGACGCCCACAACGCCGTCTTTGTCGGCTTCCTCGACCTGCACTCCTACTCCCAGCAGATCCTCTTCCCCTTCTCCTACTCGTGCGACACCGACCCCCCCAACCTCGAGAACCTGCAGGAGCTCGCCGCCGGCCTGGCCAAGGCCATCCGCCGCCGCTCCGGCGAGGCCTACAGCGTGTCGTCGGCCTGCGAAGGCGTCCTCGGCCGGAAGCGCTCCGCGTCCGCCGGCGGCGGCGGCGGCGGCGGCGGCTCGGCCATCGACTGGTTCTACCACGAGCTCCGCGCCAAGTACAGCTACCAGATCAAGCTGCGCGACACCGGCAGCTACGGCTTCCTGCTGCCCCGCTCCGAGATCGTGCCCACCGGCGAGGAGGTCTTCAGCGCCGTCAAGTACTTTGCCGACTTCCTCCTCGGCAACAACGGCATCGAGAAGTCGGTTGGAGGCGATGACGCCGGTGCCGGCGAGGCTGCCGCAGGCGAGGCTGGCGCGGCCGCGCCCGTTGCATCCACGTCCACGCCCATCCGTCTCGCCACCGACGACGACGAGGAAGAGAAACACGTGGCTCTGCCCCGGCGGCGGAGGCGGAGGTGAGGGGGGAGTTCCTGGGGCCCAACTGGCGGGACATGTATCACGATATGGCGTTCTTTGTATCTTCTGCTTTTTCATGGATCTTGGTATATCACCGACAAACAACATGTTGTGATTTCAACGAGGCGTCGTTTACTCCGTATGCGTACTGGGGCTAGGCTTCAACCCACTAGTGCGTATTACTGTGCAAAAAGTGGTGACTGACCGCCAACCCGCGGACCCGCTAAAAAAAGGTTCAGCGGCAGAAAAAAAAAAGAGGACGACTTCTCACGACAGACTTGTCCTTTGCCCGAGACTCTGCGAACAGGACCGGACCGTTTGGACACGACTGCCCAGGGTTTGCGACGAGACTGCGCGCGCTCAGCTTCGGATCCTCTTCCGACCACCACCACCCACCATGCCTGGCCGCCAGGCCCACGGGCGGCCGCTGCTGGCGGCGGCGGCGCCGAGCGCCCAGAAGAAGCGGAAGAGCGGCGGCGGCGGCGGCGGCGGCGGCCGAGGGAGCAAGCCCAGCGGCGGTGCCGCCCGAAACCACAGCGGCGTGCCGCGCACGCGGCAGGGCGCCCGCGTGGACGTGCTGGCGCTGGCGGAGCAGCAGGTCGGCCCGGAGCGCGTCAAGGGCGTGCGGCTGCGCGACCTGCACGTGGAGGCGGCCGGCGGCGGCGGCAAGCGGCGGCGACACGGAGAGGGGGGTGACGAGGACGACGAGGGGGACGAGGAGGACGACGAGGACGAGACCGAAGTGAAGAGACGCCGGCGCAACAACGACGACGACGACAACTCCGACGCGGACCACAGCGACAGCGACGGCGAGGCGTGGCACGAGGGCGTCGGCGGCAGCGACGACGACTCGGAGATTGACAGCGACGCCGCGTTCGGCGACAGCGACGACGAGATGGTCGACGCCTTTGCCTTCCGGGGGTCGTCCTCCCAGAAGACGGCGCGCCGCCGCAAGGCCCACGCCGACGACGACGACGAAGCCTCGTCCGTCGGCGACGACGGCGCCGACCTCGGCGACGACGCCATCGACCTGGCCCAGGCGCTGGACATGGCGTCGGAGGAGGACGACGACGATGACGACCAGGCGGCGGCATCGTCCAAGAAGCAGCCGCGCACCGCCGACAGCGACCTCTCGGACGACGACGCGTCGGGCTTTTCCGTGTCGGACGGCTCGGACGAGAGCGACAGCGCATCTGATGACTCGTCGGACGCCGACAGCGACGACGACGACGACGACGACGAGGATGAGGACGCAGAAGACGCCCTCCGCGGTTCATCCGACGTCCTCCAGAGCATCGCTTCGGCGTACGCGGCGGGCGCGGCGCGCTCCGGCGGCGAGGGCGAGGGCGATGACGACGACGACGATGCCACGCTTGGCTCCGGCGGCCGCGACCCATACCAGTTCACGGCCCTCTTCGACAGCAAGGACCGGCGGCTTAAGCAGTCGCTCAAGGTGGTGAGCGCGGCGGCGGCGACGACGACGACGACGACGACGGCCCCCGCGTCCTCCTCGTCGTCGTCGGCGGTGGCGGCCGCCCGCAAGCTGGACGTGCCGCTGCTGCCCATGCAGCAGGAGCAGCAGCTGCGGGCGGCGGCGGCGGACAAGGCGCACGAGACGCTGGACCGGTGGACGGAGACGGTGAAGCGCAACCGGCGGGCGGAGCACGTCGAGTTTGCGGTGGCGGGCGCGCTGTCGGCGTCGGGGCTGGACACCAAGACGCTGCTGCCGCCGGTGCTGACGACGCCGGCCGCCGCGCAGACGCCGCTGGAGAAGACCATCCTGGCCATCATGGAGGAGAGCGGCCTGGGCCCGGCGGCGCAGGCGGCCGAGCGCGCGGCGGTCAAGAAGGAGGCCGCGCGCGCGCGCCGCGAGCAGGAGGCGCAGCTGGCGCCCGCGGCGCTGGCGGCGCTGCTGAGCCAGAAGCGCCGCGCGCGCGAGATGCAGTCGCGCGAGCTGGCGCGCGCCAAGCGCATCAAGAAGATCAAGAGCAAGGCGTACCGCCGCGTGCACCGGCGGGAGCGCGCGCGCGCGGCCGACGCGCTCGAGGAGGGCGAGGACGGCGAAGACAACGACGACGACGACGGCGACGACTCGGACGCTGCGCGCGAGGCCGCGCACCGCCGCCGCGCGCTCGAGCGCATGGGCGCGCGCCACCGCGACAGCAAGTGGGCGAAGCGGGCCAAGAACACGAACCGCGCCGCCTGGGACGACGAGTTCCGCTCCGGGCTCGTCGACATGGCGCGCCAGGACGAGGAGCTGCGCCGCCGCGTCGAGGGCGCCGGCGTCGGCGGCCAGGCGGTGCGCGCCGTCGACGCCGCGAGCGACAGCGGCAGCGACGAGGAGGACGACGACGACGACGATGACGACGACGACAATGTCGACGACGACGCCTTCCGGGAGAAGATCCGCGCCAAGCTCGACAAGGCGGCTGCCGCCGCCAACCGCCCCAGCAGCGGGCCGGCCGGCCTGATGAACATTGCGTTTATGCAAAAGGCCGAGCTGGCGCGCAAAAAGGCCAACGACGAGGCCGTCGCCGAGATCCTGCGCGACCTCGACCGCCTGGGCGGCAGCGACGGCGGCGAGGACGCCGGGCTCGTCGACGACGACGAGGACGCAGCCGCTGCCGACGCGCCCGTCGGCCGCCGCACGTACGGCCCCGCGGCCGGACAGCAGCCGCGCGTACGGGCCCCCGTCCGCCGGGCCGCCGCCGCCAAAGCCGAAGCCGAAGCCGAAGCCGATGGTGCTGCCGCGGAGAAGCCCGCTTCTGTGGACACCCCTGTCGCCGCCGTCGAGACGTTTGTCCGGTCCGACCAGCCCGTGTCGGCGCCCGGCGCGGCCGGCTCGTGGACGGTGGTGACGACAAGCAGCGGCAAGAAAGACAAGAAGGACAAGAAGGGCAGCAAGGCCGGCAAGGCGGCGACGCCGGGCGTCACGGCCGACGGGCGGCTGGTGCTGTCGGCGGTGGTGGACGACGTGCTGGCGCAGCACGAGCAGGCGGAGGCGGAGGCGCGGGCTGCCAAGGCGAGCCAAGCCAAGAAGGCGACCAAGGCGCCCAAGGCGACCAAGACGACCAAGACGACCAAGCCGACTCCGGCAGCCGCCTCGGACACGTCGTCGTCGGGCTCCGACTCCGACAGCGACGAGGAGGAGGCGGACGTGGACGCGGAGCGCCGCACGCACTCGGGCAACGTGCGGTACCGCTTCGGCGCGGGCGACGAGCAGCTGCTGATGCGGGCGCTCGGCGAGGACGACGCGGAGGCCGAGTTCGCCGCGGAAAAGGCGCAGCTGGCGGCCGAGGAGGCGGCGGCGGCGGCGGCGGACGCCGCGCGCGCGTCCGGCAAGTCCCGGCGCAACGGCGGCGAAGACGCGCTGCCGGGCTGGGGCTCGTGGGCGGGCGAGGGCCTCAGCAAGCGGGCGGCGAAGCGCGAGCAAAAGGGGGCCGCCGCAGCCAGCGGCAAGGCGGCCGCCAAGGACAAGACGGCGCCGCGGCGCGACGCCAAGCTGGAGCGCGTCATCATCCGCGAGCGGCGGGTGCACAAGGTAGGTCCTCGTCTGCAGGTGTGCGCATCTGAACGACTCTTGGAGACCTGCTGACCACGCAGAACGACAAGTACCTCGCGTCCCAGCTGCCGCACGAGTTCGAGACGCGCGCGCAGTACGAGCGGTCGCTGCGGCTGCCCATGGGCCCCGAGTGGTCGACGACGACGGCGTTCCAGGACGCCATCAAGCCGCGGGTGCTGCGCAAGCAGGGCGTGGTGCTGCCGATGGCGAAGCCGTTGGTGTAGGGCAGGAGAACGGATGCAGAGCCAATGGGTTCAATAGAGCCAATATGATAACAATGACATGGCAAAGAAGTCCAAAAAGTCCAGTCCAAAAAGTCCAATCCAAAAAGTCCAAATCCAAGAAAGTACAAAGGTACACAATGTCCAAACATCCAAGTACAAGCCAAGAGGAAAAGCCACGAGGCAGGCAGAAAAGCAGAGCCCACGGACCTACATGCCCACGAGGCGGAGCAGGCCGGCCAGGCCCTGGTCGAGGACGTCGCCGGGGCTGACGTAAAAGGCCAGGGCGATGATGACGTAGAGGCCGACGAGCTGGGCGTCAGCAGCGAGCGACAGAGGAGGATGCACGAGCGCAGGGGACGACCTACCATGGCCCCCTCGAGGTAGTTGCTCTTGCCGTCCTGGACGGTGTAGGCGGTGACGAGGACGCTGAGGGCAAAGACGACGGTCTCAAAGGTCTCAAAGTGCAGGGTCATGGGCTGGTCGAGCAGCAGCCAGCCGACGATGACGAGGGAGGGGGTGACGAGCAGGGCGATCTGGATGCTGGAGCCGAGGGCGACGCCGAGGGCGAGGTCCATCTTGTTGCGGGTGGCGACGACGCAGGCGGTGACGTGCTCGGCGGCGTTGCCGACAATGGGCAGCAGGATGAGGCCGATGAAGCTCTTGGAGATCTTGCCGGTGGCGACGATGGCGTCGATGCTGTCGACGAGGTACTCGGCGCAGACGGAGACGAGCAGGGTGACGACGACGAGCACGGCGGCGGCGGACCAGGGGCTCATGTGGTCCTCGTCGCCGTGCTCGTCGACCTCGGCGGCGGCGGCGGTGGCGGCGTCGACGGTGTTGAGGCCGTTGGCAGAGGCCGAGGGCGTGGTCTCGGGGTCGAAGAGGTTGGCGTGGGTGCGCAGCTGGAAGAAGAGGAAGAGCACGTAGAGCGACAGCAGGATGACGGCGGTGCCGCGCGAGAGGACGAGGATGGACGCGGCCTTGGCGTCGTCGTCGGCGCCGTCGAGGGCGTTGTAGAGCTGGGGGTCAGCGGGACGGCGACACAAAAGGCAAGAGTACGGAGTAAAGTAGAGAGGCTCACCGTCGACGGAATGATCAGCGAGGCCGAGGACAGGGCCATGAGCGAGCAGCTGGTCTGGGCGGTGACGGTGGCAAAGCTCTGCTCCATGGGCTGGTTGTTGCGGTCGCGCATGTTCCAGATGCCGCCGAGGAAGAAGCACATGCCGAGGACGAGCAGCAGGTTGGAGAGGATGGAGCCGAGCATGGAGGACTGGACGACGGAGATCTGGCCCTGGCGCAGGGCGACGATGCTGACAATGAGCTCGACGGCGTTGCCAAAGGTGGCGTTGAGCAGGCCGCCGAGCGACTCGCCGAGGCGGACGGAGATCTCCTCGGTGGCAAAGGACAGCACGGCGGCGAGGGGGATGATGGCGAAGAAGTTGAGCGTGAAGACGGAGGCGGCGCTCCAGTCGCGGGCGCCGGCGACGATGCCGAGGGGGACGAAGACGAGCAGCACGTTGACGGGGCTGGAGAAGAGGGTGGCCTTGGTGATGTTGGCCACGTGGGCGGCGCTGCGGGCGACGGCGTTGGGGCTGTCGAAGCCGGGCGTGTGCTTGGTGTCGAGGAGGAGGCGGCGGGCGAGGCCGCCGTGGCCGTGGGCGGCGGCGGCAGAGGGCGCGGTGCCGCCGGCGAGCAGCGGCGCGGTCTCGTCGGCGCCGGCGCCGGCGCCGAGGGCGCCCTGGGCGCTGCTGCCGACGGCGGCCACGGTGCCGTAGAGGCCGTTGACGGCCTTTTGGATCTCGCGGCGGAAAGGGACGGAGGCTGAGTCGTTAGCGGGGGGATCAGGGTCGGGGTGGCCGGGGTCGGGATGGCCGGGAAGGTCGGGATTCTTGGGTTGCTTGTGCTGGGGCATGGTGACGGCCCATTGGGGTGAGGGAGGAGAAAATGGAGGAGAGGTGAGGAGAGGAGAGAGAGAAGAGGAGAGAAGAGGAGGGAGAGGAGGGAGAGGAGGGAGAGAGGAGAGACAAGAGAAGGGGATGGGGAGGTAAGAACAGAAAACGACGATGAGAAACACGGCGATATCTGATACAGCTTGGCGCGCTGTAACTGTACAAATACTTACACACCATGACCAAGGAGGTAAGAAGAAATGGAATAAAAGCGGAAGCGGAGAGAAATTAACAATGGCGTGCACTTGGCTGCGCGTCGAGGCTGTGGTACGGTTAGCCCATGCTGTAGTGCTCCCGTTGCGCGTTGCACGGAGGCTTCCTCGTACGTTGTACTCGGTACTGCTTGGGTCGTACTGTGTTCTCGTGTCAGCGAAAGACTGGCCAAATGCAAGGCAGGACAGCTGTAGCTACTTGTAGACACTGGACAGACAGAAGACAGCAGACAGCAGACAGCAAGACAGCAGACAGCAGACAGACAGAGACAGCAGAGACGGACAGAGACGGACAGCAGACAGACAGCTAGACAGTTGCACAGGACACCACAACCACAACCAGACAGGGACGAAACACGGAACAAAACGAGGCGCAAAAAAAAAACGCCCCAAACGCCTTCAAACAAAAAGGACAACAGAAGCAGTGCATGCTTACCTCGTGGCCTATGACAGCGATCGCTACGCGACAGGTGTCGTATGCAGCGGCAAGGATGGTGCGGCGATGGCGGCGGTGGTGGTGGTGGGTGGTGATGGTGGTGTGGTGATGATGATGGTGTTCTAGTTGTCCGGAGTAGCAATGGTGACGGTGATGTTGTCAGGATGCAGCTCAAAACCAATGGGCAGGGGTGGGAAAAGAGGCAGCCGACGCCCGACCCCCCGAACAGGAAAGAGCACGGCGGGGCGCGCGCCTGTGCGCCGAACGGAGCTCGCACAAGGGCCCGCAGCAGGTGCGATCTTTTTCGCGCCTGCCGCCCCCCCCCCCCCCCCCCCATGACGCTCGCCTGCCAGGGTGGACCTGGGCCCTGCCGCTGCCAAGGGTGGCTGTGAAGCTCTAGCTCGCGCAGCGGGGCCGGTAAGCTATCTGTCACGTGACTGGCCGCCGGTCGGCTGCGATTGCCATGGGGACCCAGTCCGTCATGGACCAGGCTGGCTGGAACATCTGCCGACGTGGCCGTGGCCCCGGCCAGACTGTCGGTGGTAATTTATGGAGTATTACGGAGTAGCTCCTGGTGCTACGGGCCAAGTCGAGACCAGTCGCCCTTCTCCGGCTGGTCCGGCCTGCAGCGGCGTGTATAAGCATAAGCATATTTCGTAGACCGCGTAGACGACGAGCTGGGGCAGTCGGTATGCTTGGTATGAGGTTTCTGTCCGTTCGCAGTGTCTGCTTATATACTGTATGCTTACAGCTATATGCTTATTTGTGCCCGCTGCCTGCTCCGCCGTTGCTCCGCCGTCGCTCCGCCGTCACCACTCGCCGCCTCCGCTCTGCCTCTGCCTCGCGCTCACGCCCCGGCTGGTCCCGGGGGCTCTCCCCTCTCTGCCCCCTCCCCCCCCGCCTCCTCCCCCGCCGCCGCCGCCGCGCGCCGCCAGAAGCGCACGGTGCGGCGGTCGAGCGTCCAGGGCTGCTGCAGGGTGTCGCGGGCAAAGGCGTGCGCGCGCGCCCACAGCCGCACCTCGTGCTCGGTGCTGCGCACGGCCGCCACGCGCGCCGCCCGCACCTGCAGCGCGCCGCGGAACACGCACAGCTCGCCGCGGACGTCGAGGACTGTGGTAGAAGTGGCGGCGGCGGCGGCGGTCAGGGCCATCTCTGTCGACACTCCCGCGCCGGTCGACGCGCCGCCCACCAACACGTGAATCGTCGCGCCGCTGCCGTCGTCGAGCGTCACCATGGCCGGGCGGTCGCGGCGGGCGACGACGACGCCGACGACGCGCACCCACTTGACCGGGTGGTTGCCGTGGAAAAAGACGTTTTGGCCTGTCGTCAGCGCTGGTATGGCTGTCTCGCCGCACCGCAGTCCAGCCTCCGCCTGCCCGCTGCCTACCCGCAAACTCGGCATACTGCGTCAGCCGCACCACGTCGGCCACGCGCATCGGACACCAGCGGTTGAGCGTCGGCGACAGGTGGAAGCAGTACTGGGGGTAGAAGGTGGGGGTGGTGGCCGTCGTCGCGGTTGTCGAGGTCGAGGTCGTGGCCGTCGCGGTCGTGGCCGTCGTAGAGGACGTGGCCGCCGCCGTGGCCTGCCCCGTCTGCCCGAGCCCGGCCTGCCCGGCCTCTGTCATGGCCTCATGGCGGTGGCGGGTTGTCGTCGGACGTGAGGTCGCGTCGTGGAGCGATGCACGCAATTCCACTAACGAAGTTCGCGCCCATGCTGCTAAATGCCGCTACTGCTCCGTACTCTGCTAAATGCATACCAAACGCCTAAATGCATGAACGCCGGATCATGTCCATCCTCGTCGGCCTCTCTCCTACCGCTTCGCCTTTTTGGCCCGCCGCTTCTCCTTTCCGGCCCCGCTCCCCTCTGCCTCGGTCGCTGCCCCCTTTCCCGCCTTCAGCCGCGCCGCCGCCGCCTGGAACGCCTCCTCGGACGGCTCCTCCTCCTCCTCCTCCGCCGCCTCCTCTTCCTCCTCCGCCTCGTCGCCGGCCCGCTTCCGCCCCCGGCTCTTCCCCCGGTTCTTCTTCTTCTTCGGCTCCGCGCCGTACTTGGCCGCCAGGTTGTCCAGGAACGACGCCGCCCGGTCCTGCTGCCGCTTCTGGATGAGCGCGGCCAGCGCGCCCTCTCCGGCCTGGTCGGCCTGGCCGCCTTTTCCGCCCTGTCCGCCCTGTCCGCCCTTGCCGCCCTTGCTGCCCTTCCCGCCCTTCCCGCCCTTCCCATCCTTCCCCCACAGCTTGTCGTGCACGCCCAGCTCCTTGGCGTAGGCCTCGGCCTCGCGGCGCTCGCGCCCGGCGGCCGCCTGCCGCGCGCGCCGCGCCGCCGCCGTCTCGCCCGTGTAGGCGGCGTAGGCGGGCACGGTGCCGTCGGCGATGGCGGCATCGATCAGCGCGCGGAACCGCGCGTCGTCCGCCGCCGCGTCGCTGAGCATCACGCTCTCAAACACCCCGTCCATCCGGCCCCGGTGCCGCTCGTACGCCGCCAGCACGTCCGCCCGCTCCTCCGCCGACTGCCGGTACGTCGCCGCAAACGCCTCGATCGCGTCCGCCGTCACCGCCTCGGCGTACGCGGCCTTGTAAAACTCGCGCCAGTTGAAGTCGTCGCCGTCGCCGCCGTGTCCTCCCCCCTCGTCCGTCCGCCCCGTCGCGTCGTACCGCTGCCGCCGCGCCGGGTCCGACAGCACCGCGTACGCAAACGCCACCGCCTGGAACGCCCCGTGCGCCGCCGCCCGCTCCGCCGCCGCCACCTTGTCCGGGTGGCTCCGCAGCGCCGCCTTGCGGTACGCCGTCCGCACCTGCGCCGCCGTCGCCGTCCGCTCCAGCCCCAGCACCTCGTACGGGTCGACCGCCGGCGGCTCCGAGTCGACGTCGAGGTCGACGTCCGAGCCGGCCTCGTCCGCGTGGTCGTCGGCTTCGACCGACTCCGCGTCGTATTCGTGGTCGGATGCCATGGTGTGGTTTGTGAAGGAGAGGTTGTGGTTTTTGCTACGCGTTCTCACCGTGCACGCGGACGCGTATCACTTAAATGTCACGTGATCGTGACATAATACAAGAGCTTGGTATATGCTTATTTATGCTTAAGATCCGGCGAGCCCCGCCCAACTTCACCACACCATGGACGCCCCGGACGACTCCCGCGCGGACCCTCGCGGCGCCCCGGACGACCGTGCGGCCGCCCGGCACCTCGCCTACATGCGCTACGCGCTGGCGCTGGCGCGGCGGTCGCCGCCGCGGCCGACCAACTACTGCGTGGGAGCGGTGCTCGTGGAGGACGTCGACCCAGAGGCGGACCTGGGCCTCGCCGACGGCGACGAGCTGCCCTCCCTCTCCACGGGCTACACGCTGGAGCTGCCCGGCAACACGCACGCGGAGCAGTGCTGTCTGCAGAAGCTGGCGGCGCGGCACGGGGTGGCGGAGGAGGCGCTGGCGGGGCTGGATGCGGCGGCGCTGCCGGCGCGGCTGGCGCTGTACACGACGATGGAGCCGTGCGTGGCGCGGCTGAGCGGACAGACGCCGTGCGTGGCGCGGATCCTGGGGCTGGCGGCGGCGGGGGCGGCGGCGGCGGCGGCGGGGGGGGGGAGCAGCCCGCGGCGGCGCATCACGGTGTACGTGGGCGTGCGCGAGCCGGACACGTTTGTGGCGGGCAACACGGGCCGGCAGGCGCTGGAGGCGGCGGGCGTGCGCGTGGAGCACGTCGGGGGGCTGGAGGCGGAGATTCTGGCGGTGGCGACGGCGGGGCACGGCGGGAGTAGGGCAGAGTAGAGCAGAATGTACATATTTAAATATACGGCTGCGTATGTACGGCCTGGCACGGCTAGATCTTCTCCCCCTCCAGAATGGGCTTGGCGGCGTCCGACTGCCACCAGCTGACGCCCGGCTCGCCCGGAAAGGCGTAGGCGTCCATGCTGGCGGGCTTCATCTCGACGCTGTAGCCGGGCTCGGTCGGGGTGGTGTAGTAGCCGTCGCGGATGACGGCCGGGTGCAGAAAGTGCTCGTGCAGGTGGTCGACGTACTCGAGGACGGAGCGCTCGCCGCTGACGGCGACGTAGTCGATGGTGCTGAGGTGCTGGGTGTACTCGGGCAGGCCGACGCCGCCCGAGTGCGGCACGATGGGGACGCGGAACTTGCGGGCGAGCAGCAGGACGGCGAGCACCTCGTTGACGCCGCCCATGCGGCAGGCGTCGATCTGGCAGACGTCGATGGCGCCGGCGGCCAGCAGCTGCTTGAAGACGACGCGGTTCTGGCACATCTCGCCCGAGGCCACGCCGATGCCGTAGGGCCGCAGCGCGTCGCGCACGGCCTTGTGGCCCAGCACGTCGTCGGGCGACGTCGGCTCCTCGATGAACCAGGGCCGGAACTCGCGCAGCGCCGTCATGTGCGCCACCGCCTCGGGCACCGACCACACCTGGTTCGCGTCCACCATGAGCACGTTGCCCTGGTCGTAGCCGATGACGCGCCGCGCAATGGTCAGCCGCCGCCGGTCCTGCTCCAGGCTGCCGCCCACCTTCAGCTTGAAGTGCCGGTACCCCTTGGCCAGCGTCTCCCGCAGCAGCGCCTCCATCTTGTCCTCGCCGTAGCCCAGCCACCCCGCCGACGTCGTGTACGCCGGCACCGCGCGGTTGCGCTCCGCGTCCCGCAGCCGCTCCGCCTTGCCCGGCTCCGCCGCCCGCAGCAGCGCCACCGCCTCCTCGGGCGTCAGCGCGTCCGTGATGTAGCGGAAGTCGATGCACCGCACCACCTCCTCCGGCGTCATCTCCGCCACGATGCGCCACACCGGCTTGCCCAGCACCTTGGCCCACAGGTCCCACAGCCCGTTCACCACCGCCCCCAGCGCCAGGTGGATGACGCCCTTTTCCGGCCCGATCCACCGCAGCTGGCTGTCGTTGACCAGGTGCCGCCACGTCGCGCCCCAGTCCGCCACCAGCGACGCCAGCGTCCGCCCGCGCACCCGCTCCGCCACGTAGTTGATGGCCGCGCACACAATGTCGTTGCCGCGCCCGATGGTGAAGGTCTGGGGTTAGCAAGCCGTCCGACCGGGGCTGGAGGAGGGGGTCCGGAGAAGGGGACACACCATCCCGTGCCCCGTAAACGCCGAGTCCGTCTGCAGGATGCAGTACGCCGCCGAGTAGTCGCCCGCCGCGTTCATGGCGTCCGAGCCCGTCTTGTCCAGCGACGTCGGGAACCGCACGTCGCGCGTCACCCACCCGGTGATGGTGATGTCCATGTTGGCCATTGGTGCTGTATGTCCTGGCGGTCGGCAGTGGGGAGTCTGGCAGTTGGCCGTCTGAGTCTGACCGTCTCTGGCACTCTGAAAGGCAGCTCCCTGCATGCGGCAGCTCCTGCATGCGGCAGCTCCTGCATGCTTATACTCCGGCCGCCCGCCGCATTTTCTCCGTGCGGTCGCCGGCCTGCCGAGGCCGCCTCGGATTGGTGGAGAAACTTGGAACCCCGCGCGACGGAATTGTAAGTGCACCTCGATAGGGGCATATGCTTGTACGGGGTGAGGGACAGTAAGGACAGTGACCCAAAGACAGTGCGTATACTGTACATCGACTGTATCACGAGTTGTGAACCGAGCTGTTCAATACAAAGTACGGACATGCTTAAGCATATGCTTAAATATACTCCGTGCAGGCTGTAGGAACCATGTCCAATACGAGCTGCAGTAATACGACGATGGCGTGGTGCGGGATTTCAATGCGCAGGATGGACGTGCATGAGCGAATAGAGGCACTGGCAGACGGCGCGACGAGGAAGACAAGCGAATCAGACG
Organism: Ophiostoma fasciatum; assembly: GCA_019925495.1. NCBI lineage: Eukaryota > Fungi > Ascomycota > Sordariomycetes > Ophiostomatales > Ophiostomataceae > Ophiostoma > Ophiostoma fasciatum. The sequence goes on along the minus strand of JADHKM010000007.1, from coordinate 271,631 downwards.
AAGGAGCGGCAAGCGAGCACATCAGACAGACGAGACAGGCGAGACGGACGAGACGGACACAGACTGGATGCAAAGGACGAGCGACGGACGAGCGACGAGCAGGCAAAGCTTGGCCAGAAGAGGGAAAGGGTGGCAAATGCAGGCGATGGAGGAGGCAGCCAATACCTGTATATCTGACATTGAGCCACAGACATATGCATGTTTAATTGATGTCTCAGTGGCTGTCTCTGGCTGTTGGCTGTCTCTGGCTGTCGTGGCAGTCGTGGCAGTCGTGGCTGCTTTAGTGGCTGTCTCAGCGCTGCCACGTCGTCGTGCAGTTTTTTTCATTTCTTCTTTTTGTGCTTTTTTTCTTTTTTTTTGTCTCCTTGTTTTTCTCCTTTTTCTCTTTTTTTCTTTTTTCTTTTTCTTTTTTTCTTTTCTCTTCTCCTCCTCCTCCAACCTCCTGAGCTGAACTCCAGCATTAGCCTCCCGCCACCGCGCTCGTATTCAGCCTGTCTCGGCGGCCTGGCAGCGGCAGTCTGCTCGTTTCCGACCTCGTATCTGCCGCCGGGTGGAGCCGGTGGTTGGCCAGCCGTCGTCCAAGACGTCTGTCGCCTGTCCACCGTCCTCGAACATGCTTGCGAACAGGCAATTCGAGCCATCGCTACGATCCTGCTGACTACTCCATACTGTACTCCGTATACACGGGCACACTCGGCTCTTGCCGCATTCCAGCCTGAGTGGTCATCCCTCGTAAAATACGGACGCTCCTTCCCCAGACCTCGAGTCCAGCCACAGGGTCACCCCGCATCACAATGCCTTGTAAGATGTCTTACGGAGGAATACTGTGCTCTTTCCATGCTTTGTGTAAGGTGCTCTGGGCGCTCCTTCCGTCTCGCCCAGAGTTCGCACAACCTGATTCTTATCGTCGATGACGATGCTTCTTCCCTCTCCCCACACCACCACCAAAGTGCGCTACGCCGCCAGCGCCAACCCGCCCCTCCATTTTCGACGCACAGCAGCGCCCGCCTGCATGGATGGACGCCGAAAAAACCGCCCACAAAAACCAGCCGGCGGCGAATACGAGCTGCGCAGGCCGATCCGGGCCCGCTTGCGCATGAGCTGGTTGGTCTGTCCTGCGTCACTGCGTCCTTCGCCTGGAGCCGCTCGGCTGGCTGGTCGCCGCCCTTGCGGGAAAGGCGAAAAAAGACGGCCGAAAGACGGTCTGGCGGCCTCTTATATAGGGCTTGGTCCGTCCTGCTCTGGAATGCTGCCGTGGTCGTCTGGCATGCTCTTCCCCCCCCCTCAGCCTATCAAACCCACACACCGCCATGGCCACGGAGCGCCGCAAGAGCATCTCGCTCTTCTTCGGCTTCAGCAAGCCCGAGGTCCGCCCCGACGGCCCCGCGGGTCCCGCAGGTCCCGACGGCCACCGCCCGGACGGCCCGCCGCGGCTGCGGCGCAAGCTGCAAAAGGTGACCCAGATCGACCTGGAGGGTCCGGAAACGACGACGACGGCGGCGGCGGCGGCGGCGGCGGCAGCGGCAGCGCCCGCAGGTCTGGTGGCCGCGCCGGCGCCCGCCCGCGGCGGCGTCCAGACCGTGACGCTGCCGGGCGACGCCTCGTTTCTGGCGACCAAGTACGAGGCGGCGCGGCCTGAGACGCGGCCCGAGACACGGCCGCCGCCCAGCCGCAGCAGCGCCAGCCACGCCGCCACCACCGCCGCGGCCGCCGCCGCCGCCCTCGAGAGCCGCGACGGCCGTGACGGCCGCGGCCGCCGGCGGAGCAGCCTGACGCGCTTCTTCTCGCGGTCGTCCAGCAACAGCCGGCCGCCGTCCGGCACGGCGCGCGCCGCCAGCTGCACCCGGGGACGCGGCGGCGGTCCGCCCGAAGCAGCAGCAGCTGCAGCAACAGCAGCGGCAGCCCCGACGCCACCAGCCGCCGTCTCCACGCCGGCCACATCGACCCGGTCAACCGCCGGGTCCGCAACGCGGCCGCAGACGGCCGACGACCACCACGAAAAGGCCGCCCAGGCCGCCGCCCAGACGCGCACCCTGCAGCTGATCGACGCCCAGGAGCGGGCGGCGGCCCAGCGGAACAGCTTGTATTGCCGAAGCGGCGGCGGCAGCACCACCAACATGACGGCCCGCCGGCCGATGTCGTCGGCCTTTTTCTCCACGTCATCATCGGCGGTGTCGTCGTCGTCCTCCGCCGCCTCCTCGGCTTCGTCTGCCTCGCTCTCGCTCACCTCGGCCTCGTCCTTTTCGCAGTCGTGTCTCGCCCTGTCGCCGCCGGGGTCGTCGAGCGGCCTGGGCACGTGGGCTGCCCATGCCCACCATGACAGCCGTCACGACAGCCGCCACGATGGCTACCACGACGGCCAGCACCACCAAACGCACAGCCGCGTGGTGCCCGAGCTGTCACACCTGGCGCGCTCGGCCCAGCGCGGCCCGCTGCTGTCGCCGCCGCTGTCGCCGGCGTCCGTGGCGGCGTCGGTGGTCTCGGGGCGCACTGACGACTCGGCAGTCTCGGACGACTCGGCTGCCTCGGACGCTTCCTCAGCGCGGCCGCGGCGGCGCAAGGTCAAGACGCCCGTCTACGCGATTGGCCAGCTGGAGGGGCAGCAGCAGCAGCAGCAGCAGCATCAGCAGCATCAGAATCGGCCCGCCGTGCAGACGCCGCCGGCGTCGCCGAAGCTGGGCCGCGCCGAGCTCGGCCTCCTGCAGTCGCCGTCGAGCATCGAGTGCATCGCCGCCGAGTACCGGGCACTGCTGGCGTCGCGCGGCTCGCAGGAGGATGAAAGGCCGGGCTCGCGGCGCAGTGTCCGCGACGGCCACGTCGACCGGAAGCTCACGCCGGCGCCGCTGCGCACCAGGGTGGCGGCGGCGGCACGGCCGGCGCGGGCCCCGTCCCCGTCCCCGTCCCCGTCGTCGGACGAGCGGCCGGCGCCCCCCACCACGCCCAACGTCAGCCTCCAGATCTGCCTGGACCTGCTGACGCGCGAGCTGTCGGCGGCGGTGCCCAAGAACGCGTCGGCGCTGCAGCTGCTGACGCTGATCGAGGCGTACGAGGGCATGCGCGGGCGGCTGGCGGGCGGCGGCGGCCACCAGCGCCGCAGCGCCGACAGCCGCGCCGTCGAGGACATGCTCGGCGTGTGGCTGCAGGCGCTGTACCGGCTGCGGGACACCATGGAGGTGGACGCGGGCGAGAGCGAGTACGAGGTATGAGCATTGGGCGCTCTGTTTGTTTCTTGTTACGACACTCCTTACGACGACACGCGGGACGGACGGACGGACGGCACGGCTGGCGGATGGATAGAATGGCAGGATGGGAAGGCCAGAGGAAAAGGTAGTAATGGGAAGGTAGTACGTAATATAATGCTTCTATATCGTGGTGGCCAGCATAAGCATATGTTTACGGAGGACTCTGGCCTTCTGATGTGCTGCTGTCGTCATGTGTCACGTGACTTGGCATACGTCGGACGCCAATCTCGCGACGCCACCGTCACGACGCATCGCGCCACGCGTGCCACTTCCACGACCGGCCGGCCTCACCACACGATGGACGACGACGACGACTTTGGGGCGGACCCCGACTTTCTGGCGGCGCTGGCGGCCACGGAGGTGGGCCGGGGAGGAGGGCCAGGGGGAGCGGCCACGGGAGCGCCGGAGGCCGCGACGGGAGCACCTCGGATCGAGCAGCCGGCACGCATCGAGCAGCCGCCGCGTATCCAACAGCCAGCGCCGCGCATCCAGCAGCCGACGCCGCAGCGGATTGAGCGGCCGGCCGGGGGGACGGCTTCGTCCGGGCCACCGGGCGCTGGCCGGATCGTGCAGCCGACGCCGCAGGTGCTGGGGGGGGGGCCGGGGGGCAGCAGCGGGCTCCGGCCGACGGTGCCGGGCAGCGGGTCGACGATCCTGGTGTCGCCGCGGCAGAAGGGCAACCCGATCCTGGCGCAGCTGCGGACGGTGGGGTGGGAGTACAGCGACGTGGTGGCGGACTACGTGCTGGGGACGACGACGTGCGCGCTGTTTCTGAGCCTCAAGTACCACCGGCTGCACCCCGAGTACATCTTTGCGCGGATCCGGGGCCTGCAGGGGCGGTACCAGCTGCGGGTGCTGCTGGCGCTGGTGGACGTGGCCAACCACGAGGAGCCGCTGCGCGAGCTGGCCAAGACGTCGCTGGTCAACCAGGTGACGCTGGTGCTGTGCTGGTCGGCCGCCGAGGCCGCGCGCTACCTCGCCCTCTACAAGACGTTTGAGCACGCCTCCTCCTTTGCCGCCATCCGCGGCGCCCAGGCCGCCGGCTACGCCGAGCGCCTCGTCCGCTTCGCCACCGTGCCCCGCGCCGTCCACAAGGCCGACGCCGTCGCCCTCGTCGGCGCGTTCGGCAGCCTGCGCCGCGCCGTCCTCGCCGAGCCCGAGCAGCTGGCCCTCGTCGCCGGCTGGGGGCAGAAGAAGGTCCAGGCGTGGCGCCGCGCCGTGGAGGCGCCCTTTCGGGTGGGCAAGAGGAGGGCGGCGAGGGCGGCGGGGGCGGCGAAGCCGGCAGCCAAGGCGGCAGGGGCAGCCGGCGGCGGGGCAACCCAGTCGGTGTCAGCAGGCAAGACAGACGACACGACCATGAACGACGACGACGAGGCAGACTCTCGGGAACAGCTCGTCAGCGCAGACAGCCCGGTCGACCAGCCAGCCCAGCCATCCGACCAGCCAGCCGACCAGCCAGCCCAGCCAGCCCAGCCAGCCCAGCCAGCCCAGCCAGCCGAGCTGAACCCGGGCATCGCGGCGGCGCTGGCGCGGCTGCGGGAGGGCTGATGCGATGTCGTGATGTCGGCGTATTGCATACAGAGGCTGCCGACGACACGGGGGTTATGAGCATGACTGTATCTTACTTGGCTGCACTTGCTCTTACCCTTTGCTCATCTTGGTTTCTCCTCGCTCCTTCCTTGTCCTGGCCTCTTCTGCTCTTCCTCGTCCTCCCTCCTTCCGTCTGGTCTCTCGCTCCTTCCTCAGGCTGCACCCGGTTGTTGTCTTCTTCATCCGTCTCACGATGTCTCCTCTACACCCTCTTCTTTCATCTTCTGTCTTGGCGTCTCGGCCGCATTCTCAGCTTCTGGTCAACTTTGGTTCTTCCTGTCACTCTTGGCATCATTACACTCCCTGGCAGCGTTCGTCTAGGCATCCTTACCTCCATCGATCCTTATATCATCGGATCCCCCCCGCCAACAGCTACGATGCACCTCAGCCTCCTGACAGTCGGTCTGGCTGTCGGCCTGTCGACCGGCCTGGCTGCTGCCCGTCCGGCCTCGCCCCCCCGCGCCTACGTCGTCCACTCCGACCGCGTCGCCGCCGTCCAGGCCGCCTTCAACCGCAGCTGGGACGGCTACCTGCAGTACGCCTTTCCCCACGACTCGCTGCGACCCATCCGCCAGACCTACGTGGACGACCGGTAGGTTCCCCACGCTCTGGAGAACGATGGAAGCTCAGACAGCTCACCTCCAGAAACGGCTGGGGCGCCAGCGCCGTCGACGCGCTGTCCACGGCCCTCGTGCTCGGCCACGCGCCCGCCGTCCAGGCCATCCTGGCCCACGTCGCCGCCCTCGACTGGGACGCCGCCGCCACCGATGCCGACGTCTCCCTCTTTGAGACCACCATCCGCTACCTCGGCGGCCTGCTGTCCGGCTACGACCTGCTGACGGGCCCGCTGGCCGGCGGCCCGCTGGCCGGCGCCGTCTCCGCCAACGCCACCGCCGCCGTCCTCCTCCGCCAGGCCGTCCGCCTCGCCGACCGCCTGCGCGTCGCTTTTGACACGCCCTCGGGCGTCCCCGACAACGCGCTGCGCTTTGGGCCGGCGCGGCGCCTCCGCACACGGGGCACGCGGAGCACGGGCCCCACCAGCCTCGCCGCCGCCGGCACCCTCGTGCTCGAGTGGACGCGCCTCTCGGACCTCACCGGCGACCCCGCCTACGCCCAGCTCGCCCAGCGCGCCCAGCGCCACCTGCTCGACCCCCAGCCGCAGCCGCTGGCCGAGCCGTTCCCGGGCCTCGTCGGGTCCACCCTCGACCTCGCCACCGGCAGCTTCCTCGACGGCGACGGCGGCTGGGGCGCCGGCACCGACAGCTTCTACGAGTACCTCCTCAAGATGTACGTCTACGACCCAGACGCCTTTGCCGACTACAAGGACCGCTGGGTCCAGGCCGTCGACTCGTCCATGCGCCACCTCGCCTCCCACCCCCTCGGCCACCCGGACCTCACCTTTCTGGCCGTCTATTCCGGGACGACGCCGCAGTTTGAATCGCAGCATTGTAAGCCGTCCTCCGTTCTGTATTTCCCCTCGTGTTTTCTGTCGCTCATGGTCAGTGGCCTGCTTTGCCGGCGGCAACATCGTCTACGGCGGTGCCGTGCTCGGCCGCCCCGACTACGTCGCCTTTGGCCTCAACCTGACCGCCGCCTGCCACGCGACCTACGCCGCCACCGCCTCGCACATCGGCCCCGAGGCCTTTTCCTGGCAGGACGACGGCGGGCTGGCGGGGGACGACGGGGACGGGGCGGCGGCAACCCCCCCTCCTCCTCTGAACCAGACGTCCTTTGCGCGGACCGCCGGCTTCTGGATCACCGACGCCGCCTACGTGCTGCGCCCCGAGGTGCTCGAGAGCTACTACTACGCCTACCGCGCCACCGGCGACCCGCGCTACCAGGACTGGGCCTGGGACGCCTTTGTGGCCATCAACGCCACCTGCGCCGCCGGCCGCGGCTACAGCAGCATCGCCGACGTCAACGCCGCCGGCGGCCGCGGCGGCGGCTTCCGCGACTTCCAGGAGAGCTTCTGGTTCGCCGAGGTGCTCAAGTACAGCTTCCTGATCCAGGCCGCCGACGCGCCCTTCCAGGTGCCCCCCGCCGGCGCCGGGCCGTTTGTCTACAACACCGAGTGCCATCCGCTGCGGGTGCGACACCAACAGTAGTAACGGCATATCCACGTCGTAATTCATAGTTGCTATCCAGCTTGTCAAAAGTGCCGCAACGCCGTCCCATGCTTCGTTCAGCCGTCCCCCGTCCAAGCTCGTGACACGCCGCACGCCACACGCCGCCGTCCTGGCCCCCGGCATCTGCAACGTCAAAAGAAGAGCCCGAAACCCGCAAACGCCGCACAGGAGGTCGTTACCAGTAGCGGCGGTCGTAGTCGCGCGGGTAGGGGGCGTCTCGCGGGTGCGCGTAGCCGACGTCGCGCGGCGGCGGGAAGTCGCGCGGCGGCGGCGGCCGGTCGTAGGCGCGCTTGGCGTACATGTCGGGCGCCGGCGGGTAGTCGCGCCGGTACGGGTCGTCGTAGCGGTGCGGCGGCGGCGGCGGGTAGTCGTCCAGCGGCGGCGGCGGCCCGCGCCGCGGCGGCGGCGGCGGCGACGCGTAGCGCAGCCGCTCGTCGTAGTAGTCGCGCGGTCGCGGCGGCGGGCTGCGCTCGCGATAGCCGTCGCGGTAGCCGGGGCCGTCGCGCCGCGGGCTGTAGCCGCCGCGCGGCACCGGCGGCGGCGGGCCGCGGCGGTCGTAGTCGTCGCGCGGCGCCGCAAACGGCCGGCGTCCGGGCGGCGAGCGCGAGCGCGCGCGCGCGTCGCGCGGCACAAAGTCGGTGTGCGACTGGAAGGGGGGGGGGGGGAGAGAGTGTGAGCGCGGAACAGACCAGTGAGAGCCAGAGAAAAAAAAAAAAAAAAAAAAAAAAGGAGACCTACGCTCGGCGTGCAGGTGACCACCTTGTCCCGGAATTCTGTATTGTTCAGCTTCTCAATGGCGGAGGCGAGGTCTTGGGCCGTCTCGAATTCCACAGAGCTGCGCATGTCAGAACAGCCAAAGGGGCAAGTAGACCGAAAGAAAGCGGGACGGCAGCCAAACGCACCCATCCCCCGACCGGCTGGTCTCCGAGTACACCACGTCCAGGCCCGACCGGCGGGCAAAGTCTTTGAGGTCCTGTGGCCAGAGTCCGTGTAAGTGGGGGGGTCCAGAAGGCAAGAAGCGGCGGGCAGCGGGCACGCGGGCACGGGCACGGGTCTGCTCGCGGCGACGGCATCCGAACCAGGAAAAAGGCGGGTTCCTGGCTCCGGGGCACTCCTGGCTCCGGGTCCTGGGATCCAAGCAGCAGCGCACCCGTCCGTCCGTCCGTCCGTCCGTCCGTCCGTCCGTCCAGAGAAGAAGGAGGGTCACACGCGGGAGGAGAGGAGACAGACCTGCCAGCTGGTGTCGGGGGGGAGGCCCGTGACGGCCATGCGGTGGGGGGTGCGGCGGGGCCGGGGCGGCGCGCGTTCCTGGTGGGTAAAGGAGCTGGTGTCGCGGGTGGTGCGGTTGCCGCGGGCAAACTGGACGGTGAGGCGCTCGCCCATAAAGGTGCTCCCATCTGGAGGGTTAGTCGCCGGGCGCCGGGGTCGATCCAATCCACGTACGGAAGGCTGGGTTGGGGGTTAGCGGAGAAGGAGGCAGAGAGACTGGACGCAGGCCGACAACCCACCAGGCACGACGTCGCGGGCGTCCATGGGGTCCTTGTATTCGATGAAGCCGAAGCCGTTCATGAGCTTGATTTCCAGGATCTCGCCGGTGCCGTGGTTGCGGAAGTGGGACTCGATGTCGGATTTGGTGGCTGGGGGGTTAGAAGGGAGGCAGGGAGGTGAGGCGAGGCGAGAGACAAGAGGGCCTACCATTGCGCGGGAGGTTGCCCAGGTAGAGGCGGGTGTTGGAGACCTCGGTGGACGCCTGGTGGGACGGGGCGGTGATGGAGGTGGTTGTCGACATGGTGGGTGGAGGGGAGGAGAAGGGAGAGGAAGAACGGGACGGGATGGGATGGGAGGAGAGGATGGGAAGATGGAGATGAGAAGGACGATGGCGAGGACACGATCCAGAGGCGGTGACGCGGGACCAGGATCCAGACCAAACAAGAGACGAGGCGGAGACGAGACGGAGGACAGACGGCCGAGCCGAGATGAGAAAAAGGTGGAAAACGAGGACGGGAACGAAGACGGGAACGAAGACGGGAAAGGGTAAAGATCGAGACGAGAAGGACGAAAAAAGAAAAACGAAACAAACGTCGGTGAGCTCGAGCTACAGTGGAGCGCCGGCTCGGCGACGATCGACGGCGTGCGACGTAGCGCGGCGGGACCCGAGATGAAGATGGGCGGCGACGGCAAAAGGCGACGGCGATGCGGTGCGACGGCGATGCGACGGCGACGGCGGCGGCGGCGATGTGGTGAGAGATGAGGTGGTGAGAGATGAGGCGATGAACAGGGATAAAGCGAGGAAGAGTAAAGGAAAAAGCGAGGAGATGCAGAAGCGGAGGAAGGCGCGCGCAGCTGAAGCAGGGAAGCGCCGTGGGGGGAGGCCGGCGGCTGGCGGGCGGGCGGCGGGTGCAGGCAGGTGCAGAAAGGGGAAGGGGCGAGCGGCGGGCGGGCAACGACCAGAAACAAAAACGAGGAGCGGACAGGACAGGACGAGAGGAGAAGGAGGAGGCGGCGGCGGCGGCGGCGGCGGCGGCCGGTGGGGTGCACGGTCCAGGTCAGGCGACAGGCAGGAAGGAGCAGGGGGGAGGCTCCTGCCTTGCCTTGCCGGCGAGGATTGGGCAACAAAAGCGGGGCCCAGGCCGCAACGAGACGAATACGATGCGGCGCTGCAGGGGTTGTGATTGGCGGGGGAGGGTGAGAGGGGAGGGAAGGGGAGGGAGGAGAGGAAGAGAGAGGGAAGGGGAGGGAGGAGAGGAAGAGAGAGGGAAGGAGAGAGGGAAGAGAGGGAAGAGAGGGAAGAGAGGAAGAGAGGAAGAGAAAGAACGAAATAAAGAAGGAGCACGTGATGGAAGAGAAGAGAAAGACAAGATATCAAAGAAGGAAGAGAAGAAATGATAGATGTTAAACAATGAGAAGGAAATACTATTGGAAAATAAATATCAATAAAACGAGACGAAGATGGAACGAAAAGAATAGATTTAGGAAAGAATTTTAGAAAAGAATAAACTAGTAAAGAAAAGGTATCTAAGAACATACAATATAAAGAGAACGAGAAGAAAAGCAGAATGATCAAGGAAAAAACAGACAGATGCTAGATCCGAAGACAAACGACAGATGCAGGTCGACAAGACAACGCATAAAGCAACCGACGACAAGCACGCTAGAATAAGCAGGGCGGCTACGCACCAAACAGCACGTCGACCGCCTCGTCGAGAATCGTGTACGCGAGATGGGCGCTGGGATGGATTAGCGGGGAACACAAGAGACGCAGAATCCAAGACAGACACGCCGACAAGACACTCACTTCAGCCGGCTGTTGTTGAGCGTGGCAAAGATGCGCCGGCCCGCCGCCTGCGCGTTGACGCGGCCGACGACGCTGCCCGCGAGGTCCGGCACCAGCGTCGCCAGCATGAGCCCGGCCTCGGTGCGGGTGCGGGCTTGCTGGGCGGCGGTGCGGCCGGCCGCTGTCTGAGAGGGAGCCTGGTTTTTTCCCGCCTCGGGCGTGCTGCCGCTGTCCTCCCGGCGGTCGGCGTCCTCCAGCACCCCCTCGAGGAGGGCCAGGTACCGCAGCAGCGCCTCCTCCTCCAGCAGGGCGCGCACGTTCTCGCGCAGCCGCCGCTCAATGGTGCCGCCCAGCAGCTGGTGCAGCACGACGACGACGGCGCGGCCGCGCAGCCAGTTGTTGCCGCGGTTGAGCTCAAACAGCTCCAGGAACAGGTCGCAGATGGGCTTGACCACGGGCGCCGCGTCGCCGTCGCCGTCGCCGTCGCCCTCGCCCGGGAGCGCCGCCGCCGTCGCCGCCGCCAGCTCGGCCGCCGCCTCGGCCTCGGCGAGGGTGGGCGCTGAGGTGGCCGTGGTGGCGGAGGCTGCCGCTGCGGCGGCTGCGGTGGCCGCCGAGGCCCCCCCCAGCTGGTTGGCCGCCGCCGCCAGCAGGTTCTGCCCCGCCGTCGACAGCTGGTCCAGCACCGGGATGCTGCCCAGCAGGTCCTCCATGCCGTCGGCCACCGAGTCGTACAGCCGCGAGATGACGTGGCGGTCGACGCCGGCCCCGGCGGCCCCGGCCTCGGCTCCGGCTCCGGCTCCGGCTCCGGCACCGGTCTCGGCCCCGACGACGCCCGTCCCCTCCACGCCCACGGCCCGCTGCGACAGAAAGGCGCGCAGCTCGCGGCTGCGGCACACGTCGGGCAGCAGCAGCAGCGCGCAGAGGTAGCGCTCGAGGGCGGCGCGGCGCTTCTGCAGAAAGTCGCCCTGCAGCTTGTTGAGCACCACGCGCCGCCGCGGAAAGTCGAGCGCCCGCACCGACGGGTATCGCCCCCGCAGCCGCTGGTGCAGCGCCCAGAAGGCAGAGTAGCGGCGCATGACGGTCCAGGTGGTGGTGGTGGTGGCGGTGGTGGTGTCCCCGGCTGTACTTGTAGTGGCGTCGGTAGTGGTGGTGGCGGTGGTCCCCTCCGTCGTCGACGACCCCCCCACCCGCCTCACCTCGATCGCGTACAGCGCGTACTCCTTGCCCGTCCCCGGCTCCTTGCCCACCTGCACGCGCGTCAGGCGCACGGTGGCCCGCCCGTAGAGCCCGTGGTCCGTCTCCTGCGCCGCGTACTGCTGCCGCTGCAGCTCCTTGCGCCGCATCTCCCGCTGCAGGCTGGCCCGCGACTTGCGCAGGATCCGCAGCTCCGCCGTGTTGTTGGTCAGCTCCGCCTTGCGCAGCAGCGACTCCACCACCGCCTCCTGCGCCGCCAGCCGCGCCAGGTCCGCCCCCAGCGCCGCCACCGCCTCCGCCAGCCCCAGGTCGCCGGGCGCCGCCTCGACCACGTCGTCCCGCGCTGCTGCTGCTGCTGCTGCTGCTGCTGCTGCTGCCGGCCGCCCCTCCGGCTGCTCCTCCAGCAGCCCGCTCCCCAGGTCCGAGCCCTCGCCGTCGTCGTCCGACGCGTACGCCGCCTGGTCGTCGCCAAACAGGTCGTCGTCCTCAAACACCCCGATCCGCGACGCCGCGCTCACCAGGCCCAGCGACGCCAGGCTCGGCCTGGCGCCGGTCGGCTGCACAGGCTGGCCAGGCCCAGACCCAGACTGCCCAGCCTGCCCCGTCCCAGGCTGGCCGGGTCCAGGCTGCCCGCTTGGCGGCTTCTCCGCTTCCGCCCCAAACAGGCTGCGGTCCGCCCCGTCCTCCCCCCCAAACAGCGACGCCCGCAGGTCCTCCGCCGTCGTCGGCCGCCGGTCGTCTTCCAGAATGGTCGTCAGCGCCTCCTCCACCGCCTGCACCACCTGCGTGTCCGGCTCGTCGGCCGCCTTGCCGTCCAGGCTGGCCGTCGAGTCCGCCAGGCTCGCCACCTCCAGATGGCCCGTGCTGTTGGCCAGCCGGCTCCCCTCCAGATGCCCCGTGCTGTTGGCCAGCCGGCTGCCCTTGCCGACCGGCGTGCTGAACAGGTCGTCGTCGTCGCCAAACAGCGCTGCCGCCCCGGGGCCGTCGAGCGACCGCCGACCGCCGTCGCGGCTGTCGCGGCTGTCGCGGCTGTTGTCCCGCCCGTGCTGGCTGCTCCCGCCCCCCGCGAACAGGTCCGTCACCGACCCGGCGCGCCGCGTCGGCGTCGCCCGCCCGCGCAGCTTGCCCGCCGGGTTGGGCGGCAGCGACGGGGCGCGCTCGAGCGGGGCGGTGCGAAGGGCTGCCACGGGTGCTGGCGCCGCCGGCGCCGCCACCGCCGCCCGCGGCCGCCGCTGCTGCGACGCCTCCTCCGCCGCCAGGCACTTGTAAAAGAGGTCTGACGTCTTGAACGCGCGCAGGTGCGCGGCCGTCATCTCGTCCAGCACCGCCGTCTGGCACCGCAGCAGCGCCCGCCGCGCCCGCCCGTACTGCGCCGGCGTCGCCGCCGCCCCCGCCGCCAGAAACGCCCGCACCGCCTTGCGCGCCGCCGCCGCCCGCGGCCCGTGCAGCTCCGGCCGCCCCAGGTACGCCGCGTCGATCTGCGCCAGGTCCAGCCGGTCGCTCTCCGACCACGCGAGGCCGTGCCCGTCGTCCTCGTCGTCGGCGCCTCCGTCCTCCCCCTCGTCCCCCTCCTTCTCCCCCCCCTCCTCCTCCTCGCCGTCGCCCTCCAGCGGGTTCCGCAGGCCGTCCACCACCAGCCAGAACTGCACCAGCGGCAGCAGCCGCTGCCGGTCCATGTACTCCATGAAGTACGACAGCCCCGCCGCGTCCCGCAGCAGATCCGCCAGGCTCGCCGTCTCCAGCCGCGAGGGCACCGCCGCCGCGCTGCCGCCGCCGTCGTCGCCCGCTCCCGCTCCCGCGTCCACGCTGCTGCCGCCCCCCCCGCCTCCGCCCCCGCCCACCGCCGCCAGCTGTTGCACCTTCTGGTCCAGCAGCCGCTTGGCCATCTCCAGCCGGCGCAGGTACACGAGCTGCTCGGGGCTGGGGCTGCTGCTGCTGCTGCCCGGGTCGCCGCCGCCGCCGCCGCCGCCGCCCGTTTTCTGCTGCGCGTCCCGCTTCAGCTGGCTCGCCACCTCGCTGCGGAACCGCCGCGCGTCCGACAGGTTGTTCACCGTCCGCACCGCCCGCACGAACCGCTCAAAGCGCCGCTCGCTGTCGCCGGGCGCCAGCCGCGGGAAGGCCGCGGGGGCGACGGCGGAGGCGGACGGCGACTTGGTCGCGGCGGATGCAGATGCGGACGCGGACGCACCAGACGCACCAGACGCGCCGTCCGTCGTCGTCGCCGTCGTGGGCCCAACACCACCACCGCCGCCCCCCCCGCTCCCGCGCCCGCGCCCGCGCCCGTGCCCGACGACGGCCGCCGAGGAGGCGTGCTGGTCGAGGGCGGCGCGCAGGCGGCGCACGGTGGAGCGGTCCTGCAGCACGGAGCGGCCGTAGTTCTCCATCAGCTGGTTCCACGTGTCCGGGTCGGCCAGGCGCTGCAGCAGCGGGTGCAGCACGGCGCAGGCGACGATCTCGCGCACGAGCGCCGCCACCGAGCGGCTGGCCAGGAACGCCGGCGGCAGCAGCCGCGGCAGCAGCCGCTCGCCCACCAGCCGCCGCAGGTACGCCTGCTGCGCCGCGCGCGTGCTCGCCGCCGAGTACGACAGCGGCGCCGCCGGGTGCAGCCCCCGCCCGCCGCCGCCGGCCGTGCCGCCGGCCGTGCCGCCGGCCGCTGCCCGCAGCTCGCGGAACCGGCTGGCAATGGCCAGGTCCAGCTCGTCCGACTCCGTCACCGACCGGTTCAGCGTGCGGCCGCGCACCGCCCGCTCCGCCGCCGCAAAGTCCCGCACGTGTGCCGTCAGCAGCGGCACCATCCGCCCCGCCAGCACCTCCACCGCGTCGTCCACCGCCAGCACCCGCTCCCGCAGCTGCACCAGCGCGCCCCGCACCGCCGCGTCCACCGTCTGCGGGAAGAGGGCGCCCAGGTCGGGAGGAGGCCCCGTGTGGCCGGCGGCCGCCCCCGCCGCCCCCCCCGCCATCCCCCCGTACCACGACCACACGTGCTTCCGCAGCACGCCCGCCAGCAGCCCGTCCAGCGCCGCCGACACGCGCGGCATCGCCGGGTACAGCGGCGCCGGCGCATACGCGGTCAGGCGCGCCCGCAGCGCCGCCGTCTCGGCCGGCCAGCGGCCCGGCGCCACAAAGGCGGGCGCCCGGCGGGGGCCCCGGCGCTCGGTCCCAGTCCCGGTCTTGGTCTCGGTCCCGTTCCCAGCTTCGGTCTCGTCCTCCGGAGCCGGCTCCCGCACGCTCACCACCACCGCCAGCAGCCCCGCGCAGCTCAGCAGCGCGCCCGCGACGACGCCGTGGCCGGCAAAGCGCAGCGCCGGGAACCAGTGCGTGGCATAGCCCCAGGCCACAAAGGCGGCCGCGCCGGCCAGCAGCACGTCGCGGGACAGCATCCGGCGGGCAGCGGCGGCGGCGGGCGCGCGCGCGGGCGTCGTCTGTGTCGTCGTCGTCGTCGTCGTCGTCGTCGTCGTCGTCGTCGCTCACAGTCGCAGGCTGGTCGTGTACGTCGCCCAGTCGGTCCGTCCGCTGTCGGACATGTCGTGAGAGTGTGGTTTGGTGTGGTGTGTCGTCGGCAATGTGTCCTGATGTGTTTGGATTGTTGGGCAACCGCGACCGGCTGGCTGGCCGGCCGTGCACGGAGCCATACACCGCTTTAGTGCACGTCGCTTATAGCACTCCCTGCACACGCTTTAGTGCACGTCGCTTAGTGCACTACTCGTCTTCGTACAACATCGCTTTAGTGCACGACGGTTATGCATTAACTCTGTACTGTAGACTAACCACGCAGACATCCTACATTACTCCGTACTTGTAGATGCGTCACTCTATCGCTCGCAGGCGACGGCCCGACGGCCCCTCAGGGTGCCTCCCAGATTCCACTCCCCCCCACCCCCCACCCCCTCTGACCTCTCCTACCCCTTGATCGCGTACTTGCGCTGGAACATGCCGTCAATCTCCTCCAGGTAGTAGACGCCCGGCGCAATGGTGGCCACGTCGCCCTCCGGCGTGTAGCTCTTCTGCAGGTGCGCCTTCTTGCGCAGGTCGCACAGCGCGTCGTACACGGCCGGCGGCACGGCGCGGCGCGCCGCCAGCCGCGCCGGAATGTCCAGCGCCTCGTGCAGCGCCGCCGTGCTGCCGCGCACGCGGAACGAGCAGAAGCTCGCCGCCAGCCCCGACCCGTAGCTGAACAGCCCGATGCGCTTGCCCTCCAGCGCCGCCGGCTCCGTGTGGCTGAGGATGCTCGCCAGCCCGCCCCACACGCTCGCGCAGTACATGTTGCCCACGTTGGTCGCCACCTGGATGCCCGCCTGCACGCGCTCCTGGAAGCGCTTCTTGGTCAGGCCCATAAACGTCTTCTCCACCACCTTGTCCGTCAGCGACTTCTCGTACGGCATGTCCCGCAGCTCCGGCGGCACGTCCGCAAACAGCGCGTGGTCCGGGTTCGCCAGGTAGTCGTTGTACAGCAGCCGCGCGTACGACTTGGCCACCAGCTTGCACGTCGGCGCGTGGAACGCCACGTAGTCGAAGCGGTCCAGCGGGACGCCCGTCGACGCCCCGTTGGTGGCCCCGGCCCCGTTGGTGGCCCCGGCCCCGTTGGTGGCCCGCGCCAGCAGCGTCGCCTCGCGCGCGTTGTACGCCCGGTAGGACGCGTCCAGCGCGCGCGTGTAGCACGTGATCGAGTACTGCCCGTCCACGTACGGGTACTCGCTGGTCAGGTCCGGCTTGTAAAAGTCGTAGGCGTGCTCCATGAAGCTGCCGCGCAGCCCCGGCTCGACCACCACCGGCGCGTCGGGCCCGATCAGCATGGCCACGGCGCCGGCGCCGCCCGACGGCCGCGCGTTGCCCTTGGCGTACAGCGCAATGTCGCCCGCCACCACGATGGCGTCGCGCCCGTCCCAGCCGCTCGACTCGACCCAGTTGACCGCGTTGAACACGGCGTTGGTGCCGCCGTAGCACGCATTGACCGTGTCCACGCCCTCCACGTTGGTGTTGTCGCCAAACAGCTGCATCAGCACCGACTTGACCGACTTGGACTTGTCCAGGATCGTCTCCGTGCCGACCTCGAGCCGCCCAATCGACGCGGGGTCGATCTTGTACTTGGCCAGCAGGTTCTTGGTCACCGTGAGGGCGAAGGAGTAGATGTCTCGGTGGTGAGCGCAAGGCACAGCAGGAAGAGGGGCAAAGGTAGAACTCACCCTCGCGGTCGTCGCAGAAGCTCATGTTGGTCTGGCCCAGGCCAATGGTGTACTTGCCGGTGCTGACACCGTCAAACTTTTCGAGCTCGGCCTGCTCGACATACTGGCGGGCGCCGTCAGCACGCGGTCAGGCGAGGGGCGGGGAAGGGGGGAAATCGCGCCGAGACACGCGGGGACCAACCTGGCTGGGAAAGTAAATCTCAATGGCCTTGATGCCAATGTTCTGCGGGCGGGACGACATGGTGGCGAGGGGCGTCGGCGGCGAGGAGCGTCGGCAGCAAAAGGAGGGAGCGGGTGGTGAGGGAGGAGAGAAAACAATGGAGGAGGGGTCCAGGGAGACAGGACGGAGAAACTGGCGGGAGGAGGAGGAGAGAGAGGCTGTTAGCAGATTGGCCGGCGTGCTTCTCCTATTTCGGGCGGGCAAGAAAAAGTGGAATAAAAGCAAAAAAACGAAAACAGACAAAGACGAAATCAGAAGCGCGCGCCGGCTGCCGACGGCCCGCCAGCAAGCAAGCACACCGCACCACACCACACCACCAACCAAAACCAGTTCACCGCCGTTTCTTCTTCAGGGCCCGGCCTCATTTCAGGGTCCCCCACGGTTGCACTGGCTGGGCCAGGCCAGCCACCCGGACGGCCCACTACGGAGTAGGCAAGGCCGCCAAGCAGCGTAATACAGCAACTAGTGCGTGCGTGGCGCTGCGCCACCAGCGCTGGCAGAGACGTACCTGGCGAGCGAGATTGAGGGCAGGAGGGTGAATCGATGGAGGACAGGACAGAAAGAAACCGACCGGTCCGGCAAAGAGGGAAGAAAGGAGGCAGGGGAAAGGGAAAGAAAGAAGAAAAGAGGAGAAAAGCAGAGAAAGGAGAAAGCAGAGAAAGAGACGAGACGAAGGCGACCCCTGATTGGACGCAGAGTGGGCGATACGATACGCTGGACAAGGGCTGGCAGTCCGAAGACGATCTTGGCGTGAGGCCGAAAGGGGGAAAGGAAGACGTGCGAGCGATGGAAAAGGAGAGGATGCAGGGGAAGAAGAGGAGGCTGGGCGGGCTTTTTGTTGAGTGTTGGGCCACCGCCGGGGCCCGCACGACGACGAACAGGGAAAGAGCGGTCGAGGCAGGCAGGCGGGCGAGGCAGGCACGGCGGGCGGGCGATACGGCAGGCACGCCCGATTCGGCAGGCGCAGGGGGGCCCGTCCAGGCACGCAGCTCGCCTTCCGCCGGTCACACAGTATATAGACTGTATACGCACGTTTCTGACCTCCAACAACCACTGGCCAAACATCATCGTCAACGGACTGCGAGAGCCTCGCGCCGTCCCAGCCAGCATCCACCACCCTCACCGTGCCCCATGTTTCTTGAGAAGCTGCTGAAATTTAGTGTCATCGGTGCACTGCAGGGCCGTCTTTCCTGATTTATCGCGCGCATTCACGTTGATCCCGCGTTCGATCAGCGCCAGGGCCAGCTTCTTGAAGCCCTCCCGGGCCGCTTCATGGAGCGGAAACGCACCGCTGATGGTAGGCAGCTGATCCTTGTTCGCGTGGTGCAACGTGATCATGGCCGTGTCGTCGTGCAACCAGGCATATCCCGCGACCGCAATCACGGACGAGATTGGGCCACGTTTGCCAAAGACCCCGCAGAGGTCAAAGCCACCATTCTCGAGCAACAATCGGGTGACGGCAGCCTGGCGTGTCAGAAATGGGTCCCAGACCCTCATGTCCAGTTTTTTGTAGACGAAATAGAGGGCGGCCGTGGCCATGAAGCGGCTCCAGGGCGCCCGCGGGTCCGGCTGGGCCGGCAGCCGCTGCAGCAGCAGCTGCATCGTCGACAAGTGGCCACCCTGCGCGGCGGCACCGAGCGCCCACGCGATGTTGATGCAGTCCTCCGCCGCATCGTTCTTGGCGAGCAGTTTCTTGACTTTGCGGTCGTTGCCGTGTGCCGCGGCTTTCACAAGCAGCGTCCGCATTCGGGGTCGAAGCGGCCTCCAACAGGGCAGATCCGATTTGTGCTCCCCGATGCCTTCGTCCGCGGCCGCACCACGGTTGACCAGCACCTGGGCCACGGTAGGCAGGTTGTGAGTCTGGCAGTATCGCAGGGCCAGAGTGCCCACAACGCCTCGGGCGTAGGCGCCGCCGTGGTCGACGAGCAGCTCCACCACGGCCGCATGGCCGCCGCGGGCCGCATAGTCCATGGGTGTCAAGCCCTCCCTGTCGAAGCGCTCCACGCAAGCGCCCTTATCCAGCAGCAGGCGCACCATGTCGAGGTGGCCGGCGCCCGCCGCGACCATCAGTGGGGTCACCCACCCGGAGAAAATGCCGGCGGGACTGTGTCCGAGGGGAACGTCGACCGGGATGCCGTGCTCAACCAGCACGCTCGCCAGGGCCGTGTCTCCAAGGGAGGCCATCAGGTGCAGTGTCGTGTGAGGTTCAACGTACTTCAAGTCACGGATTGCGTCGTACGGATAGCTATCCGGCCATCCAATATATCCCTTGTTCCCCATGGGTGCCCACGCGGCGAGGAACATTCGTCGGTAGATGCCCTTAAACTCGGTCCGCAGGTGGCGTTTGATCTTGAGACTGGAATTTGTCGACATGCACGACAAAGTGTTTGGCAGCCACTTGTCTACCGGCTCCCCACGCGCGCGGTGCTCCTGGTCAATGTGCCGGACCAGCTTGTCCATCCGCGAGGTCACGCCGTGCACGATGTCCTCGTACGCATTCTGCACGCCCACCCAGAGCGCCAGCCACACCCTGTAGTATCGTGCCATCTCCGGCGCCCGCTCATCCTCCGCCGCCCCGTCGACCACCCCGTTAGCCGCGACCATGGCGTGTGCGGCGCGGGCCTTTTTCGCCGAGAACTGCAGGAGCACGGTCCAGTAATGCTTTTTCAAAACAAGATCCGCATACTCATCCTCCTGGAGGAGCAGCTCCATCTCTGCATCCCCGTCCACCGGCATCGGCATCTCGGAGGGCTCCATGCTGCACCGAAGCGTCACACGCAGCTCCGGCAGATTGGCGTCTTCCGTTTTCTCGAGGGCCGTGAGCACAATGGCCATGCCGCCCATAGATACGGCATTCTGGCCAAAGGCTTCCGGCCGAAACCGCCCCAGCCTCTTGTGCACGGCCTCGAGCTCGTACTTGGAAGACAGGGCCATCAGATCCAGGGCAATCAATGCCCTCGTCCACGGCCATACGGCCTCGCCGGGGGCGCGGACGACCAGAACGAGATCCTTGTCGGGGTTGCCGATTATAGGCGACCGCAGCTGCAGCCGCGCCAGGTAGGCCTTGGACGAGATCATAGACACCCACGCACCGCTCCCGGCCCACGCGTCCGAAGGCGCCGTGTCCACCAGCGTCAGTTGGTCCTGCGCGTAGCGAATCGTCATCAGAAGATCCACAGGCTCCCTCTTCCTGCGCCCGTGGTCGCCGTTCCAGCCCTCGGTATGGATGACAATGGTAGCGGCGCTGGCCGGCACCTCCATGTCGTCCATCGGTACCCCCCAGGTATGATCACCATATCGGTCAGTCTCACAATAACGCTCGTATTCGTTGCCGCTTTTGTTGCCGACCCGGCGCAGGGGAATGCCGATGACTGCGCGCCCGTTGCCCGGGCCATGATTCAAGAGGAGGAGCAGTTTGTCCTTCTTCTCCACCACGGGCAGGTCCGTCTGTAAGCGACCGCCCGAGAGCAGGAGCACGCTCATTGGCACGGTGTCGACGGGCACAACGTTGGCGCACTTGGAGAAATAATTCACTGACGGCGCCCACAACCGGTCGATCGCTGGTGCGTCGTAATGCCTGCCGAGTCCCCAGGCTAGCACAGAGGTGTCGCCGTGCTTCTGCAGGATCTCGCGCTGCATGCGCTCGAACGCACCCTGGCCGCCTTCGCCGTAGATCATGGGCATGTTGATGTCGAGGATGCCCAGTAGGGAGTACGTCTGATCCTCGGGGCGCGTCGTCTCCCGCTTTGCTGCCCACGACAGCCGCTGCGCGGCACTCGCGTCCTGAATGCGGACGTTCGGAGCCCGGCTGATGTATTTGCGCGGGATGCGCGTGATTTTGGAGAGGAGGTCGGTCAGATGCGCCCGCGACGCGATGGGTGCCCACGTCTGGTCAAAGAAGACCATGCTGGACGGCGCCAGCAGCTCTTGCAGCGTCCATCCACGCTGAAACCAGCGGCTGTGCCCAAAGTACCGGGGTACCCTGATAAGGTCGTCGCTGTCGCTGTCGCTGTCGCTGTCCCTGTAGCTGCCGGTTCCGCTGTAGATGCCGGTTTCGCGGATGCTGCTTTCGCTGCTGCTGCTGCTTTCGCTATTGATGCTGCTTTCGCCGTAGATGCAGCTTTCGCTGCTGCCGGTTTCGCCGCTTCTGCCGCTTCCGCCGGAGCTGCCGCTTCTGCCGCTTCCGCCGGAGCTGCCGCTTCTGCCGCTTCCGCCGTAGATGCCGTTTCTGCCGCTTCCGCCGGAGCTGCCGCTTCTGCCGCTTCCGCCGTAGATGCCGCTTCCGCCGTAGATGCCGCGTTCGCTGTCTCTTTTGCTGTCCGGGTGCCTTTCGGGCACCGGCGCCACGTCCGCCAGAAAGCCGTAGCAGATGGTCGCCCGTTCGTACCAGCGGTACATGGAGTTGATGGCCTCGGTCAGCGCGACCAGGTTGGTGCGGTCGATGCAGCACGTGTCGATCCACGCATACTTCAGCTTGTCCTGCCGGGCCTGCTGACAGCAGCGCTGCACCTTTTTCCAGCCCGGCCCCGACCGGTGCGGCGGTCCCTTCTGAAGCTCGGCGTACGTGATCTCGTCTGCCACGTTGCCCCACGTGTGCGAAAGGATCGCGTACGGCGGCGGGTCCCCGACAAACTCCTCCAGCGCGTACGTGTCGACGTTGATGAGATGCATTCTCGTGGGCAAGATGCCAGAAGCTGCAGAAGTGACGGAGAATGAGCAGGCAGCCCTCCTTTAAACGGACGCCCCGACGCCCGACGCCCGACACAGCCCACAGGTCGACACAGCCACAACTCGGCGTCTTGGTGTGGTGGGCGGCTGCAACGTCGCTGAGCCGCATGTTCCCATCACGTGACAGGCGATACGACCCCGAGTCAAATTGGACGATGATTCAAAAAGAAAAAGCTATACGGAGAACTATGTGCAAGGTCCTCCGCACGCGCCGCGTCTCCGAATGTCCGCCAGCTAGGACGGGACCTGCAGGAAGCGGTCGTAGTAGCGGTCGAGCCAGCGGGCGGCGTCGACGCCCGACTCGTCGAGGCCGGCGTCCCAGCGGCCAATGGAGCCGACGTAGCCGTCGGGGCGGACGTTCACGATGGCAACGTCGCCGGGGCCGAGGCTGCCAAGCCACTTGTTGGTGCACAGCGCGCCGCGCGTGTCGAGCTCCGGCACGTCGTCGAGGTAAAAGGTCCAGCGGCTGTCCTGCAGCAGCGGCGGCAGGTCGGCGACCTCGATCTCGGACTTGGGCATGGTGGCTGGCTGTCAGCGGGGACGATGCCCGGGCGGATGGGAGGGGAGGAGAGAGGGGTAACCCACTGATCAAGGCAAACGTAAACAGGTGGCTGACGGCGGTGTAGCGCTCCGGGCGCAGGTAAATGTCCTCGGGCGCGGGCAGACGCGGCTGCAGGCCGTACGAGATCTTGGCGGCGGCGGACAGGCGGTTGACCAGGGACTCGGGCGCGGCCAGCGCCTCGCAAAAGGTGTCGAGGAAGACGCGGGCCTGGTGCACGTCCCACATGAGCAGGTAGATGCGGAACTGGCCCAGCATGGGGATGTCGAGCTGGACATCCACCGGGTTCGAGTCGAGGTACCGCGTCACCTTGGCGGGCGGCAGCAGGCAGCCCGGGCGCGCGTCGCCGCCGACAGGCCAGGCGCCGGGGTGCGGGTGGTGGTGGCCGAGGCCGCCGAGGCCGCCGAGCCCGCTGCCTAGGCCGGCGTGCGGCGCGCTGGCCAGATTGCCGCCCTCCTCCATCATGTTGAGGGCGTTGGCGCCGTACTCGGCGCCGACGCCGGCGATGAAGCGCACGTTGGTCTTGAAGTTCTCGGCCAGGGCGACGGCGTCGCCGCCGGCGATCTGGTTGGCGTGCTCGTAGTCAAAGTTGACGAGGTCGAAGGCGATCTTGCGGCGCTCCTGCTCGTAGCTGGCCAGCAGCACGGGGCGGGCGAGGCCGCGCACGGCCAGGTTGAGCTTCCAGGCCAGGTTCCAGCCGTCGTGCATGGACGTGTTCATGCCCTGGGCGGACTTGGGCGAGTGCGTGTGGCTGGCGTCGCCGGCGAGGAACGCGCGGTGGTGGTTGTCGCAGAAGCGCTTGGCCACGCGCTGGCCGATCTGGTAGCGGCCGAACCACTCAATGTACTTCCAGCGCACGGTGAAGGGCGCCATGATGTCGCGCGCGCGCTGCATGACAAACTCCTGGCCCAGCATGCCCAGCCCGCGGTCGCGGGCGCCGACGCCGCCGCCGCTGCCGCCGCCGCCGCCGCCACCGCCGCCGGCGTGGCCGGCCGCCGCACCACCAACGCCGGCGCCGAGTCCGGTGCCGGCTGGGGCGCCCGGGCTCTTCAGCTCAATGTAGAGGCGGGTCATGTTGCGCTCGCGGGGGATGATGAGGATGGAGCCCAGGTCCTGCTGGTAGACGAGGGTCTTGGACCAGATGTCGGGGAAGTCGGTGTCGAGCTCGCCGTCGAGGACGCCCCAGATGGCGGGCTGGGACATGCCGACGGGCTTGGCCTCGGGGATGCTCTTGCGGACCTTGGAGTGGGCGCCGTCGCAGCCGACGAGGTACTGGGCCAGCAGGGTGCGGCGGTCCTGGGTGACGTTGGTGCGGCAGTTGATCTGCAGGAGGCCGGCGCCGCCGGCGGAGTCGCAGGCGCTGTACGACTCGAAGGCGGTGTTGCGCTGGACGTCGAGGCCGCGCTTCTTGAGGTCCTCGAGGAAGAGGCTCTCCACCATGCCCTGGTGCACGAGCAGGATGTAGGGGTCGAGCACGTCGATGACGGGCGGGTAGTGCACCTCGCGGCCGAGGCGGTGCAGCGGCTCGTCGGGCGTGCCGCGCCAGAAGGAGATGTCGTACACGCGCACGCCGCGCTGCAGCAGCGGGTCGGCCAGCCGCATCTGCCGGAACGTCTCGATTGTTTTGGGCTGGAGGCCGTCGGCCCTGCGAGGTCAGCGTGGGTCTCCTCGCCGTTTCCTGCGCGGCGCGCACGGCTTGGTCGCTTGGCTCGTCGCTCCGTGGCTTACCTTCCCACCGGTGTCGGATCGGCTCGGTCGTCAATCACCTGCACCTGGATGCCGAACCGCGCGAGATTCGCCGCCGTCATCATGCCCGCAGGCCCCGCGCCCACTACGCACACCTGGCAGACCTGCGGCGCCGTCGGCATGCTGCGCAGCATCGTCAGCGGGTCCACGCAGCTCTCGACCGTCATGGACGCCGCCACGCTCGTCGCCGCCACGCCCTCCATGGCGTCGCCGCCGGTGTCGGCGTCGTCTGCGGCAGAGGCATCAGCGGCGGCGGCGGCAGTGGCAGCGGTGGCAGCAGCAGTGCCATCGCCGCCGTCGTCATCGTCGTCATCGTCGTCCTCGTCCTCGTCCATGTCCGCCGTGTCCGCGGCACTCTGCGCGTTGGCGGCCTGCGTCGTCTCCGTGGCCTCGGTCTGCGCGTCGTCCTGCCGGGCGTCCGCGTCGGTCGAATCGCCGGCAGCGGCGTCACGCCGCCGGCCGCGGTCCCGGACGACCGGGGCCATGGATCTGTGCGCGGCGGCGTTCAGGCAGACGAGGCGCAGCGGGCGGGCGGGCGAGGTCACTGCGGGCGCCGGGCCGGGCCCCGGGGGAGGGCGCTGGTGTGGTAGTGGTCGGATGTCGTGTCGCGATGGAAGGGAGGAGAAAAAGGGATGTTGTTGTTTTGCTGGCCACTTGGTGATGTCTATTTGTAATCGGAAGGCGCCGTGACGGGGCACGGAGGGGACGTGCGAGGAAGGAGCGAGCGAGGATGAAAGATGCCCGGGAAGGGAAGGCGGGAGGCAGGAACGAGGCGGGAGGGAAACAAACGAACGGGAAGTCAAGAGCCCAGGAGGGAGTGACCAGAAAGGAAGGCGCGAGACGAACCACAAAGACGCAAAGAGCCCCCCCAAAAAGCAAAAAAAGAAGATACCAAGACAATTGCGACGTCGGGGCGAGTGTCCCGCGGAGCTGGTCCCCCTCCCAGCGTTCATTCGATTTTGGCGCGGATCGACTGATGTGGTCTGATTCCGGCGAGGGTCTCGGCTGCCATTGGCGGGGGCCGCCGCCATGGCCTACCTGGAGCGTAGCGCCGCCCGCTGTTTTTGGGCGGAGCGGTACTTGGGCCAATCGCCGGGCGTCCTGGCTGGCACTGGCTGGCTGGCTGGTCGCGCCTTCCCGAGATCAGACCATCTGGGCATCGGGCCCGGCCAGGCGCTGGCACCACCGGGCTTATCGGCTTATCGACCGTCACGTGACAGGGGAAGGTCGACGGTTTCCGGCCGAGGTCGTGCGCGGGTTTCGCGATGCCTCATCACGACGATCCCTCCTGCGTTTCAGGTCCGTCAGAAGGGCCTGCAGTTGTATTGCGGGGGACTTCGGAGTAGCAGTTTAGGGGCCGGGTATATTTCTGTCTGTCGTCTCGTCCTCCACCACACGCCACCACACGCCGCAGGGGACGCCCCCCTACCAGGGTAGAAAGACGAGGACGGCCGCGATGCCGGCCACCAGGGCCAGAATGCGGGCGGGAAGCGCTGCGACGCGGGCGGCGGGGCTGCCGAGGCCGTCCTGGGGCCCGGCCTCGGGCTTGAGGGGTCCGAGGCCGTCGCCGCTGCTGCTGGCGGCGGCGGGGGCGAGGTCGACGGCGACCTGGGTGGCGTCGCCGGGGGCGAAGAGGACGCCGACGCCGGCGTTGGCGGCGGAGGCGTTGATCTGGTCGGGGGACAGCAGGGGGTTGTCGAGGGCGGCGCAGGCGGGGCGGAGGCCGTCCGGGGCGGCGGCGGAGGCGCGGTCGATGGCGTTTGTGACGGCGACGGGCAGGTCGAGGATGGTGTAGTGCTCGACGCCGTTGAGGCGGAAGCTCTGGCGGATGGAGATCTGGCCGTTAGAGGGGCGGTAGAAGAGAGAGACCTCTGACCTG
The DNA here is from genome assembly GCA_019925495.1 of Ophiostoma fasciatum. NCBI lineage: Eukaryota > Fungi > Ascomycota > Sordariomycetes > Ophiostomatales > Ophiostomataceae > Ophiostoma > Ophiostoma fasciatum. The sequence goes on along the minus strand of JADHKM010000007.1, from coordinate 245,890 downwards.
ACCGAAACGCACATTGTAGACGCCGCGCGGCGCGCTGGCGCCGCTGCCGACCAGACAGTCGGGCCAGACCCAGCGGACGTGCTTGACGGTGCTGCCGGGCTCGAGGGCGAGGACGGGCCCGAAGCTGGCGTTGGCGGCGGCGGCGGTGCCGTTGCTGATGGTGAAGTTGTGCTGGGCGTCGTAGCTGGAGAGGAAGAGGGTGATGTTGTGCAGGCGGCTGGGGCTGTCGGCGGTCAGCTCGTCGGGCAGCGGCACGGCGCCGTCGGCGGTGACGTCGAGGGCGACCTCGAGGGTGTCTGAAGTCAGCGTCCGGCGGCCGTTTTCAGTCTGCGCTCGTCGGCGCCTCACCTCCGCCCAGCGGCGTGCCCGGCTGGGGCGCATCGACGACGGCAAAGCCCGGCGTGAAGATCTGGCCGCCGGCGACGGTAAAGTTGGCGGCCTCGGCGGTGGCCAGCAGGAGGAGCAGCCAGAGGGACATGATGTCTTGTTGTCTACAGAGTACGGTAGCTTTCCTGGCCCTGACGTGGTTCCTGGCCCTGACGTGGTGTACTTCTATGCTTACATCCTACCGCGTTTCAGCGACCCCTGTCGCGGCGTCGGCCAGACGTGCCGCCAGGTCCGCTAGCTCGCCGACGGCCTCGCGGCTGCGCAGGGTGCGCACGGCGGCCTGCTGGGCGACGTCGACGAGGTGCTCGACGCGGCCGCCCTGGACGAGCCCGGCGAGCAGCGCGCCCAGGAACGTGTCGCCGGCGCCGTTGACGGAGACGACGTCGGCGGCGTCGGCGGCGGCCGGGGGGAAGAGCCGCATGTAGACGCCGCCGACGGACGGCTCGACGTCGGCGTCGCCCCCATTGTCATCGATTGGCGGCGCCCGCACCAGCAGGTATGGCTCGGCGGCCCGGTCGAACAGCAGCGGGTCGTCGCGGGCCAGCAGCTTCGTCAGCAGCGCGCCCTGCGCGCCCAGCTTGGTCACCAGCGTCGGCATGTACGGCAGCAGCTGCACGGCCTGCTGGGGCACGCCGCGGTCGGCCAGCGCCGGCGACGCCAGGCGGTCGAAGCGGGCGCGCGCGCCCCCCGGACCGCCGCCGGCGACGCCCAGCCCCAGCGCGCCGATGACGCGGAACCAGGCCGGGTCGTCGACGACGCCGCCGCCGGCCGCCGCCGCCGCGTGCAGCGCCGCCAGCTCGTGCTCGTTGGGCGTGGCCAGGTCGACCAGGGGGGCGGGGAAAACGCGGCCGACAAAGGGAGCAGCCCCGGGAGCAGCCCCGTCGTTGCCGTCGTTGAGGAACAGCCGCGCCGCCTTGGCCACGGACACCGGCTCAAACGCCACGCGCGCGCGCGCCCGCCGCGCCGCGCCGATCCAGCCGTGCAGGCCGGCGGGCGACCAGTTGGCGTCGACGACGGTCCAGGCGGGGGGGCGGCCGGCTGTTGACAGCACCTCCGGGTCGCCGCCACCGTCCCCCTCCAAAACGGCCATGTCCGCCATGGCCACCATCAGGTTCTTGTCGGCGCCGTTGACGGCGACGTAGTGCGCGGTGCGGGCGCCAGCGACGGTGCGCACGCCGGCGGTGTCGAGCCCCGAGGCGCGCAGGGCGGCGCGCACGGTGGCGGCGGCGCCGTCGTCGCCGACGCGCGAGCACAGCTGGACGCGCGTGCCGGGCGGGCTGAGGCGCAGGGCGGCCAGGGCGACGTTGCGGCCGACGCCGCCCACGGTCGGCACCACGGAGGCCGGGTTGGACGTGTGCAGGCGGGGGAGGGGGCCGGCAGCGTCGCCGAGGTAGTCGCAGTTGAGGTCGAGGGCGACGGAGCCGGCGACGAGGAGGGTCTGTTCAGAGACTGGGGCCACGTCCGGGGGCACGACCGGGGCAGCCTGTTCAGAGACCGGAGCCACGTCCACATCCGGGGCCACCGGGGCCACTGGGGCCACGCCACGGGAAACCGGAGCCACGCCAGACAAACCACGTCTATACCATCAATAATCAGCCAGCGCTAACATCCACAGACAGAAACAGGACTACCTCTCCAGGGCGCACAGCTCGACGGCGACGCGCGCCGCCCGCGCGACGTTGGCCTGGACGAGGGCGACGTTGGCGGGGACGCTGCGGCCGCCGGTGAGCTCGCGGATGCGGCGCAGCACAAAGGGGGTGTTGCGGTTGCCGGTGTGGCCGGCGGCGGCGGCCTCGCGCACGGCCTGGTCGACGACGGCCTCCATCTCGGCGCGCGGCACCTCGGCGGCGGCGGGGATGGGGTTGGCAAACAGCAGGCCCGTCTCGATGCCGAGCTGCTCCTGCGCCCACACGACGGCGGCGGCCTCGGCCTCGTCGCGCACCACCGCCGGCGACGCCACGGCGCTCTCGCGGGCCCAGAAGGCGGGGAAGGGCAGGCTGCTCCCCGCCCGGCCGTCGGCAAACGTCGCCACGTACACGCCCTGCGTCTCCAGGTACTCGAGCGTCGCCGCCGCGTCCAGGAAGCCCTTGCACCCGCTGCTGACCACGGCCACCCGCGTCCGCCCCAGCTCCGCCAGGTCCGCCGACACGTCCATGCTCGTCTCCCACCCCCGGTGCACGCCGCCCAGCCCGCCCGTGCCGAACACGCGCAGGCCCGCCAGCCGCGCCAGCACCATCGTGCCCGAGATGGTCGTGCCGCCGTGCTGTCCTTCGCCTCTGCCGGGGCTGCCGGGGGCCAGCCGCTGCGCCGCCAGGCTCGCCAGGTCCCGCCGCGACACCTTGCGCGCGCCCTCCGCCTCCATGCGCGCCACCTCCGCCCGCGACAGCCCCACCGTCGGCACGCCGTCCAGCACGCCGATCACCGCCGGCACCGCCCCGTGCTCCCGCACGATCGCCTCCAGCCGCAGGTCCACCCCCATCGCCCCGTGCGTGTAGATGGTCGACTCCAGCGCCACCACCGGCCGCCCGCCCGCCACCGCGTCCGCCACCTCGTCCGCCACGCGCAGAATTCCCTGGGAAATGGCCCGGTCGCGCGCTGCGGCTGTCGCTGCCGCCGACGACGTATGCAGCCGCCGCGTCGGCCACCTCCGAACAGGCCCCCGGCCGCCGGCCCAGCAGGCGCGGGCCACAGCGGCAGCCATGAGTAGAGTGGGAGGGGAGGGAGAGTACAAAATAGAGGAGAGAAGAGAAGAGGGAGGGAGGGGAGAGGTGAGAGAAGAACAGGAGTGTACTCCGTAGGAGAGCCGGAGTGCAATCGTGAGTGTTATCACAGGCGGCGCCGCCCGCGAAATAGTGTCGCTCAGTGGGGCGGCTTGGCACCGCTCCACTGACGTTTGACAAGACGGCGACGAGGACGGCGTAGACGGCGTGGAGGGGACGGCGAGGAGAGGACGGCGTGGACGGGGACAGATCAGAGGCAGGAGTGAGCAGTCGTGCACAAGCAGCAACGTCGTGGTCGTCCCGCGTCGTCAATACCACGTGACAGCATCACGTGACCATACGCTACGAAACCACGCCAAGACACGTGACATTATCACTGGCTGTGTTATCGATAATAGATAAGCGAACTTTTTTTTATTTTTTATTTTTTTTCTTCGGACCTTTCTCGTCCACTTCACCACCACAACATGGCACCACGACAGCAACGAGGCGGCCCGCGGGCGCGCACGGGCGACACGGCCATGTCGGACAGCGACAGCTTGGACTGGGAGATGGGCGGCGGCGGTGGAGGCCCAGCAGGGGCGGCAGCGGCGGCGGCCGTGCTGGAGGAGGACAAGGACTCGGACGAGGAGGAGCTGGAGCGGCTGGTGCTCGGCGACCGGGCGGGCTTCCGGGCGCGGCTGTTTGAGGGGGCGGGCGAAGAGGAGGCGGCGGGGAAGGAGCTGGTGGTGAGGGACAAGGAGGACGGCGCCGACGGCGACGACTCGGACGCCGACTCGGACCTGGCGGCGGCCAACGACTCGCACATGTTTCTGTACGACGAGGCGCTGCAGCCGCACACGTCGATGGTGGTGGCGGACGTGGCGGCGAAGCCGGCGGCAGCAGACCGCCGCGATGCTGCCGATGCTGATGTCCCCGCGTGGGAGGACAGCGACGACGAGCGGCTGCGGGTGTCGCTGGCGGGGCGCAGCCAGCTGCGCAAGCTGCGGCAGAGCGCGGGCGAGGACGTGGTGAGCGGGCGCGAGTACGCGGCGCGGCTGCGGCAGATGTTTCTGCGGCTGCACCCGCAGCCGGCGTGGGCGGTGGAGGCGGAGCAGCGGCGGAGGGGTGGGGCGAAGGAGGGCGACGACTCTGAGGGCGGCGACTCGGACGACAGCGACCCCGACGAAAGCGACCCCGAGGCGGGCGTTCTGGACTCGCCGGCGCTCCCCCTGGAGGCGCTCTTCCGCAGCGCGCGGGCGCTCATGGCGGGCACCTCGGGCGGTGGGGCGGCCGGGCGGCGGCTGCGGCCGGAGGTGCTGGACATCCAGAAGACGCGGGACGTGGCGGCGCCGCACCGGGGCGCGGTGGCGGCGCTGGCGTTCCACCCGGCGCACGCGGACCTGCTGCTGTCGGCGAGCACGTCGTCGGTGCTGCACCTGCACCAGGTGGCGCCGACGGCGCACCCGACGCCGAACCCGCTGCTGACGGCGGTGCGCGTGCGGCACACGCCGATCCAGCGGGCCGAGTTTGTGGTGGGAGAGACGTCTACGCAGGTCGTCTTCGCCGGCCGCCGGCGCTTCTTCCACACGTGGGATCTGGCGTCGGGCCGCGTGCAGCGCGTGGCCGCCGTGCAGGGCCACCGGCTGGAGCACCGCAGCATGGAGCGCTTCCGCGCCAGCCCCGACGGCCGCCACCTCGCCGTCGTGGCCACGGACCGCGTGCGCGGCGGCATCGTCAACGTGCTCGCCGTCGCCACCATGCAGTGGGTCGCCCAGGCCCGCCAGGAGGGCGTCGGCGGCGTCGCCGACGTCCAGTGGTGGCGCGACGGCCGCGGCCTCTCCATCCTCGGCCGCGACGGCCGCGTCGGCGAGTGGCGCCTCGCCACCCGCCGCTTCGTCGGCGTCTGGCGCGACGACGGCTCCACCGGCGGCACCGTCCTCGCCCTCGGCGGCCGCGGCGGGCCCGACGCCCTCGGCGGCGACCGCTGGGTCGCCGTCGGCTCCAAGGCCGGCATCACCAACATTTACGAGCGGGCGGCCCTCTTGGATGCCAGCAGTGGCACCGCCGGCACCACCTCGTCCACTTCCTCCTCCACCCCCCCCACCATCCACCCCCTCCCCACCCCCCGCCGCGTGCTCGAGCAGCTCGTCACCCCCGTCACCACGCTCGCCTTCTCGCCCGACGGCCAGCTGCTGGCCACCGCCAGCGTCTACAAGCGCGACGCCCTGCGCCTCGTCCACCTGCCCAGCTGCACCGTCTACCGCAACTGGCCCACCGAGAAGACGCCCCTCGGCCGCATCACCGCCGTCGCCTTTGGCCGCGGCAGCGGCGTGCTGGCCGTGGCCAACGACGACGGCAAGACGCGTCTGTGGGAGATCCGGGCGTGAGGTCGGGGGTGGTGGCGTACTTGCATGTTATTGATTTAGCTTGTTCAATTCACTGTCCACTGTTCTGCTGTTGACACCCCTGTAATCGGAGAGATCCTCCTCTACCAGCCAGTCGGTCCAAGACACCCTCACTCCACCGGCCGGTTCTGCGCCACCCACGCCGGCAGCGCCGCGTCGCCCAGCACCGGCGGCACCAGCCCGTTGATCTTCCACAGCGTCGGCGGACTCTCGGCCACGTGGTACTCCCAGGCGAGGCCGCGCGCCGCCACGTGCGGCCGCAGCACGCCGTCGACCGCGTCCGTGATCTGCTTGTGCGCCGCCGCCGCGCCCGCCGACTGGAACGCCAGGTGGTGCACCACCACGCGCACAAAGCTGCTGCCGGCCGCGTCCTCCCCCGTCTGGCCCGTCTGCCCCGTCCGCCCTGTCTCCCCCACCGGCGCGCCGCTCATAAAAAAGCTGTCCGCCGCCAGCGCGTGGAACTGCACCACCACGTAGAACGCCGGCAGCCCGATGCGCGTGTACATCTGCGTGACGTCGCGCGCCAGCGCCTGCTTCTGGGCCGCCGAAAAGGCCGCCGGGGCGTGGTAGATCTGCCAAAGGGGCATGGTGGTCTTGGTGGTAGGCGTCGAGTGGCGTCGAATGGCAGGCGTCGATAGTGTAGGCAGTGGTCGTCTGCGGTCAGAAAAGGTGCTGTTGCGAGTCTGTCGTCATTTGTCGCCCTTTAATAGGCCGTCTGTTCACTAATGGCCGCTCCGCTCATCGTTGCTCCGGGTCCGTGGTACACCGCGCCGGCGGCGTGTTTAGTGATCGTGCTCCGTCGGCCGGCGTGTCGTGGTGCTGCGACTGAGACGCGTCCAGGCCCGGAGACGGTTAGTGATCCATCCACGTCGCTGCTGTCCACGCGGGCAACCCAGTGATTTCAAATGATTCCAAGTGTCGAATGATGCAAGGCGAGTATAAAGGCGGATGAGGCGGACCTCGACAGGCGACGACCTCGACGAACATCCTCGACCAAACACATCCGCCATGCCGACCCTCCTCGTCACCGGCGCCACCGGCTTCATCGGGGCCGAGACCGTGGCCCAGGCCCTGGCCAAGGGCTACCACGTGCGCGCCGCCGTGCGCCGGGCGGAGCAGATCCCGGTCGTGCGCGCGCGCTACCCCGAGGCCGCCGACGCCGCGCTGTCGTTTGCCGTCGTGCCCGCCCTCGACGACCAGGCCGGCTGGGCCGCGGCCCTCGTCGGCGTCGACGCCGTCCTGCACATTGCCTCGCCCATGGTGAATGCCGCTGCCGCTGCCGGCAACGCCGACGGCCTCGACCTGCAGACGGGCTACGTCGACCCGGCGGTGCGCGGCACGCTGGCCCTGCTCGAGGCCGCCCGCCAGACCCCGGGCGTCCGCCGTGTCGTCGTCACGTCGTCGTACTTTGCGCTGGCGCCGCTCGACGTGGCGTCGCGGCCGGGCTATGTCGTCGCCGAGGGCGCCAACGCCGCCGTCGCCGCCGCTGTCGCTGCCGACCTGCAGACTGTCGCCGCCGCCCTGCCGCCGCCGCCCGCCCGCGAGGCCGCCAAGTACCAGCTGTCCAAGGTGCTGGCGCACCGCGCCACCCTCGACTGGGTGGCCCGCGAGACGCCGGCCTTTTCTGTCGTGACCGTGCACCCCTTTTACGTCATCGGCCACGACCGCACGCAGACGGCTGCCCGCGGCCCCGGCGGCCTCAACAAGTTCTTCCTGCTGTCGCTGCGCCTCGGCCAGCCCATCGTCCCCAGCGGCTTCGTCGACGTGCGCGACGTCGGCGCCGCCGAGCTGGCCGCCGTCGAGCAGGACGCCGCCACGCTCGCCCCGGCCGGCCAGGTCACGGAGCTCCTCGTCAAGGGCCCGCGCATCACCTGGGGCGAGATCGCCGCGTTTGTGCGCGAAGCGTACCCGGCCTTCCCGCTGCAGCTCGCCACCGACGGCGCCGGCGGCGCCGCCGCCGAGCCGCCCACGGCGGACACCACGCGGCTGGCGTCGTTTGGCGTGCGCGTGCACCCGGCGCTCGACACGGTGAAGACAGTGATGGAGCAGAACAGAAAATGAAGTGCGCTTGGCATTCAATATAGGGACAGCTGAAGTTCCAACACGTCGATCCTGCTGGTCAGTGCATGCTCTGCTTCGTGGATCGATCGATCGATCGCCAGCACCCCAGCACGTACCACCGGCCAAACTTGTAGCCCACCTCGACCAGATGGCCCCTCTGGACGGTTAGCGGGCACACAAACAAACGGACAGGCGCCAGACGGACCTGCACAAAACCAAAGCGCTCGTAGAAGCGCTTGAGAGCCAGCCCCCCGCCCTTTTGCGTCTCGTCCACCGACATGACGGCCAGGAGGTGGCGCACGCGGCGCGGGGCCACGCCGTCCGGGTAGCGGCCGCCGTAGGCGGCGGCGTAGCTGTCGGGCTGCCGGAGGACGGCGATCAGGGCGGCCAGCAGCTGCGAGCCGACGCGGCGGCCGCGGTGGGCGGCGTCGCAGAACAGCGACAGCTCGGCCGTGTGCCCGTAGCCGGGGCGCTCGGCGCGGAAGCCGCCGGCGGACGCATAGCCCAGGACCGACTGCGGGTCGCCGGGCGCCGTCGCTGGGCGCACGGCCACGAGGAACGGCAGGCCGAGCGCGGCCGAGGCCCGGAACGCGCCCGCGTAGGCCTCGGTGGGCTGGGGGTGGAGGTGCAAGGAGAGGGCCTGGCCTGTCGTTGGCTCGGTTCGACTGCTCCGTACTCCGTACGGAGTACTCCCTTCTCCGTCGGCAGGGGTCACACAAGACGCACCGTCTCCTCAATGTAGTAGCGGTTGATGCGCGCCACCTCGGCCAGGTCGGCCTCGCTGGCGGCGCGGATGACCATGCCGGCGTCCGCCATGGTTAGATTGGGTTGATGTGTCGTGTGCTTCCCAGGCATGTGCTGCCAGACCAGCCACCTCAGCACGCAGCATCCACTCTTCCTCCGCTGCCCGCGGCCAACCACCGTCAGCCCACCAGCCCAGCCCACCAGCCCAGCCCACCAGCCCAGCCCACCAGCCCACCAGCACCAGCCCACCCGGACTCCACCGTCGTGCATCGGGCCAGCATCGGGTCGGTTAGCTGTCCTGCTAGCTGGCGCTGATGCTGGCAGGCCGCTGGCCAACGACAGGCGAGCATAGAACAGCTGCTATCGCGCCCCAAATCATGCCCGAAGCCGAGGCCAAGATGGTCGCCTCTTCGTCGGCCTTTTCCGTCTTCGTCCGCGTCTTTTTTCTTCCGTCTGCTGTTGTGTCTGTCTCCGTGTCTGCTGTCGCGTCTGCCGCCGTCTGCCGCCGTCTGCCGTCGACTCTCCCCCGCCGGTGGCTGGGCTGGACGGTGGGCCACATAGTGCCATCGTGGAGCAGAACTCGGTGGCTGGCCGGTGGTGGAGAGAGAGAAGACAAAGTTGAAAAAGAAGAGTTTTCCACTACGCGAGAGCCATTTCCCGCCTTCCTGCAAGCACTTTACGGCAGCCAGCATTTGTAAGATACTCCGCGGAGTAGATAGCCCCTGCCGTAAAGGGCGCTTCGGAAACAGCAGTCGCGGCCCTCATGCATAGTGCACCTGCTATTGTTCTAGAGTACTCCGTACAGGCGATAAGGCCGCAGCCGCCTGCCCGACGCCCAATCCTGCACGGCAAGTGCAGCCCAGCGCGGCCTGCAGCCGAGGAAGGTGCGGTGCGGTGCGGTGCGGTGCCCAAAAGGACAGCGGAAGAAGTCGCGCCGCCAGCCACCACACCCACGTCGCGCCTGCCGTGTGGCCCTGCCGACCTGCCGAGTGGGTGGCATGTTTACGAGCGCCTCTATTTATTCCCCGCCGCGCCCGTGATTGGTGGAGCCGCCCACCTTCCCGCCTTCACATCTGTTTCACGTTTCCTCTCTGCCCTCACTTTTCTTCCTCTTTTTCTCCCTCTTCTTCTTCTTCTTCATTCCTCACTCTGCCACGCTGCATCTCATTCTTCACTTCCCCCCGCTAAAACGACGATCTTGAGGAGCCTCGTCTTGCAGCTCATGGTCCCCTTCCAAGCATGATGGCTCCGCCATCGGACCTTGTTTTCTTTTCCTTTTCCTTCGCCTTTCGATCTTGACGTCGGGACGTTTTGACGTCTTGACTGGTCACGACTCGACGACTGTCTGACGACCGTCCGCCATGGCCCGAGATCACTACGGCCGGCCCTCCGGCCGCACCTCGCTCCTCCGGCGGCTGACCTCGCTCACAAAGAGGCCGCTTTCCAGCCCAGCCGCCGCCTGCACCAGCTTGCCGTCTGCCAGCATGCCCTCGGCACCGGCCTCCTCGCTGGTCGCCCCGGACAGCATGGCCCTGGTCGCCGCACAAAAGGCCCAGGCTGCCCACACCACCCCGGCCGCTCCCCGGCCCGGACAGACCGCCCGGACCGGCCGCAAAGCCCGGACGGCACCTTCGCTCAAAGCCGCCCCCACCACCGGCGTCACCGGCCTCACGGCCCGGCCAGTGGCGGGACGGCCGGCCCTGCACGGCCCCCAGGCGGACCGAGATCACGGCCTTGTCCTGCCCACCGCCGCGTCGGGGGCGCCGCTCCTGGTCCAGGTCGCCGTGCGCTTCCCGGGCCTCGACGGCCGCCCCGACGACGACGGGCCCGTCTACACCCAGGCGTACGCCGCCTCGTCTGACCTCGCCGTCACCGACCGCCTCTGCGCCGCTCTGCTCCGCCGCCTCACCCTCGGCAGCACCGAGCTCATCACGCGCAAAGACTCGGAGGCCTTGCGGCGGCGCCCGCAACAGTCGCCCCACCAGCAGCCACGGCCGCCGCCCAAACCCCTGCGCTACGCCCTCCGCTTCCGCATTCTCTGCGACGATGCCCTCTGCGCCGACAAGACCTTCCGCTCCTACCAGCGGAGCCCCCTCAGCCCTGCAGACGCCCGTGCCGTCGTCCTCGCCACCCACCGCATGGTCGGCCTCTTCCTCCACCGCCATGATCCCTCCTTCCGCTGGACAGATGTGCCGGCCTCCATACCGGCGCCACTGGAGCCTCTGGACCGCGACCCCAGCGCAGACGAGCCGCCGGACCCCGGCCGGCGGGACCAGTCGGGTCCCCTGTCATGTGTTCCGTCGGCACACTTCCTCGACGACGTCCAGTCCTTTGCGTTCGTCCCCGGCTACAGTGTTAGCCTGACCTTCCGCAGCCGCTTCCGTGGCCGCAAGCAGTACGAGTGGAAGCGTGCCGTCCGCGTGGCCAGCGCCCAGAACGCGCCGCTCAACCTTGCCCTTGCCGAGAACCTCCTCTGGCAGGCATACGAGTCGGTGGATGGCACTCTGACCGCGCGCCGCGAAGCCTTTTTGCAAGAGCACGCAGCCTGCGACTGGCTCGACGGCGCCGGTGGCAGCAGCTGCCAGCACTTTGATGAGGACGCCCTCGACATCGAGCTGCGCGTCGAGAACAACCTCGGGCCCGCCTTCCGTCACCTGCGCCGCACCATCCGCAGCAACCTCACCCTCTTCCGCCAGCCCGATGCCCTCGACTGCGAAGCCTTTCTCCAGGGCGCCCGGGCCAGCCTGCAGAGCGCCCGCGATGCCGCCGACGCCCGCCTCGCCGCCCTGCCCGACCTCGATCTGCGGGTGCTTGGCCTCCGCGGCCCCGCCCACCTGGCCGTCGACTACCCTGCTCGTTTCGTCTTGGGAACCGGCACCTCCTACTCGCGTGACACCGTCCAGGCCCTGCTCGACCGCGTCCAGACCGGCGTCGCCGACGTCCTGCGCCATCGCGCCTGCACTGTCCGCTTGGTTGCCTACAAGCGCGGTCATCTTGTGTTTAACAAGAGCCTCGTCGCCCACACGCCGCCTGTGCAGCCGTGCCTCTTTCCCGCCGCCGCCGCTGCAGCAGCCATGGCCCCAGGCGCGCAAAACCCAGATGCCATCGTGGCTTGCCTCAAGGAGCGCATCTGCCAGGACCTGCGGGCCGTCTGCCAAGACACGTGTTCTGTGGGTGACGGCAGCGAGGGCAACGAGCGCACCGGGACGCGGCAGTCTGCCTCTCTGCTCTCGTGCCCTGTTCCCTTTGGCGACACCATTGTCTTCGACGATGCCGCTGCTGCTGAAGACGAGCCCACCCTGCCCGCTCCGCGCGTGGTCGAGCTTCCCGACGGCGTCGATTTGGGCGAGGTACCCCCGCCCACGCCCACCCCCAGCATGCGTCGCCGCGCCTTCCCTCTCGTCCCGGACAAATTTGTGATACCTTCGCGGAGTCCCAGCCGGGAGGCCACAGAGCAGGCTCGGCCGGAGGCGGCTTCACCAGTCGAGGAGGTGGTTGAGCAGGCCCTGGAAAACCAAGCCGAGGAGCCTGAGCCAGAGCAGAAGAGGGAACTGCTGGCTGAGGAGCCTGAACAGCCGCCCGAGTCGGTTGATGCACCAACGGAGCCGGCAGCCGATGTGGTCGAGATGGCTGTGGAGCAGCCGATGGAGGTGCCGAGCCAGCTGCTTGATGATGAATCAACCGACGAACCAGCAACTGCGGTGGATCAACCAACCCAGCAGTCGATCGAGCGGTTTCTCGAACCAATCGAAGAATTTCCTGAGCCGGCCGAAGAGGCGACCGAACTTGCGCAGGCAGTGGCAGCCGAGCAGCCGACAGAGAACCCAGCCGAGTCGGTCGTGCCGATCGAGACACAGACTGCCGAGCCTGAGCTGGCCGAACCAGAGCTGGCCGAGCCAGAGCTGGCTGAGCCTGAGCTAGTTGAGCCTGTTCAACCCGAATCGATCGAGCCTGTCCAGTCGGCCGTGCCCGAGTCAGTCGAACCCAAGTTGGACGAGCAAGAGACTGTCGAGCTCGTTGATTCTGTCGAACTGGAGCCGATCGGACCTGTCAAGTCAGCCGCGCCCGAGCCGGTCGAACCCCAGCCGGCCGAGCCTCAGCCAGTCGAGCCCCAGCCGGTCGAGCTCGAGTCGGTCGAGCCCCAGCCGGTTGAGCCCCAGCCAGTGGAGCACAAGCCAGTCGAGCTCGAGTTGGTCGAGCCAGTTGAGCTGGTTGCGCCAGAGACTGCAGAGCTCGTTGAGTCTGTCAAACTGGAGCCGACCGAACCTGTCAAGTCAGCTGAGTCCGAGACGGTTGAGCCCCAGCCGGTCGAGCTCGAGTCGGTCGAGCCCCGGTCCGTTGAGCTTGTCGAATCGGTCGAGCTGGTTGAGCCATTCGAAGAACCAGCTGAAGAAGAGCCAGCCGAGCTGTCCGCCGATCTGGAAGACAAACAGGCAGCTGGGCAACTTGTCGAGCAAACGGAACAGCCAGTCGAGCCCGTCGAGCCTGGGCCATTCGAGCCCGTCGAACCCGCTGAAGATGTCGAAGAGACCGCCAATAAGCTCGTCGAAGAGTTTGTCGAAGAACGAGTTGAGCTGCCTGCCGAGCCGGCTGCCGAGCGGTCCGACGAGCAGACATCTGAGCCATTGGTTGAGCAAACGGAGCAGCCAATTGAGTCAGCCGAACAGGCTGTCGAGGCTCCGGTTGAAGACGAGCAGGCTATCGAGGTGGCCGAGCAGTTGACCACCGACCGGATTGAGCTGTCAGCTGAATCTGCCGAGCAGCCCGTCGAGCAGCTGAAGACCGTCAACCATCCAGCTGAACATCTTCCTCGAGAGCTGGAGCCGGCTTTCGAGGCCCAGCACGTCTTCCAACCAGAGCCAGCTTTTGCATCTGGCTTCCATTTTGCACCTGGTCCTGTGCCCAGCCTACAATACCGCCCGTTTGCGGACACTTCGTTGGGGGCCATGCTCGCGGACGACGAAGAGGACACGGACTGCACGGTGGAGCTTCCCTCGTACGGACAGGGTTGGCCGGTGTCATCTCCGACGCCCACGCCGACTGCTCCGGTCGAGACAAACATTGCTCCTGTTGACGAGCCGGCTCTCGTTGATGAAGGCGCGATTGACTCGGCATTCCGATCGACGGCCGGGTCGTCTCCGACAGACAATGCGTTTTCGTGGTCGGCCTACGAAGCGCCGCGGGAGCTGTCGCGTTCTGGCGATGGGCCCTCACCGTGGCGGTTTGGCCAGGATAACCAAACCGACCGCGACGACCACGATCACGATGGCGCGGACACGAGCGCGCTGACGGCTGTGTCCTCCAACAACACGCGGCCGTCCACGCCATCGCTGAGCGTCAGCTCGGGCGGCTTCAATTCACCCGAGACCAGCTTCTTGGAGACGCCCAACGTGAGTCGCGACGACCGTGCCAGGCTGGTCGCCTGCTTCGGATGTGACGACGGTGGTGAGATGGGCTTCCGACGTGGGTACGACGCCCACACGGACGCCGACGCAGACACAGATGCCGGGAGCGAGATGGAGGCGGACACGAATGATGGCGCGCGTAAGTTTCCGCCATCCATCAGCGCCGAGCCTCCGTCGACCTGGGCGCGGACGCCGGTGTCGATGCCGATGTCGATGCCGATGTCGGTGCCCGCTCTACGGCCAGGGTTGTCGTTTGATGACTTTGCCACCACGAAACCGAGCCTGGACCTCGACGAGGACGTGGCGGACGCCGTCGACATTGTGGTGGACGAGGAATCCGAGTCTCTGGCAGAGGAGAACGATGCACCGATCGACACACCTTCCGGCATGGACAACTCCGGCGTGGGCCCGGCCGAGTTCCCGGTCGAAGCAGACATGCCAAGCAACGCTGAGAACACGGAACGGGAGGTGGACGCACCCCTCGGCGTGGCCATGCCGATACCCACAGTCGACAATGCACCTAATGTGGACGCCGGGCCTGCGGACTGTCTCCCTGAACAAGTGGCGCCGGATTCGTCCGTCACCGAGGAGGCCCCTGCCGTGCCGTCCGAGATTGGCGTGGCTCTCGAAGAAGATGCACCGGATGTTCCCGACAACATGACGGCGGATCTGGTGGACACGAAATCTGCACTGGAGCCGACAGCCATGCCTCTTGACGAGGTGCATCTGGACGAGCCAGAGGTCGCCGCCGAGGCTGTTGCCGAACCCGTTGCGACTGAGATTGCTCTCTGTGCGACGGAAGCCGTGCGCGAAGTTCAAGATCACGGGTCTGAACGGCTTCCTGTCCAGGAAGAGCAGCCGGATACACTGGCTGTCCTGTCTGTCGACGAGCCCGAGCCTGTCTGTGATGCCAGCACTGTTCTGATGGGCCACGAGTTGGAGCAGCCGAAGCAGATGGAGCAGCCGAAGCAGATGGAGCAGCCGGAGCAGATTACGGAGCTGGTGGAGCCGGAAGCCGAGGCACCACCGCTGGATGAGCAGCCAGTGCAAGCAGCTGGGCCGGGTGAGCAGCCAGATGAGCAACCGGACGTGGCCGAGCTGCTAGAGAAGCAACCACAGCTCGAGCCGGAGGATGACACGGATGGCCGTCGCGATTCGATCGACTCGATGGACGGGGTGGAGATGGAGCCACCGGTCAAAGGCAAAGGCAAGCGCGTGTCGTGGGCGCTGCCGACGGCGGGGCTGCTGGGACTGGACGAGACGCGTCTGGTCAAGGCTGGTCTGCGCAGCGCGCTGACGGGCTCGCACGCCTTTGACAACGTGGCGTTTGAAAAACGCAAGCACCGGAGGCGGCCGGCCGTGGCGTCGCAGTCCGTCGAGGTTGCCGAGCCAGCTGAGGCAGCTGAGCCAGTCAAACCAGCTGAGCCAGCCGAAGCCAAAGACGCAGCTTCCGTCGAACCGGACACGGCCACGGCCAACCCGGCGCTCGCCGAGGACGGCATGCTGCCGCGGGTGGTGATGGTGTTTGCGAGCGTGGCGCTGCTGTCGCAGATGGTCAACCGGTCGGCGTTGGGATGAGAGGGATGACACGTTATGACCTAGATTTGCATGGATTTTACAGGACGGATTGCATTTAAGGCTACACGGGCATGATCTGAATGAAATAGAACTACATATTTAAAGAGCAACGCCAACGTCATAGCTCGTCCCTGGCTGCCCATTGGGCCTCGGGTTCCTCGTGCCGCGCCGCTTCCACGTCCTCTTCCCACATGCGCTTCTTGGGGTTGGGCTGGGGGATGTTGGCGTCGGCGTCGGCGTCGGCGTCGGCCTGCTCCACGATGCGGCCGATGGTGTCGACAAGGGTGTCGACCGTGTTGTCGGCAGCCGTACTGTCGGAGCTGCCCGAGCTGTCCGAGCTGACCGGCAGACTGGCGGCCGCCTGCAGGCTCGCGGTGGCCGTTTCCAGGTGGGTGACGCTGGCCGAAGACGCAGAGAGGGCCTTTGCGGGGGCCCGGCTGCCGGCCCAGGCTGCGACGCCGAAGAGCGAGCGGAGGGGCCACCAGACGAGGAGCCAGAGGGGCCCGTAGAGGAGGCGGCGGAAGAGCAGCCAGGCGACGGTGGCGGCGAGCAGCACGAGGGCCGTCTGGAGGTACCAGGTGTCGCTCTTGTGGGCGGCGACGAGGCCGCGCACGAGCTGGCGGGCGGAGCGGAGGGAGGAGGAGAGATCGCCGCCGGAGGAGGAGGAAGAGCCTCCCCCGTAGCGGTCCCCCAGGTCGGCGAGCGCGCGCGAGCTCTCGGCGAGCGTCTGGGCGGCAAAGTCGGAGCGGGCGACCTCGCCGGCGATGCGGGCGTGCGTCTGGCGCAGCGCCGCGGTGACGTCGGCGGCGGCGGCTGTGGTGGGGGAGGTGTGGAGGTGGTGGTGGTGACGCTTGGCGGGGGGAGGGGGTAGCCGGCGGGAGGAGCGGACGGATGGTCGGGGGGCCTCCTCGCCGTCGCTCGCCTCGCCATCGCTCGCGTCGCTTGCACCCCCGTCGCTCTCGCTGTCGCCCTCGCTCTCCACATAGCTGGCCAGCAGCGCCCGGTGCGCGGCGCGGCGGGCGGCGGCGCGGCGCTGCTGCGCCTGCAGCCGCGCGCGCCGGAACGCGGCGTGGCCCTGGCGCAGGGCGGCGCCGAGCCGCACGAGGTCGGCGGCGACGACGGCGCCCGACGCCGATGCAGATGTCGACGCCGCGGCCGTCGGCGCCGCGCGTGCGGCCCCCCCCGTCACCGCAGCGAGGCCGCCGGCCGCGCCGCCGCCGACGACGCCGCCGGGGCCGCTGGTGCTGCGCTGGCTGCCGCCGCGGCCCGCCGCCAGACCACCACCGCTGCTGCTGCCGCCGCCCACGCCCAGATCCGCCGCGTCCTCCTGCAGCAGCTCGTAGTCGTCCTCGGTGTCGCGCAGCCCGTCGGCAATCTCGGCGACGAGCTCGGCCTCCGCTTCGGTGTCGTCGGCGTCGGGGTCGAGGTCGTCGTCTTCGTCGTCTGCGTCTGGGTCTGGGTCATCCGGCCGCTCCCCTGCCAGCCGGTCCATTAGCCGCCGCAGGTCGGCCAGGTCGTCGTGCAGCTTGGCCAGACGGCCCTGCAGCTCGTCGAGGGTGGCCATGGTATGGGAGGAGAGCGAGCAGAGGCGTGGTGGCTGTTGACGTGTGTGGTGGGTACGGGCGTCATCACGATACGTCGCGGGTTATCACATGACAGCCACACCACGTGATATAAAATGGCTCGGAGCGAAAAATCCACCACTCCACAACGACAGACGACAACGACAACCACCACCACACCATGATCACGCGCTTCATCACCGAGGTGCGGACGCGGTTCAATCCGTTTGCGCCGCAGGCCAAGGCGGCGCGGCTGTTCCTGACGCAGCTGCCGCCGACGGCGCGGCAGCAGGGGCTGGCGGTGACGACGGAGCTGCTGCCGCGGACGTCGACGGAGCCGAGCACGCTGACGGTCAAGTTTAGTGAGTTTGGGGTGGCATGGGGTGGTGTGGGTGGTGGTGTAGCTTGGCGGCTGCTGACGGACCAGAGGACGGCACGGAGATGAAGCTGGACTGCGAGCGGATGGGCATCAAGCGGGTGGTGGAGGAGGTGGACCGGCACTCGCGGGCGCTGCAGAAGCAGGCGGATCTGGCGGAGGGTTAGGCGGTGGACGGCGACGGCTACGGATGGACTACTGGAACATGCGAGGCTGCAACGATCACTTGGGAACCATGCACCAGAAGGAGGCCGGTGTATTAATCTACTGGATCATCTACAACCGCGCCTCGCCCGGGAGTCACGCGGAAGCGCCGCTGATGAAGAACCACTTGTCGATGCTGGCGTCGATCTTCTCCGGGGGCAGGTCCTGGTGGGCGGGGATGGGGGGCAGCTGGTCGGGGCTGACGCGGGCCGGGGAGTGGGCGACGGAGACGTTGGTGGTGGAGACGCCGCCGGCGGGGGTCTTGCCGGTGATGAGGCGCTCCCAGGCCTCGGCGCAGTCGCGGATGACGTCGGTGGCGTACTTCTTGTTCTTGCACTCGCCGGTGAAGGCGAACTGGTTCTCGGGCTTGCCGTCGGGGATCTTGTAGATGCGGAACCACTCGTTGGTGGCGCGCAGGAGGCCCGGCAGGTGGCGCTCGACGTCCTCAATGTCGTTGAGCTTGGGCGCCAGCGGGTCGTGGATGTCGATGACAATGACCTTCCAGTCCGTCTCCTCCTCGTCCAGCAGCGCCATGACGCCCAGCACCTTGACCTGCTTCACCTGGCCCGTGTAGCCGACCAGCTCGCCAATCTCGCACACGTCGAGCGGGTCGTTGTCGCCCTTGGCCTTGGTCTCGGGGTGCACCACGTTGGGGTCCTCCCACGTCTGCGGGAAGGCCCCGTAGTTCCAGAGGTAGCCCTTGTGCGGGAAGCAGTTGCGCACGTAGCGCAGCTTGCCCTTTTTGATGTCCTGCTTGATGGGGTTGAGCGTCTCCTCTTTGGAGATCTGGGGGGGGGGGGGGGAGATATTAGCGGCGCAACAAAACAAGGACAAACAGCCAGCCACCAGGAGAGACACACCTCCAGCTTCGCGTTGGTCCAGCGCGGAATCTCCACAATCATGTTGAGCACCGTCTGCTCCGCGTTGGCGTAGAGCGGGATGTCGTGGAACGGCGACACCGGCTGGCCGTCCTTTTCAATGTACACGCGGTGCTCCAGCGTGTACGGCGCGCCGATCTTGCGGATGGAGTAGGCCATGGTGGCGGTGGACGAGGGGCTGCGTCTGTGTGTGCGTGTGCGTGCGCGTGCGGGTGGTGAGGTGAGCGAGGTGGAAGCCGAAAACGAGGTCGAAAACGAGGCCGACGAAAATGAAAAGGCGGGATTTCGTGCAAAAAAAGGTGGGGGGGCGGGCGAGCGGCGTGGCGGGGCGCACGCCTTTGCTGCCAGCCGGCGGACGGTGCTTGCCAGCTGGCGGGGCATTTGGTGGGAGGGAGGAGGGTGAGAACGGGAGAAGGAAAAGGGGAGGAGAATGGGAGAACCCGAGCACGGGAGAACCCGAGAACGGGCCCGAGAACGGGTCCGAGAACGGGCCTGAGAACGGGAGAACGGGAAGAAGGAAGGAGAGAGGAGAGGAGGACGGCGAGGAGGAGGAGCAAGCAACCGCCGAGGACTCGGCAGACCGGAAGGCAGGTGCCGCGGACTTTGACAAGTGCTTTGTGCCTGAATTTCTCTGCCGGACACAACCGCACTGGGCGGTGAGATGTCACGTGAGAACTGCAAATGGATACGGGGGTATTAATTCTCTCGATGGGACGTCCACCCGCCTCCCCCCCCTGCCCCGCAAACTTGGGCAGCCGCTCGTACACCTGGGCCCAGGTCTCGCGGCCGTCGACGAGGCTGGCGATGGCCTCGACGATGCGGCCCTCGGACGCGCGCACCTGCGCCATGGAGTCGCGCTCGCGCAGCGTCAGCGAGCCGTCGCGGACCGTGTCAAAGTCGACGGTGACGCCCAGCGGCGTGCCCAGCTCGTCGTTGCGCGCGTAGCGCTTGCCGATGGACGTGGACGAGGCGTCGACGTCGTGGGCGATGTGTGATCTTGCTATTAGCTACGTGGACCCGGACGACCACACAACTACGCGCACAAGCCCCTTCCTTGCCTTTGTCGAGGTCAAGCGCGCGAGAAAATACACACCTCCAAAATTGCACGTCTCAAGAGACAGTCATGTCTCTACTGTCACGAATATCTTACAAACAATCCGGAAGTCGATTATGTCTACGCGATGATAGTGGTGAGCGTTTGCATCCCTTGCTGGAAGACGGAATACGGCACAGAACACATGTTTTCCCCTGGGAAAAGTCGGAAATACCTCGACATGGGAAAGGAAAGTCACAAGGAGATGATCCTGGAGTCATTTGACGAAATGAAAAACGACTCGTTCCGCAAAATGACGCCCCAAGTCTCAGCAGAATTTGGCGACCTCACCCAAGACTTGCAGGCCCTGAGCCTGAAGGAAGACGAGACACCGATGCAGACCACATCTTCTACAAGGTACAACAACGAGACGTCGGACCCCCTAGGCTACTCCGGTCAGACGCCGGCCTACCAAGGATCTCGGATGGACAGGAAGAGGGCTGGATGTGGGCGGCGGGGGGCGGCTGCGGCTCACGATTTGCCATGTACGAAGAACTTTCTGCTCGCTTTGAAACAACCCCCCACACGTGATGCAACGTAAAGAAACGCCGGGGACCAGGACGGACGGATTCGTTCTGCCGGCCCTCTGCCTGCTCTCCCTCCTGCGGTTGTTCGGTCCCAAACGGTCGCTCGTCCACGCCGTGACCAGTGTCGGAGTGAAGGGCCGCCTAGGCCTGTCAAGGTCGACGGCCGAGACCGTCCGGCCACCCAGACCAGGATGCTGACCAGAAAGCTGGACGTGCTTGGCCGTGCTGTTGGACCTCGTCCCTCAAGACTCTAGACTTGGCTTCCTGTAACCGCTTTTCCGCTGAGCCTTTGCCGAGACGTCACGTGCAAGTGCACCACAGTACCAATACGCCACGGTGCTTATACGATACCTTCCGTTTTGGGCAAGAGTCTTGGTCGCAACTGCCTCGTCTGTTCCTTTTTTCCCTTCTTACTCTTTTCCCTCCCCATCTTCGCTCTTCTCTCTTCCTGCAAATTTTTCCATCGTCTTTGCCTCCTTTTTTCCATCGTCTTTGCCTCCTTTTTCCATCGTCTTTGCCTCCTTTTTCCATCGTCTTTTTTCCTCCTCTTTCTCCTGTTGTCGCCTTTCTCTCATCCACTTCTCCACCGTCTCCCTATTTCTTCTGCATCCTGCTTTGGCTCTCGTCGTTCCCTTCTCGCCCTTTTGATACACATTTCTCCTTTTCGCGTCTTGAATTTCTTCGTTTGCACGACTTCATCCTGTGTCGCTTTGTGTTTTTCTTCCGCGTTTACTGCGATGATGATCACCGAAACACAGAAAGCCGACTACCGGCGGCAGGTCGAGGACTTTCTCGCGGATCCATCGACAACGCGGCTGGCCTTTCGGACGGGCCAGGCTTTCCACAGGCCTCTTGATGTGTCCAGAGCGGACGACACCTATGCGCAGGACATTGAAGCGCGCATCGACTGTGCCCGTCGCGTGCGGGACAAGCTCCGGGCTGCTCTCAGCGACCGCGGGGACTCTTCGCCGGCGTTTGAGCTCAATGCGATGCAGCTGTCGTACTTTTTGACCGCGGACGATCCTGTCAGCCTCGAAGACATAGTCAGCGGCATGCGCGCCACCCGCTGGAGCGAAGCGCTGGGCAGCGTGGAACCATTTCTCTCTGCGTGTGAGTCGACAAGAGTCTTTCTGTGGAGTTGGTGTCTAATCATGTTTGCTAGGCCGCGCGAAGGCCCACTACCTCGACAAGTCCACCCACCACCAGCAGGTCTCTCCTGCTTTGTCGACAGCGTCCAATAGCCCAAAGCCTCGGCAGCGGAAGGAGGTGGCTATGGTCCGTATTTCCCTTTCTGAGAAGGCGAAGAAAAAAACTGACACTGGCCAGGCTCTCGAGCGCGACAAGCATGTGTGCGTCATCACCGGTTGCCCGGAGCCGGAGGTCGCACACATCATTCCGCACACAATCAACAAGACGGAAAAGCACTATCACAACGCTCGCAACGCGCTCATGGATTTCCTCTATGTAATCGCACCCGCGATGGAACGAGAGGTCCATCTCCTGCTCTTTGCCACTGACCCAACCACCCGCGCGCCTGTGCTGTCTTCGTCGGACAAGACGTTCAATATGGTGTCGCTCAACCGGCACTTGCACTGGCTTTGGGACCGGGCGTACTTTGGTCTCAAGCCGCTTGACGAAGCCACGCCGCGCTTCGAGGGCGAGATGGAGCTCGTCCGCGTGGAGTGGCGCTGGCTGCCCAAGTCGTTTGCCCGTGCGCTGGCAGGCAGCAGGCATGTGCTCTCCACGGGCGACACAGCTTCCGCTGCGCACGATCACCGGCGGCTTATTAACCTCGACTCCGCGGGCGTGGCGGACTTTGTGCGGCAGGCGCTGGCGGAGGCTGGGACCGGGCCTGGAAACCTGGGTGACCGCTGGCCCGGCGGGCATCTTCAGTCGGGCCGGCCCATCGAGTCGGGGCTGCGCTTCGATCTCCGCGCGTCCCGTGACGACGCGCCCAAAATGCGGGCGCTCCTGAGGCTTCAGTGGCTCGCGGTGCGCATGGCATGCCTTTCGGGGGCAGCCGACAACATGGATGATCTTCATGACCAGCCGCCTGACGACGCCGAAGATGAGATTGCGTATCTCGCTGAAAGGCAGCGGCAAGAAGACGCCCGGCTCTTGGAGTGGCTTCACAGGGCAGAAGACGACGCAGAAGACGACGCAGAAGACGAGGAACGAAACGATCATGCTGCAGAAGAGTCGCCGGACGACCATGCCGCAGAAGAGCCACCGGACGACCATGCAGCAGAAGAGCCGCCGGCCGACCATGCAGCAGAGGAGCCACCGCGGGATGACCGGAAAGAGCAGCATTAGTACCGCCCGCCCTTTTCCCTCTCCGTCCGAAAACGCGAAAAGCAGGCCGTTCTGGCGGGCGCCTTGGTCCAGACGTCGACCGTGCAACCGGGCTACAGCGCACCGACAGAGACGAAGAGCATGCGGAAAAGGACATCTAGATTTTTTCAGAAGCTGGTTGGTGCTTAAGCCCACGCCGGTGCCGTCTATGGGTAGCAATAGCACGAAAATCCATACGGCGTCTTCCATCCTTCCATGAGCCCCATGTGTCCCAGTGCCCAGAACCGGCGCCGACGGCCGACCGACAGCAGAACCACGGGCCCACCCCACGACCGGGCCCCTCTGCCGCCGCTCACGCAAACCGCACGCCGGCGGTCCGGGGCTTCTTGGCGGGCCGGGCCGGGCGGTCGGCCGGGGCGAGGCCCTCGTCGGGATGGGGCACGCGGCCGAAGCCGCGGCCGAAGAGGGACGGGGGCGACGCCAGGGGGGCCATCTGGGCCAGGATGTCGCCGTCGCGCTGGCCAGGACCGGTGCCCTCTGTCCAGAGGACCTGCACGTTGGCGACCCAGTCGTAGACGGCGCGGTCGTCGAGGGGCGTCTTGAGGCGGCGGTGGTGCTCGGCGGGAGAGAGGGCGCGGCGGCGGGCGGCGGCGGCGATGACCTCGTCGACGCTGCCGCGCAGGACGAGGGTCTCGACGACGACGGGCCGGGGCTGGCTGATGCGGCGGACGCGGCCGACGGCCTGGGCGGCGACCTGGGGGTTGAGCACGGGGCCGACAAAGTAGACGCGCGACGCCGCCCACATGTCGAGGCCAAAGGCGGCCTGGGAGAGGTCCATGAGGAGGACGCGGAAGGGGCTCACGTGACCGGCACCGGCACCGGCACTGCCACCCCCCCCGTTGAAGGCGGCCACGTACTGGGCGCGCCGCTCGGCGGTGATGCCGCGGGCGTAGATGAGGTGCGGGACCTGCAGCATCTCGAGGTGCTCGGCGAGGTAGAAGGCGACGTTCTCGCTGTCGTAGAAGACGAGCATCTGCTCGTCGGCCTGGTGCTGCAGGATGGCGTCCAGCAGGTAGGACAGCTTGGCCGACGCCGTGGCCAGCAGCTGGGTTTTGGCGAGGGCCGACGCGACGGCGTCACCGGCGGCCCAGCTGCCGTTGCTGCCGTTGCCATCACTGGCTGTCCGGTCGGCGCCCCCCACCACGTCCCCCACGTCCTGGGTCCGCCGCTTCAGACGGACGGCCGGCCCGCCCTCGCCGAGCCCCGTGTTGCCGGCCAGCGTGGGCGGCGGCGGCGCGTGCGACGACGACGACGACGACGACGACGACGACGGCTTGCGGTCGGCCAGGTGCAGCTGCAGCGTGTCGCGGCCCTTTTGCGCATAGCGGCCGCTGGCGAGCAGCAGGCCGAGGGCGTGCGGCGCGTCGGCGCAGGGCCGCAGGAACTGCTGCAGGGCGAGGACGAGGGGGGCCGCGGTGAGGGTGAGGCGGTCGTCGGTGTGGGCGGCCTCTTTCCCCTGTTCTTCTTCATCCAACGACCACGCCGCAGCGGCCGCCCCCCCCGGCAGGTCGCGCACGCACAGGGGCACCTCGTGGACGCGGGAGGCGAGGCGCTTGAGGCGGCTGCGCAGGGCGGCGCGGCCGAGGGCGAGGGCGGCGCGCAGGCGGCGCTCGTCGTCGGCGGGGACGGCGCCGCCGACGACGGAGGCCGGCGGCGCGGCGAGGAAGGCGTCGGCGGTGGCGAGGGCGGCGGCGATCTCGGCGGCGGAAAAAAAGTAGGCGCCGTAGAAGGCGGCCTGGCGCATGTTGCGCAGCAGCTGCAGCAGGGCGGCGCGCTGGCGGGGGTGGAAGAAGTAGTCCTGGTCGCGGCGCTGGGACTGCACGGCGTTGCAGACGATCATCATGGCAAACAGGTCGCGGCACAGCGCGTCTTGCGCGCAGCCGTCGAGCACCACCACGCGCTCCACCACCGGCGGCAGCAGGCCCGCCATGTCCGCCGCCCGGTGCCGCACCAGCAGGCCCGCCAGCGCCGCCCGCAGGGTGTCCTGGTGGTGGTGCTGCTGCAGTCCCTGGGGGCCTTTGCGCCGCCCGCCCACGTACACGGCCCAGTCCGCCGGCCCGTCGCCGCCGCCGCCGGCCTCGCCCGCCGTGTTGGCCCACGGCCGCACCCGCAGGTACAGCCGCGCCATGGCCCCGAGCCGCTCCAGGTCCTTGCGTTCTTGGGCCGCGCGGCCGGGGCCGGCCACCTCTTCCCCCGCAGGCCCCCCCTCCTCCTGCCCCGCCTCTTCCTCCCGAGGGCCCTCCCCCTCCCGAGGGCCCTCCCCCTCCAGAGGGCCCTCCCCCTCCAGAGGGCCCTCCCCCTCCAGAGGGCCCTCCACCCCGTACAGCCCCGTCGACGGCGTGCCCGTCACCAGCCACCGCGCCGACACCGCCAGGCAGTCCAGCACCAGCAGCAGGTTGCTCTTGCGGCCCAGCCGCGCGCTGCCCAGCCGGTGGCCCTCGTCCACAATGACCCGCTTGAAGTGCACCGCCGCCAGCGGCGAGCGCAGCACAAAGCCGCCGCTGCTGCCGCCGCGGATGGGCACGCGGTCGGCGACCAGCCGCTCAAAGCGCGCCGTCGAGAACAGCAGCACGTCCGCGTCCAGGATGGCCGCCGCGCTCGGCACCGCCGCGTCCTTGCCCGCCACCACGAGCACCCGCAGCCCCGTCGTGTGCTTGGCCACCTCCTGCTCCCACTGCCGCACCAGGTTCGCCGGCACCAGCACCAGGCTGCAGCAGCTGAGCGTCACGGGCGGCGTGCAGTTGTCTGTTGTGCTGCCCCCTGTGCCGGTGTCCCGTGCGCGCCCCGTTGGCGGCTCCTGCAGCCGCGTGTACGTCGCCGGGTTGCGCCGGAGGACGTCGACGCAGTTCTGGTACTCGCCGGCGTCACCATCGCCGTCGCCGCCATCCGGGCCCTCCAGGTACAGCCGCCACGGCACCGACCGGCGCGTCAGCGTCGCCGCCGCCATGTCGGCCAGGCTGGCCACGCGGGGGCGCACGGGGACGCCGCCGCCCTCGACGCCCACCTCCTCCGGCATCGCCGCCGGGAACGCCCGCGTCGCCAGGATCAGCGCCAGGCACATGAGCGTCTTGCCCGTGCCCATCTCCTCGGCCAGGATCCCGCCGCACACGCCGTCGTACAGCCGGGGCGTCCGCAGCACCTCGCCCGTCACGTCGTCGTAGTACCAGGCGGCGTCGGCGTCGGCGTCGGCGGCGGCCCCTGCCTCCGGGTCCGTGCCCCCCATCCGCCGCAGCCGCGGGTCCACCACCCGCCCCGGGTGCAGCTCGCGCTGCAGCATCACCGCCACCGACCGCACCTGGTACGCGTGCAGCCGCGCCGCCAGCCCCCGCGTCCGGCCCGCCGCCAGGTCGTCCACCACGCGCCGGTACGCCGCGTCCGCAAACAGGCCCCACTGCGGCTGCGGCGACGGCATCGTGTTGAACAGGTGCAGGAGGGAGGGGGCTGCGGTGATGGGCGTCTTCTTCGCCACCTCCCCCCCCTCCTTCCCCCCGCCGTAGTCCAGGCCGCTCAGCAGCCGCTGCCGGTCGCGCCGCAGCGCCGCGTCGTCCCGCGGCACCAGCCGCCGCCCCGCGTCGTCCGGCAGCACGTACACCCGGCAGACGCCGCGCCGGCACAGCTGCTCGCCGCTACCACCGCTACCGCCGCCCGTGTTGTCTGCAAGCGCGCGGAACGCAATCCGCACCCACTGCCGGGCCAGCAGCCGCGTCGCGTGCACAAAGCCCGGCTGCTGCAGAAGCCACCGCTGGAACGCCGCAGGCAGCCGGTCACCGCTGCCCGTGCCGGCAGCATCGTCCGGCGCCTGCGCCTGCACCTGCGACAGCAGCCAGCCGTCTGCCTGCCACACGCGCGCGCACGCCTGCTGCAGGTCCGCGTCCGCCGCCGCCGCCGCCGCGAGGCCGTCCAGCGGCACCGCAAAGCTGCCCGCCGCAATGTAGAGAGAAAGAGGCAGAGCGGCGGCCATGGAGGGGAAGCCAGCGGAAGATCAGCAGTCCGCGGTCCCTTTCTCTTCTCGCCGTGGCTCGGAACCGCGCGGCATCCACGCGCATCGTCTTTGCCTCTTCTCGTCTTGGCGTGTGGTGTTGAGAGTGAACGTCGCATTGAAAACGCTGGCTCTGTATATGCTTACGGAGTATTGAGTGATTGCGATAAGATAAGAGTGGGTCAACCCAGCGTCCGAATAGAAGCATAAATATGCTGTTAAAAATGTGCGTCGGCTCTCTGGACGTCGTCTGCGGGTTGGACTCCTATTTCCCGTGAAGCTGGTATGGCTGGTAGCTACGAAACAAACCCACGAGAAGGAAGGGTACCGTCCCAGGCCGCACCGCGTAACTCACATCACGTGATATCACATCAACGCAAGTACCGTCCTTTGGTGTACGAACCACGCAAGCTACTCTATCTTCGAGTATCTACGGCCCGCCATACCCCCAGGGCTGATGTTTTGCCAGCATTTTCCGTCGTTGCCGCACACAGCTTCTCGCCTGCTGATGGACCGCATGCTGTCTGGAGACGGGCTCTCTACTGCATACGGCGGGCCGATGGCCGCGTCGTCTACGTGACTGTGCTCGGCGCGGACTTTTTACTAGGGCACGAACGAAGCTACGGCCCCGGCCCGCGGTCCTTGCCGAGCTCAGCAAGCTGAGCGAGTGGGCGGAGCCGTGGACGAGCCTCCGCGTCCACGTGGGGTCCGGCGGGACGGTCCGCTGCGAAGTGGACCCGTTCCCCCGTTGGCCGTCCCGGCGGCGTGTCTGCGCGAGGACCGCGTCATCGGCTTTGTGACGGAGCCGGCCGAGGGCCGATTCCCAGAACGCGGCGATCTCGAAGACTGCCGGACAGCCCTCGACCGGCTGCACCAGTACCTTATTCACGGCGACCTGGGCCGGTATAACATGATCATCACCGCCCAGGGGCCCATGTTTATTGACTTGGAGATGGCTGTTCTCGTCGGCTAGGAGAAATGGAGCATTCAGGCGCGGGACAAGGAGAAGGCAAAGTTGGAGGAAAACTTGCTGACGAGTCGGCAGCTGATCGCCCTTGGTGGCCATGGCCAGAATTATGCCATCAGTGCAATGGTGCTTCAGCCATGAGCGTGGTAGGACGCCGACAAGAGAAGAAAGCATTTTCGTTTCATTCGACTGTTGGGTATCTTGTGAAAAGCAAAACCAAAGCGCCCGAAAAGCAGACTGGGGGGTATCTTGTGAAAAGCAAAACAAAGCGCTCGAAAAGCAGACCTCCACCCCGTCTTCAACACAGCGGACGACAAAGACAGCTTGCGGCCAAAAAGCATCCAGAAGCCCGATCAGCCCGACTGGCAGATCCCGGAACCATAACCCTCTCGAGCTTCTACTCCCTCCGCACAAATGGACTGAAAGCATTTTCCTCGCATCGAATCCGAGTCATGAGAGCCATGAAAAGGGACGTTCCTTATCCCAGGTCGATTGCCATGCCGTGGTCTCTGAGAAGTTTTTTCAAGCGCTTATTTGCCCGGACAACTCGATAGAGGCTTGCCATGCTGTCTTTGTGCATGTGCGAAAAGTCAACCGACGCGCCATGTTTGATGAGCAGTCGCACCAGGTCCATGTTCTCTCGCATGATGGCAATCAACAACGGGGTCTGGCCGCGATGGTCTCGTGCATCCATGGCTGCGCCTCTCCGAATGATCTCCTCGGCATCGGCTGTGGAGCGCCCATGAGAAGTGGCCACCACATGCAACGGCGTCAGGCCTTTCTTATTAGCCACGTTCACGTCTGCGCCATGCCTGAGGAGCAGAAAAGTGCAGCTCTCGCTCCTCCCCAGTGCCGCGTGTAACGCTGTGTCCCCGTTCGCATCAACGGAATTCATGTCGGCACCGTACTCGAGGAGCAGCTCGGCACAGTTGTCGTGGCCGAAGCGTGCTGCCAGGTGAAGCGCTGTGTTGCCATCCGCATCAGCACAACCCAAGTCCGCGCCGTGGCCGAGGAGCAGCTGGATGCAGTTTTTGTAGCCCCCCACTGTTGCCAGATGTAACGCTGATCGTCCGTGCTGATCAACCGATTTGATGCTCGCGCCGTAGCCGAGGAGCATTTTGATATAAGATGTATTGCCTTCTTGTGCTGCCAGTAGTAGCGCCGTGCGTCCGTCCTTGTCAACGGCTCCGACATCCGCGCCGCGGTCGAGGAGAAGCCGGGTATAGTGTATGTGGTGCGCCTCTTCTTCCAGGCGTGCCGCTTCGACATGGCGCGTATTACCGGAGAAGAGGCTGTGGTCTATGTGGGCGTTGTGTGCTACCAGGTGTAACGCTGTGTTGCCGGCCACATTAACGGATTCGGTATCCGCGCCGTGGTCGAGGAGCAGCTGGGTGCAGCCTGTAACTTCGGACTCTGCTGCCAGGTGTAACGCTGTGTTGCCGGCCACATTCGTGGATTTGAGATCCGCGCCGTGGTCGAGGAGCAGCAGGGCAAAGTTTCTGTAGCCCTCCTCTACTGCCAGGTGTAACGCTGTGTTGCCAGCCATATTCACGGATTTGACATCCGCGCCGTGGTCGAGGAGCAGCAAGGCACAGTATTTGTAGCCGCTCTTTGCTGCCAGGTGTAACGGTGTGTTGCCATCCGCATCGTGCGAATTGACATGCGCGCCGTGGTCGAGGAGCAGCAAGGCACAGTATTCGTGGCCGCTCTTTACTGCCAGGTGTAGCGGTGTGTTGCCATCCGCATCATGCGAATTGACATGCGCGCCGTGGTCGAGGAGCAGTTGGACACAATTCTTGCGGCCATGACCTGCTGCCACGCACAATGGCGTCTGCCCAAGCTGATCAGTCAATCCGACGTCCGCGCCATGCTCGAGGAGGAGGCGCATAGTAGGTCCATGTCCATCTTTTGCGGCCTCATGAATAAGGTGGAGTCTGCGGTTGCCCTCCGAGTTGGGGTTGGCGCCGAGCTCGAGGAGCCGCTGCATCATCGCCCACCCGACTTCCTCGGACCGGGATGTCATCACATACCCGTCCCAGGACCGGGATGCCATCAGTGCCGTGAGCAACGTCGTGCGGGAATTATATACCGCGTTCGCAAGAGCGCTGTTGTCGCGCAGGAGCCTTGTAACGATTGTCTCGTAGCCGTTTCTGATAGCGGACTGCAGCAGTCGCTGGGCAACGTCGTCCGCATCTCTGGCCGTCGCACTGGGGAGGAGCTGCTTGGCCAGGTCCAGATGACCAAACGCCAACGCGTAGTCCACGGGCGCCGTCCCCATTCGGTCGTAAGCTTCGGCATCGGCGCCAGCCTTGAGGAGTGCATGGACGGTGGCGGCGTGGCCGTTCGAGGCCGCATACGAAATCGGCGTTCGACCGCGAGCATCTGTCCCGTTGACGTTGGCGTGCCTTCGGAAGAGCGTCGGATGCCTTCCATAGTGCACCTTTGACCCTTTGAGCAGCACATTGACAGTCTCGTGGAAGCCACACTCGGACGCCATCGAAAGAGCCGTGCGGCCCTCCAATGTACGATCATCGACCTCAGCACCGGCGTCGAGGAGGCGCTGGACCACCGGCGTCAGTCCAAAATAGGAGGCCACGATCAGGGGTGTGAAGCGCTTGGGAACCGTGTTGTGTTGGAGGTCCCAGTACACAAGAAACCAGGTCTGGCAGTCTTCTTCAGGCGTCGTTTTGCAGGCACGCCACATGGACTGGGTGGCAGGATCGTCTGTCCGAGTCACGCCCGCCTCGCGGAAGTGGTGCGCACAGTTCCGGGCCGCGTAGTCGAGGAAGAGATGCATCTCGAGGCAGGCGGGCACGTCCTCGGCCGCCTTCAACTGGTGGGCCGCCAGCTCCGGACGCAGCAGATACCGGACGCAAAGGCCATACAGGCTGCGATGCGCGTCCTGCAGCTCGACGGAGGCTTTCCACGGTGGTGGTGGGCTGGGCGGGCTGCGGCGCTGTTCGGTGGCAGCGTGTGGGGGGGTCTTGGCGGTGGAGGCTTTCCCCAGTTTCCAGCGGCTGCGCTGGCCTTCGGTGCGCTGGCCTTGGGCGGCAGCCTCCCGCACGAGGAACTCGCGAGCCGTCTGGTGCAGGAGGTAGACCTTGGCATCGACGACGCTGACAAACAGCCCGCACAGATCGCGCAAGCGGTCGCGGAACCGAACCTCCTGCTGGGCGTCCATCTTGGGCGGGATCTCTTCTTCGTTCCCTAGCGCCAAGGCCACGGCCATCTCCTGGAGCGTCAGGGGCCGCGTGGCCGCGACGACAATCTGCAAGAGCCTCCTGGCCTTTTCGGGGTGCTTGCTGCGGTCGAGGATGCGCTCGTAGGCTTCGTCGACGCTCCGCGGGAGACAGGACGTGACCTTTTCGATGCCGTTGCTGTCGATGGTAGGGTCGTTTTGCACCACGTCCAGCGTGAGGTGCGCCCACAGATATGTGCGGTGGGGGATGCGCAGCATGCTCTTCAGGAGCAGCGCCTCTTCTCTGGGCGCGAGATGCAGCCGTGCGCTGACCTCGGGCACCTTGGCGCGGATGTACAGCCCGATCTCGTCTGCAATCTGCTTGGTCTCGGCGTCCCCGTCGCCCCGCAGCCGCACCACCGGCGGATTTGGCTTGGCCATGGCCGGATGGAAGCCCTGTTGGATGCTGCCGTAGGGTCGGCTGGTGACGAGGAACTTGACGCGGGCGGCGAGCGTCCAGGCGCTGGTGTACAGATCGCAGAGGGCGTCGGCGAGCTCGGCCTGCTCGCGCTCTTCGCACTCGTCAAAGGCGTCGAGAATGACAACGACCTCGCCCCCGTCCCCGTCCCCGTCCCCGTCCCCGTCTCCGTCCTGGGCAGCCGCGGTCTGGGACAGCGCCATTTTGAAAATGTCCCAGCGGTCCTGAAAGGAGCCGACCTCGTGGCCGCGTCCGACCTCGAAGCGCTCGATGATGCTGTCGGTCAGGAGCTCGGGCCGCTGCGAAAAGAGCTGGTGGAGGATGCAGGTCAGCGCGCTGCTGGCCGTCTTCTGGTCCGCAAAGTCGTCCTTGAAGAAGAAGTAGCACACGGTTCGGGGCCCGCCGCCGCCGCTGCCGGTGCCGCCGCTGCCGGCCTCGGCCATCTCGCGGTCGACCAGGAGCCGGGCCAGGACCGACTTGCCGGCGCCGGGGTCGGCTGACACCCAGAGCATGTTGGGCGACGGCTTCGCGCGCCACTGCTGGTAGAGGTCGTGGCGGACGAACCACTCGCACGTCCCGGGCACCGGCCGCGGGTTGCGGTCCTTGCGCGTCTGGTACGGCAACGTGTGGAGCGAGCGGAGGATGCTGATTCGGAGATCGGATGGCGACGCCTTGGGCGACACTGACGACGTTAGCATGCAGTTTATTGCACACAGCCTCGTCTTCCTCGTCGCACGCTCGCCTATCTGGCTACGTGCTACGTGCTATCTTGCGCTGTTCTTCATTCAGGGTTCGTACCGAAATTGATCGTCCCCGCGTTGTAGTTGGTCTGCCTTCCAACGACTTGTTCGGTGCGCCCCGTGTTGACCGCCTGGTAGCCCGTCGCATTCGAGGCCACGTGCTGGGTGATGTGGGCGGCGGCAGCAGCAGCAGCCGCAAAGTCGGCGTCGGGCACCGACGGCTCGATGCGGGCGAGCTCGTCCACGCGGCGGTCCAGCGCGGCCATCTTGTCGATCAGGGCGGCCGTGCGGAACTGCTGGTGCAGGGCCAGCTTGCCCAGACTCTGGAGCAGACCCTCCATGAGCGCCTCGACCTTGTGCGCCTTGCCCATGGGCAGCACCGTAGTGCGGTACACGTCGAGGACGGAGCGGTGGCGGCCACCGCCGCCGCTGCCGGCGCCGCTTTGGCTGCTCGTGCCCGTGCCTTGTGCGCCTTGTGCGCCTTGTGCCGCGGCCACGCTGTCAAAAATGGTGCGCAGCGCCACCGCCTTGGTCTCGCACTCGTCGAGGACGTTCTTCATGACAGCGCGCGACGGCTCGTCCAGGGCGCGGGCCTGGCTCTCGGCCAGCGCCAGGGTGTCGGTCACGAGCGGGAGGCAGCGGTGCACTTCCCGGAACGCCTCTGGCAGGCCGCGGAGCTGCTGGATGGCATTGTAGGACGCGCCGATGGCCTGCAAGACGGCCAGAAGCGACGCGGTGACGCTGAGGGGGTCCATGCCGACGGTCGAGGAGCGTGGACGGCACGGCGAGAGAGAACCGAAAAGACGATGGCCAGGCCAGCCATAAAGAGGAGCGGAAAGAGGGGAAATTCTGCCCAAGGCATTTTAGAGAGCACCCTTCCCGCTCAGCCTCATTGCGCCTTTCCAAACTGGCCAGCGCCTTTTTCGGACGCCAGCCTCTATCCAATCGAAAGACGGGCGGCTGCCAAGCCCAGTGTTCTCGTATTTTTGCCAATCAACAGGCAAAGTGCACATTTGGGTTGCATTCCCTGCCCTTGGACGCGAGAGCACCGCCCAGGGCTAGCCTGTATGCAACATTGTGGAGCTTATACTCGAGGCTGCTTGAGGCGGACGGCAGGCTGAGGGCGATCGGGCGACGTCTCTTTGGTCCAGTCAACAAGTCGGGGGTTGAGGCTCTGTCGCGGAACAAAGTATTTTCATAGCACGGAGCCCACGTGTCACATAACAGAATGTCTGTTGTGGGCTGCATAGGGAGGGAGAGAGAGACAGGCGCCTCCGCAAGGATGAGGTTCAGCCCCTATTCCAGGCGTGTCTCTGATTGGCTGGCTCTGACTCTGATAAATATGCTTAAAATACGCTATTAGGACTGCAGTACATTGGTGTGCCCTCACCTTCAGTACAGCAAGGCGTAGGTAGCTCCTCACTTAAACTTTCTTACGGAAGAAGCATTTCGAAAGGGCTTCATATTTTACACGTCTATAGAAAGGAGTAGTACGGGGAGAGCCGAGACGTGCCTCAGTACTCTACTCCGTACTTACAATCCTAAGAGGCGGTGTCTAAATATGCTTATCCTTATCTGATAGTCTAAATAGGGACCGCTTGACGTGGCCCGTGCCCAGTCCGTAGTCTCCTTATAAGCATAAGCATAGGGCCCTCCGGGCCACCCCTCTTTCCATACTCCGTACCCTGTAGTCCGTCCATTCAGCAGTGCTTCCGTCCCTGCAGACGCCGTCCCGTCTGCCGGACTTTCATGACCATATAGATACGACGTCGAGGCATACTCCGTTTATTCGTGCTATTTTCCTACTCCGTACAAGTACTGGAGTAGTTCAACGGGTATTTAACTGGAGAAGCGGGGAAAAGGAGCGGTCGAGGCTCGGCTATTAGGAGACAGTAGTCTAGTTGAACAGGCGCTCTACATCACGGCTGCCCTCGTGTACATTCGCTTGCCTAGGCTCGTCGGGATTTAGTCTCCCCATCTACGACGGATAGTACAGATGGCTTCCGGAAATGGCGAGCCTCCAGTGGACTTATACGCAACGGATTGGCTAGCATACACAGGTCCAAGTGGACAGAAGGCGAGACTGAGAACGCCGCCTCATTGCTGGTAAATAACAGCCGCGTGACCCTGAGCTCCAGCAGCCCACCGCCGCACGACGGCCGTGGCCTCGTGCGCGGGGTGGACGCGCCGGAGGTAGGCGGCGATGGCGGGCATCTCGCGGCGCGCGCGGAAGTCGACGAACCAGAGCCAGCGGCGCGCGGCGGCGTACCAGAGCCAGAGGAGGGCGAGGGCGGCGGGGTCGCGGCGGGCGAGGAGCGTGTCGAGGGGGGGGGCCTCCGGTGTGCCGTGCCCGCGGGGGGGCCCGGCCAGGAGCACGGTCAGGGCGTTGGACGCGGCGGCGGGGCCGGGGGGTTCGCGCAGCAGCCGCGACACGCCGTGCGCGGGCGCCGCGTAGGCGCTGGTGGCGGGGGTGGACAACGCGGTCACGCCGCACAGGCGGGCCAGCTCGGGCAGCATGCCGTCGGCGCCGCGGGGCGGGAGCGCGAAGCGGCGGGCAGCGATGCGGGCCATGGCGTCGCACAGCGCGCTGTCGGGCCGCAGCGGGTCGACGAGCGCAAAGAGGCCGGCCTTTGCGCGGCCGATGCGCAGCCAGGCGAGGTCGGGGTCGTCGTCCATCGGCCAGACGGCAGCCAGGTCGTCCGCAGCCGCAGTCGCAGCAGTCGCAGTGGCAGTCGCAGCCGACGCCACCGACGGCGCCGCCGCCACCGGCGCCAGCATGGCCACCATCAGGCAGCAGGCGGCGCACCAGAGCAGGTCCTTGTGCTCGGGGCGCAGCGGGCGCAGGCGCGGGCGGGCGAGCCACTGGCGCAGGCGCGTGGTGCACAGCGCGCGGTGGGTCAGCTCGCGGACGAGGCTGTGATCGGGGGGCGGTACAGACACTCCCAGATACCGGTCGTGCGCGGCGGCGACGGCCAGCGCGGCGTGCATGGCAAAGGGGTGGCGGAAGCTGGCGGCCAGCAGGACGCGCTGGATGCCGCAGACCATGGCGGCGTCGCCGAGCGTGGGCAGCGTGCGGCGGCAGAAGCGGTCAAACAGGGCGCAGTCGTGCGCGTCCAGGCGGTAGAAGGAGGCGCCATCGACGTCGTCGCCGTCGGCCGTCCAGACGCCGGTGTCCAGGGGAGGAGCGGGAGCAGGAGCGGGAGATGGGCGACGGGGTCGCCGGGATGGCACAAGTTGGCCGTTCTCCGTCCGGCCGGCCGCCGCCTGCAGGTCCGCTCCAGGAGACTGCCAGCTGCACAGCACGCCGTAGTCGCGGCACCTCCGGCAGCCGGGTCGCGTCTCGTCGCACTCCTCATCAGCCCGGGCTCGTCGTCTCGCCGGCGTCTCGTCACACCCACCTTGACTTTGCGCAGCTTGCAGTTGCGGCAGCCATACCGCGAACGCCGGCGCGGCGACCCGTTCACGGCCATGGCGTCGTCTGGGCCGCGCTGTTCGTCGTCGCCATGTCGTCTGCACTTTTATGCAGTCGGAGAAGGCAGCCATTCTCCGGCTCTAACTCCGGGCTGCGCCGGCCGCGCCGGAGGGCCCACAAATTACCTCAGCTCGGGACCAGGCGTCTGTGATTGGTCGACTATGACGTTCGCGTATAAGCTGCGAGGACGTCCTGGTCAGAACAAGTATAAAGGTCTGTTGCTCGTTGCTGGTTGCTTGTTGCCTGTTGCTCTGCTGCTGTCTTTTCTCATCCTCTTTTTCCCTCCAACTCCGAGAGTCTACTTCTTTACCTCCCCTACCTCTTCCTTACTTCATCTACCTCCTCT
The DNA here is from genome assembly GCA_019925495.1 of Ophiostoma fasciatum. Taxonomy (NCBI): domain Eukaryota; kingdom Fungi; phylum Ascomycota; class Sordariomycetes; order Ophiostomatales; family Ophiostomataceae; genus Ophiostoma; species Ophiostoma fasciatum. The sequence continues at coordinate 210,456 of JADHKM010000007.1, read as the reverse complement.
CCCTCTACCACTCCCCTCACAACATGCACGTCTTTGTGACTGGGGCCACCGGCTTCGTCGGCGAGGCCGTGGTGCCCGAACTGGTGCAGGCGGGCCACGCGGTGGTGGGGCTGACGCGCACGGAGGCGGGCGCGGCCAAGCTGGCGGCGCAGGGGGCGACGGCGGTGGTGGGCGACATTGAGGACCTGGCGCTGCTGCGGGCGCGGGCGCAGGCGGCCGACGGCGTGGTGCACCTGGCGTTTGTGCACGACTTTGCGCGCTTTGCCGAGGCCTGCGCGACGGACCGGGCGGCCATTTCCGCGCTGGCCGAGGGCCTGCTGGCGCCGGAGCGGCCGAGTGACGGCGGCCGCGGCGGCGTGCTCATCGGCACCTCGGGCGTGGCCGGGCTGCAGCCGGCGGTCCCCGGCGCGGCGGCCGACGAGACGTGCGCCGAGGCGCCCGACAGCGCGCTGGGCAAGCTGCGCGGGCAGTCGCAGGCGCTGCTGCTGTCGTACCGCGCGCGGGGGCTGCGCGCGGGCGTCGTGCGCCTGTCGCCCACGACCTACGGGCCGGGCTCGTCGGGCTTCACCGGCAGCCTCGTGCTGACGGCGCTCGCCAAGGGCACGTCGGCCTACGTCGGCGACGGCACCGGCACCTGGCCCGCCGTCCACCGCCGCGACGCCGCGCGCCTCTACCGCCTGGCGCTCGAGCAGGGCGCCCCCGGCGACGGCGTCTACCACGCGGTGGCGCAGGAGGGCGTGCCGCTCCGCGACATTGCCGCGGCGCTCGGCCGCGCCCTCGACGTGCCCGTCGTCCGCATCGCGCCCGACCAGGCCGCCGACCACTTTGGCGCCTGGGCCTTTGTCCTGCACATCAACGTGCGCGTCAGCAGCGCGCGCACGCAGGCGCTCCTGGGCTGGCGGCCGGAGGCGCCGGCGCTCGTCGACGACATGGAGGAGATTGTGGAGGCGTTGAAGAGCAAGTAGGGCTCTCGGATGTATTTCCTCTTATATAGATCCACACCGATTCCATCAGCTACAACCACGCCGACGTCATGTTGGGCCCGCTGAGGTAGACATTGATCTGCATGGCCTGCAGGGCGCCGTCGTAGTACTGCAGCACCTCGAGGGTGTCGCCCGTGGCGGCAAAGGGCGCCACCATGGGCAGCTCGCCGAGCGCGGTCATCTCCTCGATCCAGAGGTACTGGGCGTCCTGGGCGGCGGTCATGTGGTCGGGGATGAAGGCGGAGATGTTGCTGTAGGGGAAGACGATGCCGGGGATGACGCCGCTGGTGACGACGAAGCCGAGCTCCTCGTCGATGACCAGGCTCGTGCGCGCGCGCGCGTCCACGGGGTGGCTGTCGGGCCACGTGCAGCCGAGCGGCTCGAGCGAGCCGGTCGAGTTGGCGCCCGGGTCGACGACCTGCCAGCCGAGCTCGGTGAACTGGCAGCTGTCGGCGAGCGTCACGTTCATGGTGGCCGTCTCGGAGAAGAGCGCCTCGCTCAGCTCTTCTAATGTCGCCCGGCTGGCCCGCGTGCGGTTCGCCGGCACGTCCATCAGCGCCCGGTAGTTGGCCGGCAGCTCCGCCGCCGAGAAGGAGAAGCCGTGGTCGCCGCGGTTGCGGTTGAGGAACAGCTCCAGCTCCGTGATCTTGCCGTCCGCCACGGCCACGCGGCCCCGCAGCACCGTCGGCACCGACGCGCTGCCCTCCTGCACGTCCAGCGCAAAGTATGCCGTCCCCTGCGCCGGGTCCAGCGCCAGCAGGCTCGGCCGCCCCGCCCGCGTGATGGTGCGCCACGCCGTCATCATGCCCAGCGCCGCCGGGTGCGAGTTCTCCGTCGCCCGGTACGTGAAGTTGACCGGCAGCGCAAACGGGTCGTGCGCCACCATCGACTCGAGGATCAGCTCCACCATGTTGGACAGGCACGTCCGGTCGCACGAGCTGCGGGGGGACAGGCCGGGGGCGGCGGGGGCGGCAGCCGGGGCGGGCAGCGCCAGAGCGCCGGCAGACACGGCCAGGAGGGCCAGCGAGAAGAGCATGGTGATGAAGTTGGGTGACCGTCGATTGGCCGTTGGCAGGTTTGGTTTGTCGATACCAACAGCTGCGAGGACATCTTATATCTGGCGGTCAAGACCGCCCACAAAGCCGAGACGAGACTACCGACCACGGTGGATGGCCGTCACTCTGCCGTTTCTCACCGCTGCGGAAAGTGGTCGACATCGCGACGACAACCACAGACGCACTGGAGAGCACAAGGACGCGTGGCAGCTTCCCCGTGGGGAGGTTGGGGAGGTTGCGTGCGGGGACCCCAGAGCCGGCGGCCGTTCTCGTCTGACTCGCCGATCAGTGACACTGACGGCGGGACGGCAGCGGCAGACATCAGGCGGCAGACGGCAGACGGCAGACGAAGAGACATGCATACAAAGTACTCCGCATCGCGGGGCCGAGCGTGGAGCCGAGTGGCAGGCGGCCAGTGGGTGCAGGGACAGGGTGCAGGGGAGAGTGCAGGGGACTGCAGAGTAGAGTGCCAGTGACCATCTTTATTCCTCCGACTCGACCACATCCTGTCCATCCGATCAACGTCTTCCGTCCACATTGCCGCGGAGGGTCCAGTCTCGCCCGATGACGCGGCTTTTGTCCAGGCCTCGACCCCGCATCGAGATCGGCGCAGGTGCCTTCTGGGGCGGCGTAGGTATTTCTGGGGACGGTTGTCAGCGACGTCATCTTCTCGCCGGAGACAGCGGCAACGGCCTCTCGATCGTGGACAAGGCAGTCGACACGGAGGTCGTGGAGGGCCCGAGGTAGGTGTGTGCACGGACGGAGGTCGGCGTAAAGGCCGAGCTAGTGCGCCAGCCGGAGATACAGACTCCGAGCAGCAGGGGTTCTTGGCTGTGGTTGAGCCCGGCTGGACGACTACCGTTACAGGACAGTATATATACGGTGTATACACTGTACGGCCAGGGCTATGTTTACAAGACAGCGGAGAAATACACCGTTCCAGCAGTCAGTCGGTGCCAGAAGTTGCCATCATGGTTCGAGGTACTATTTAGTAAATGGGCGGCCGAGAGACGGACGGTGCAGAGACGGATGGCTGTGCTTATTTCGAGTACAGCCGAGTGCCTACCCTCGAGTGCTACCAATAAGTGATTCCCTCGACTGACGATGCGAATGGCCGAGCGCCGAATGAATATGCAGCCGTTTACAAGTAGACGTTGGATACGTCCTGCCTTCACGAGCTTCCTAGGATATGCCCCCACAGCCAAACCATCTAGTTCCCAAACGGCGTGTAGACGCCGTCGACAAAGGTCTGCAGCCACGGCCCCTGCTTTTGGCCCTGCGCGAGCGCGTAGTAGAGCCGCGCGTGGGCGTCGCCGTCGACGCGGTACTTGGGCGAGCCGTCGGCCTTGCGCTCGTCGGCGTAGTAGAATCTGGGGGTGGGTGGGTGAGTGAGCGAGAAGTCATGGGCAGACCGACCCCAGTGGCAGGTGGCCTACTTGTATCCCCGCTCCTTGTACGCATCGGCCGCCGCGCGCACCATGTGGGCGGCGGCGGACTTGCCCATGCCCTGGCTGACAAAGGCGGGTAGGATGGTGGTGTTGAGCACGTTGCCGGTGTAGACAAAGGTGCGGGCGGCGGTGGGCGGCAGCTGCGCGAAGCCGGCGGCGGCGCGCTGGGCGGCGGCGAAGGCGCTGGTCACGTTGACGGCGGCGTCGCGCTGCAGCGCCTCCAGCGGCAGCGCCAGCGGGTCGTCGGGCGGCGTGAACGTGGCGACGGAGGCTGGCAGATGGTAAGCTTGGCAGTCAGTAGCCAGCCAGGCTTGTTCACCCACCATTGTACACCACCACGCTGGGAATGCCGAGCAGGCGCGTGGTGCGGTCAAAGGCGTGGGCGACGCCGTCCGGGGCGGCAAAGTCGCTGCGGATGTGCAGCTGCGCGTCGCTGCTGTCGGCCTCGTCCAGCGACCGCGCCGCCAGCGCCACCTTGTAGCCGTGGCCGGCAAACGTGCGCGCCACGGCCTGGCCGATGTTGGCGCCGGCGCCGAGGATGAGGACGACAGGCATGGATATCGGAAAGGAAGTACTGGATTGAGAAGAGGGAGTATTGGAATTGAGAAGAGTGAGTATTGTAAAAATCAAAGAATGAGCGGACAGAACAAAACGAGACAGGATCATCACAGCCTTATATAGCTGATACATTGCAGCCTTGTGAGGCGACAGCCTAGGCGGGCATCAGGCATGGAGGAGCTAGCTAGATCCCCAGAGGCCCTACGGTCGAACTCGCCTCCTCGTCGCATACCTCGCAGAAGGTCGGAACGCGTCCAGCGACGTTCTGCACCTGCATCATTGTGAGGCCGGCGTTAGCGTCGTCCGGAACTCGTCCGCGCTTTCTAAGCAGCCGCAGTGGGCAGCCGCGCCGGTGATTTATAAGAGCGCCGGCCGAACGGCGAGCGAACGGCCGAACGGCCACGGCCGCGATCTGTCAGCGGCGGCGGGCGGCGGGCGCGGACGAGCAGCACGGCCAGCTATTGTTCCGTCGCGCGGTCGAGTCGTATAAATGGCAAGGCTGGCCAGCAAGCCTGTCCCATCTTCCAGCTTTTATCTCTCATCTTCTCGGCTTCTGTCTTTTCGGTTCCTTCATCTCTGAACCTGTCGGCTTTTTTATCTCAGCGTCTTCAAACCTCATCTCGGCTTCCCTCAACTCTCATACTGTCGGCTTGTCTTGTCAACGTCAAATGGCCATCCCGTCCCAGCCCCGCCTCAAGGGAAAGGTCGCCGTGATCACGGGCGGCGCCACGGGCATCGGCCTGGCGACGGCGCAGCGCTTCGTCGAGGAGGGCGCGTACGTGTATCTGTTTGGGCGGCGGCAGGCGGCGCTGGACGCGGCGGTGGCGGCGCTGGGCGGGGCCGAGCACGCGCACGCGGTGGCGGGCTCGGTGACGGAGGAGGCGGACCTGGACCGGCTGTTTGCGGCGGTGGCGGCCGGGAAGCACGGCAGCGGTGACAGCCGGCTGGACGTGGTGGTGGCCAACGCGGCGACGGGCGGCCCGCAGGCGCTGGGGGCCATCACGGCGGCCGAGTGTGCGGAGACGCTGGCCACCAACGTCACGGGCACGGTGATGACGGTGCAGAAGGCGCTGCCGCTGCTGGGCCGCGGCGGCTCCGTCGTGCTGACGGGCTCCAGCGCCGGCGCCACGGGCGCGCCCGCCATGAGCGTCTACAGCGCCAGCAAGGCGGCCGTGCGCAACCTCGCGCGCTCGTGGGCGTCGGACCTGCGCGGCACCGGCATCCGCGTCAACGTGCTGTCGCCGGGGCCCACGGGCACGGAGCTCGCCAAGGAGGCGCTCGGCGAGGCCGGCGTCAAGGCCTTTGCCGACAAGAGCCCCCTGCAGCGCATCGCCGAGCCGGCCGAGATCGCCGCCGCCATCGCCTTTCTCGCGTCCGCCGACAGCAGCTTCATGACCGGCAGCGAGATGGCCGTCGACGGGGGGCTGGCGCAGATTTAGGGCAAGTGGCATGATAGCCTAGATAGACAAACCGAGCCCCGACAGAAATTCCTACACCCCTATATCCCCCGCAGCGTATCCCACAGGCTGGGAAACATCTCGTCGATAAAGGACAGGTCGGGCGCGTCGACGGGGTCGAAGCCCGGCAGCGGCGAGTCGGGCGGGACGTCCAGGGCCAGGGGGAAGGGCGGCGGGTGATCGGACAGCGACGGGCCGGCCGACAGCGGCGTAGGCATGGGGGCGGTCGCGGAGGACGGGGCTGAGGGTGCTGCAGCGGGTGCTCCAGGTGCTCCAGGGGCTCCGGGTGCTGCGGGTGCTGCGGGTGCTCCGGTGTTTTCTTCCAGGCCCCCCTCCGCCCCCCCGGCCCCCCGAAAGCGGTCGACGAGGGCGGCGTGCTGGGCGAGGCAGATGTCGCCGAGGTCCCAGCCGGCGGCGCGGTGGCGGCGCAGGGCGTCGACCATGTCGGCGGCGAGGCGGAGGGCGCGGGCGTCGCGGACGGGAGGGAAGCCGGGGGGGCTGGAGGTGGAGGTCGCTGCGGTCGCTGCGGGAGGAGGATCAACCTCTGCCGTCGTCGCCCCCGCCGCCGCCGCCGCCGCCCCCCCCTCAAAGGCGCAGCGCAGCAGAAAGGTGGTGGTGGAGGCGACGACAAAGGCGGCGACGGGCAGCCAGAAGTCGCGCAGCTGCGGCGGCTGCAGCTCCTGCACGAGCACGACGACGGCCTCGGCGGTGCGGCGGGCCTGCAGGAGGCGGTGGGAGGTGTCGGGGGCGGCCTCCGCCCCCGCCGTGTGGCCCCGCCCCTTGTCCACGGCCCGCTCTTCGTCCAGGGCCCGCCCCTCGTCGAGAGCGAGCCGCCGCAGCAGCAGGCGCACGGCGAGGTAGAGCAGGCGCAGGTTGGCGGCGCCCGGGGCGGCGAGCTGGGTGCCGCGGACGACGACGTGGCGGACGTCGGGGACGTCGGGGGCAGCGGAGGGCAGGCTCTCGACCCACTGGTGCAGGCGCAGGTCGAGGCCCGGCAGGGCGCCGGGGGCGGCGGGCGTGACCTGGTAGAGGTGCTGCAGGCAGTGGTCGAGGACGTCGGTGAGGCCGGCGAGGGCGACAAAGACGGCGGCGGCGGCGCGGGCGGCAGGGGGGGCGTCCGCCGCGACGATGTGGTCCACGCACGGCGGCGGCACGTCGTGCTGGCCGGGGACGATGTGGGAGGGGGTGCCGTAGGTGAGGGAGATCCTGTCGTTAGACTGGGATACACAGGGTCGTGACAGAGGACACAACCCACCACTTGTCGTGGATGCGCAGCCCCCACCACAGCTTCATGCGGAGCACCTTTTCCGGCGCCGGAATGTCCCAGGACCGCGGGTCGCGGTTGAGGCCGATGGAGTGGGCGAGGGAGACGGCGGCGCCGAGCTGGACGCCGTTGCCGACCATGGAGGTGGTGGGCCGGCCGCCGACGTTGACGAGCAGGGCGGTGATGGTGGCGAGCCCCGGGGCGAGGTGCAGCTCGGCGTAGAGGGCCTCGCAGGCGAGGTTCCAGATGAAGCGGTTGTCGGGGGGCCGCAGCGCGCGCAGCCGCGGCGCGTCCGCCCAGTAGACCATGCTGTGCGCGTAGATGCAGGCCAGCAGCGCGGGCGAGATGGTCGTCTTTTGCGAAAAGTACTGCGCCCGGAACGACGCCTCGTCCAGCAGCGGCAGGCAGGCGTTGGCCTTGGCCAGGAACAGCTCCGCCAGGTCCGCCAGGTGCGGCTCCAGCAGCTTCTCCACCACCTGCAGCTGCGGCCGCGACGCCGCGCTGGCCCGCGCCGCGTCGATCCCCAGCGGCCGCCGCTGCACGCTGGCAAACAGCACCACCGGCTTGCTGCGGCTCTCGGGCACCGGCCGGATGCGCATGCGCGTGCGCGGCCCGGCGGCCCCGCCGGAGGCCACCGTGCCGGGGCTCGCCACCGACAGGTAGTCGGCCAGCACCTGGCTGTCGCGCGTGTTGGCGGGGCCGACAACGTGCGGGTTGGCGTCCGTGTCGTCGGAGAGGGGGCTGGCGTGGGGAGTGGCGTGGCTGGAGGGCGGCGTGGCGGAGGCCGGCCGGCCGGCCGGAGAAGTGGCAGCCAGCGAGGTCTCCAGCGTCTCCAGCGTCTCCAGCGTCTCCGGTGAGGCCGCGGATGTGCTCACGCTGCCGGGCCGCCGCCGCCGCCGCCCCGGACTCCCTCCCGGAGTCTGCCCCCCCGGAAACGAGCAGGCCGTGCCGTGCACCCGGCACATGAGGCAGGCCGGCGCCGGCGGCTCGACCTTGCAGCGCGACTTGCGCTGGCGGCAGGCGAGGCAGGCGGGGCGCAGATGCGAGCGATAGGGGCGGTCGTGCATGGCGGCGGTGGGGGGGGGGCGGTGGGCAGGAGGTTGGCCGGCGGCGGCGGTTGGCCGGGGTTGCGTGGATATAAGCGGTCGTTGTCGGCGGCCGTTGCCCGCGGATCGTTATCGTTATCGCTATCTGATTATCGGCCGCGGGAAACGGTCGTGACCCACTGGACCCACATGTCATCTCCACAACGGCTAACACGATAACGCTGGATATATGAGCGAGCAGAGAGACGGAGAGACGGACAGACGGACGGACAGAGACACAGAGAGGACACACACACACACACACACACACACACACACACACAGACACAAAGACAGAGAGAAGACGCCATGACAAAATCAGACACAAAGGTCGCCGAGGCCGAGGCCGAGGCCGAGGCCGACACGTCCGTCCTCGACCTCATCCAGGCCGCCGAGACGGAGCCGGCGGACGCCAGCGAGGACCGGGTGCTGCGGCGCAAGATTGACCGGCGGCTGCTGCCGCTGCTGTGCATCACGTACGCGCTGCAGAGCATCGACAAGACGACGCTGGGGTACACGGCGGTGTTTGGGGTGCGGACGGACCTGCACCTGACGTCGGGCCAGTTCTCGTGGCTGGGCGCCATCTTCTACCTGGGCTACCTGGCGTGGGAGTTCCCGACGAACCTGCTGCTGCAGCGGCTGCCCATCAACCTGTTCATGGCGGGCACGGTGGTGGTGTGGGGCGCGGTGCTGATGCTGCACGCGACGGCGCACAACTTTGGCGAGCTGGCGGCGGCGCGCACGTTCCTCGGCGTGTTTGAGGCGTCCATCAACCCGGGCATCATGCTGCTGTTCAGCATGTACTACCTGCGCGCGGAGCAGCCGCTGCGCATGGGCCTGTGGATCGGCTCCGCCGGCGTCGGCTACATCATCGCCGGCATCACCAGCTTCGGCATCGGCCACAGCCACGCCGCCGTCGCCAGCTGGCGCCTCATCTTCCTCGTCTGGGGCGCCGTCACCGTCGTCTGGGGCGTCGTGCTCGGGCTCACGCTGCCGGGGTCGCCGCGCACGGCCGCCTTTCTGAGCGCCCGCGAGCGCGCCCTCGTCGTGCACCGCATCAAGAGCAACAACACCGGCCTCGAGAACCCCGTCTTCAAGCCCGCGCAGTTTGTCGAGGCCCTGCTCGACCTCAAGACCTGGCTGCTCTTTTTGTTTGCCGTGACGTGCAACGCGCCGAACGGGGGGTTGACCACGGTAGGCCATCCCCCTCTTCCTACCGACGGCGGTGATGCTGACCCCCCAGTTCCAAAGCCTCATCATCAAAGGCATGGGCTTCACCACGCTGCAGACGACGCTCGTGCAGATGCCCTCGGGCGCCGTGCAGGCCGTCGTGTGCCCGCTGGCGTGCTACATCGCGTCGACGGTGCCCAACACGCGCATCGCCCTCATGCTGGGCTGCCTGGCGCCCTTTCTGGCCGGCGTGTGCGGCCTGTGGCTGGTGGACAACGACAAGCCCTACGGCCGCCTGGCCTGCCTGTGGATCACCTTTGCCTACACGGCCACCTGGACGCTCAGCATGGCCGTTGCCACCGCCAACACGGCCGGCCACACCAAGAAGATCACCACCAACGCCCTGCTGCTCATCGGCTACTGCGCCGGCAACTTTGTCGGCCCCTTCTTCTTCAAGACCAGCCAGGCCCCGACCTACAACCTCGGCGTCGGCATGATGTTCTTCTGCATCGCCGTCCAGGTGCTCTGCCTGCTCGGCATCGCCGCCCTCTTCTGGGTGCGCAACCGCCGCCGCCGCCCCTTTCTGGCCACCCAGAGCCCGGACGTCGTCGTGGCCGAGGGCTACAAGCGCGCCTTTCTCGACGAGACGGACCTGCAGAATCCGTACTTCCAGGTAGGCTCACGACCCGTCCGTTTATGCTCGATGCTGACCAGCAGTATGTCTATTAGGTAGGGTGGAGGAAGAGTTATATGGAGAACGGCAATAGTTTCGAATTCAAGTTTTCCGTCCTGTCTCTATGTGGTGTGTCCTGTGGGCCATCAGCTGCACTGGAGAGAGCTCTTTTTCCAGCCAGTTGGCCTAACAAGCTCTTAGTCCTAATGTCCTATTGCCTACTTGTGCTCCCCCTTCCGCCCCTCCTCTCCCTCCACATACGAAAACGCCTCGTCCAGGATGCGCAGCCCCTCTTCAATCTCCTCGGCCGTGACCGTCACCGGCGGCGCCAGGCGGAAGACGCCGCCCATGCCCGGCAGGTTGACGACGTTGCACGACAGGCCCGAGACCATGGCGCGGTCGGAGACGGCCTGGCCGCGGGCGGGCGCGGGCGTGCGCGAGGCGCGGTCTTCCACGATCTCGATGCCCTGCAGCAGGCCGCGGCCGCGCACGTCGCCGATGCAGGCGTGCTTCTGCTGCAGGCGCAGCAGGCCGGCGCGCAGCTGGTCGCCGCGGGCGGCGGCGGCGGCGCACAGGTCGTCGCGCTGCACGATCTCGAGCACCTTGGCGCCGACGGCGGCCGTCAGCGGGTCGTTGAGGTGCGTGGTCAGCCACAGGAAGCCGCGCGCGCGGCAGCCGCGCTCGATCTCGGCCGTGGTGCTGACGGCGGCCAGCGGCAGCCCGCAGCCGAGCGTCTTGGACAGGCACAGGATGTCGGGCACGACGCCGGCCTCGTGCTGGAAGGCGAAGAGGGCGCCCGTGCGGCCGACGCCCGTCTGCGCCTCGTCCAGGATCAGCAGCATGCCGCGCTTGCGGCACTCGGCCTGCATCCGCGCCAGGTACCCCGGCGGCAGCGGCAGCACCCCCCCCGTCGACAGGATGGGCTCCAGCACAAAGGCCGCCAGCGAGCCCACGCTCTGCCGGTCCACCAGCGCCCAGCCGTACTCGAGCTCCGCCTCCCAGTCGTAGCTCCCGTCCGGCCGCCGGAACACGGACCGGTACGCGTACGGCGCGGGGAACACAATGTGGCCGGGCGTCAGGGGCGCGCCGCCGCCGCCGCCGCCGCCGCCGCTCCCGGGCAGCGGCCGCCGCCCGGCCGAGTAGGTGGCCGCGCCGGCGCCCTCGGTCAGCCCGTGGTAGCTCGCCGACAGCGCGACGACCTCGAAGCGCCCCGTGTAGCACTTGGCCATCTTGAGGGCGGCCTCGATGGTCTCGGAGCCGGTGCTGAGGAAAAACGACTTGCTCAGCGGCGCCGGCAGCACCGCGGCCAGGCGCTCGGCCAGGTCCACGACCGGCTGCGTCACCATGTTGCTCAGCAGGTGGTCCAGCTCGCCCGCGTAGCGCCGCACCGTGGCCACGATCTCCGGGTGCGAGTGGCCCAGCAGCGCGCTCATCTGGCCCGACGTGAAGTCGAGCATCTGCCGGCCCTGCGCGTCGTACAGCCGCGTGCCCTGCGCCCGCGTGATGACGACGGGGCACGTCGGCACGCCCGTGTACATGAGGTAGCGGTCGACCTTGGCGAAGAAGGCGGCGTCGGCGGAGGAGGTAGCAGGAGCCATGGTGGTGGTAGGAGCCACGGCGGCGGCGGCGGCGGTGGTGGTGGTGGTGGTGGTGGTAGTGGCGGTGGTGGTGGCCATGGTGTCTTGACGCAGTCTCGTGTGGTGTAGAAGCAGGATAGCGGGTGTAGAAGCAGGATAGATAACGTCAACATTATAAACAGCAGAAGCATAAACGCATGAATGGCCATGGTAGCATCCTACAGTTTCCCGCGGCTCCGCGGCGGATGAGGCTGTCTGGACTAGCAGCCGTCGCTAAGCTAGCTGTCCGCGGAGGCACGTCGGATCTTCCGCGGCGATATCATGTACTCAGGGCCAGATAGTCAGATAGTCAGATAGTCTATAGTCAGATAGTCAATGGTCAGATAGTCAATAGTCAGATAGTCGGATGTTGATAGTTATGATACGATGATAGTCGACATGATCATAACTCGTCGCCGTTGCCATTGCCGCTACCGCTGCCATTGCCATTGCCGCCGCTCCTGCCACCCCCTCGCCAGTCAGCCATGCACCCCTACCAGCTCCTCGACATCGACGAGCGCGTCAAGCGCGTGCTGGCGCGCACGCCGCTCATCGACGGGCACAACGACCTGCCGCAGCAGCCGCGGGCCATCTCGCAGGGCCGCATCAACAACAACCCCAAGTTCGACCTGGCAGCCGGCTTCGAGCGCGGCATGACGGACATCCCGCGCCTGCGCCAGGGCGCCGTCGGCGGCCAGTTCTGGTCCGTGTGCGTGCCCTGCCTGCGCTCGGCCGAGAACTTTTCCACGCCCGAGTACTCGGACATGGCCCGCGACGCCATCGAGCAGATCGACCTGACCCTGCGCCTGGTCGAGTCCTACCCGGACACCTTCCAGCTGGTGCGCGGGCCCGACGAGGTCGCCGCCATCTACGCCGCCGGCAAGATTGCCTGCTCGATTGGGATTGAGGGGTGGGTGTCTCGGACGACGGACCCGGACCTCTGGCCTATACCCCCCTGACCTCACAGCCTCCACATGGCCGGCAACAGCATCGGCATCATCCGCGCCTTTTTCCGCCTGGGCGTGCGCTACGTACGTCCTCTGTCCTCTGTCCTCTATCCTGCCTCCCCGGCTGACCGTAGTGCACCCTCGCCCACACGTGCAACAACGCGTTTGCCGACAGCTGCACGTCCAAGGTCGGCCCCGTCCACGGCGGCCTGTCGAAGCTGGGGCGCGCGGCCGTCAAGGAGATGAACCGGCTGGGTGGGTGCCCTTACGTCCCTGTAGATTCCTCTCCGTGCCGTCCTAATCCCAGGCATGATCGTCGACATCTCCCACGTCTCCGAGGACTGCGCGCACCAGGTGCTCGACTGCGCGCGCGCGCCCGTCATGTTCTCGCACTCCAACGCCAAGGGCGTCTACGACTGCGCGCGCAACGTGTCGGACGCGGTGCTGGACCGCGTGCCGGCCAACGGCGGCATCGTCATGGTCACGTTTGTGCCCGAGCACTGCGCGCGCGTGCGCGGCGACGCCACGCTGGCCATGGTGGTCGACCACGTCTTCTACATTGCGCAGCGCATCGGCTGGCAGCACGTCGGCCTCGGCTCCGACTTTGACGGCGTCGCCTCCGTCGTCCGCGGCCTCGAGGACGTCACCTGCTACCCCGCCCTGCTCGCCGCCCTGCTCGACCGCGGCGCCTCCGAGGACCAGGTCGCCCTCGTCGCCGGCCAGAACCTGCTGCGCGTCTGGCGCGGCGTCGAGGCCGCCCGCGACGCCATGGCCGCCGAGGGCGTCCTGCCCGTCGAGGACGTCTGGGAGGACCGCACCTGGTGGCGCTTCGACGGCTACTACCAGATGCCCGACCCGGACCCCGAGGACAAGCTCGGCCTCGGCTGGTTCGGCGTCCCGCCCCCGGAGACGGGGCTCTACCCGGTGGTGGGGTTGATGTAGCTAGCCGTGAGGCGGCCAAGTAGACTCTATGCTTAGTCGTATCAACGGTTTAAGCCTGTGTCGTTGTCCGCTGGTGACGGCCTCGTTCAACGAGAACTGTGTCACGTGATGCCTACGGCCACCCCGCCGCAGACGACAACGCCCCTCCGGAACGCGGATCCAATGGCGGAGCTTCTTCCCTTCCGAGGCTCGACATCCTGATTCCTCCGGGTGAAGCCCGGCGTGGTCCTCAAGTACCCGGCCGAGGTGTGGCGAGAAAGCAGCGCCTACCAGCGGCTGACGGACAAGATTGCCCACAGCTTCGCGGTGGAGCGGAAGATCTTCGAGGTGCTGGGCGAGCACCCCCGGATCGTGCGGTACGTCGGCTGGCACGAGGAACGCCGCGGGCTGCTGCTGGCCGAGGCCAGCTGCGGCAGCCTGCAGCGGTATCTGGACACGAGCAACAACAACAACGACCAGATTCCCGCGGCCCTCCGCCGCAAGTGGTGCCGCCAGGTTGTCGAGGCCATCGAGTACATCCACAGCCGCGGCGTGCTGCACAGCGACCTGCGCCCGGACAACTTCTTGGTGCACGCGAGTGCGCCCGACACCCTCGACCTCTGGCTGTGCGACTTTGGCGGCTCCGTGTGCGAGGCGCGCGGCCTCGACGGCGGGCACCTCCCGGACCCCGGCTTCTTCGACCCCAACGCCCCGTGGGAGTCCACGCCGGCCACGGACATCTTCAGCGTTGGCTCCATCCTCTATTCCATCCTCACCGGTCACTGGCCACATCGGGGCCCCGGCCCCTTCAAGACGGCTGCAGAATCACATGCATACGACCAGCACGTCGAGGAGCTCTTCAGACAAGGCCAGTTTCCCGACGTGGAGGATCTCGACGGAGGGCCTGTCATCCGGGGCTGCTGGACGGCAAAGTACGACAGCGCGAGCAGCGTCTTGCGAGATTGGGACTTGCATATGCGACTTTAATGGGAAAATAAAAATGTGGCCAAAGATCGTCGGCCAGGACAGTACAGCAGACAGAAATCACTCTGATTACTGACCTACTGTTGCCTGTTGATATTGTGTAATCGTATAGCCAACGACAGACGCGCCTTGTCAAATATAAAGTGCTGCCGCGCCCCCAGCTAGGCCCTGGCTAAGCCCTAGAACATAACCCCACATCGACCATCACCATCACCACACCGACATCAGAGCACAGAACACCTTGTCTGCCAGACGCAAAGAATTCTTCTCTGGCCAGCTGAGAGACTTCTGAGAAGACGGCCGACACCGACACCTCAGTTCTGACCTAATGATGACATAAACGTCGCACAAATCCGCACAAACGAAAGAACACGTCTTCTCCGTTCTCCGCTCACTTCTCTCTCTTCTCCCATGAACGCACGACAGAGTTTGTTGTGCTACGGGACAACAGCGCCGCCTCGGGTCCACGACCAGACGCACATCGTCGCCGTCGCGCACCCGGATCTCGACCAAGCGGCCCCCGAGGACGACGGCTGGTTTCTGTCCGACTTTTACGCGTTCCATCTCGTGCTCCGGGGCGAGGGCGCGTCTCAGACATGGCTGACGGCGGCCGTACGTGTTGGTCCTGACATTGTGGTGTGACCTGCCATGGACTGGACGGCCACCTGTTTCAGCTGGCGCCGCGAGGGCGGCCCGCCGTGTCTCTCGCCACGCTCCAGGGGGCCCTCGGGACGACGCACGTCCCCTTCTGCTTGCTGACCACGGCCTGCTCGTCCGGGGTGTGGAGCATCTGCCCCGACATCAACAGCATCGCAGCGACCAACGCAGCGACCACAGCAGCCGGGGGGGACGAGGACGACACGGCTTGGCGGCGCGTCTCTGGCTCTGTGTGTGCCCTCGCGGTCGTGCAGAGGATGGCCGGAAACACGCCCGGCGAGGGGGGTGGCATCGTCGCCCACCAAGACCAAGAACTGGGCCCCCGCGCCCAGGCCTACAACGAGTTTTGCCATGCTGTGTCGCGGTCCTGCCGAGGGCTCCGCCGGCCGTGGCATGACCACGCCTTTTCCTTTTCCGACGGCGACGCATGGGACCTCCCCTGGGACGAGGCGTCGTCCGTGCCTCTGGCAAGGTACGCGGGGCGATGGGCCATGCTCCGAACGTACCCGTGCGGTGGATCAACAGAAGATGTGCAGCAGCAGCGCCTCCCCGCCGCCGACCGCCGCCGCGTGGGCGAGCTGGTCCGCCTGTGGGAGCAGACGTGCCCCGGCGACGAGAACAAATCGAACTGGCACGGGCTCAAGTTGTTCATGAGCCGCTGCTTGCAGACGGGCCAGCCCGTCTATGTGCCCACGGAGCTGCAGCGGTCCATCATGGAAGAGGAGGGGGAGGACTTTGATCCATCCCCCTACTTTGACTACCACCTGGCGGACGTCCTCGAGTACCGCCACAACATGGCCCAGCTCGCGCAGCACATTCTCGCGCGGGTCGGCCTGCCGCGGCCGGGCAACCAGAGCTGCTTGGCGTGGGACGAGTTTGCCTGGGCCTGCAAAACGGCAGAGGATCCGACGCGCGGCTTTGCCAACAACGTCCGCGCCGTGAAGGAGAAGCAAACCAGGCTCTTCAGGCTCGTGCCGGGCGGCTTGTTTCTCTTGCGGCTGGGGCCCACGCCACAGCAAGGCCCGGCCTTTATCCGCTTCCACCGCTACCTTTTGGCGGGCATTGTCGAAGCGAACCTGACCAGCGAGGAGGAAGAGAAACGGGCGCTTGACGCCATTCTGGACAGGATTGGCGAGGCAGAGGCGTTCCACGAGCAGCGTGCCCGGGCTGATCCCCAAGTCCAGTGCCTCTTTGCAAAGTATCTCGACCTGATTCAGCGCTAGGTCCACGCGGTCCTGCAAGGTCGGGCTCGTTCTTTTGTGCCTCTTTATTGTGCTGCGGCCGCAATGGGTCCCGAGTTGTACAACAAGGTCGTGTGGCAGATCAGAGAATCAAGTATTCATTGTATGTGCTTACTCGGCCCGCTCATTGATACGGTTCCGCCACGCCATCCACTCATGGCCCAGGTGGCGCAGGCCGAATGTGCCCAGGCGCTGGCCCATCTGCCGGCGCCAGGCGACGCGCTCTTCAAAGTCGTCGACGTCGAAGTCGAGGCCGCCGTGCAAGAGGAACTTGGTGCGGATCCAGTCGCGTGGCATGAACCCGGCGTTCTCCCAGTCGATGATGCCGATGGCCGCGTCGTCGATGGTGCCGGCGCCCTCGGCGTCCAAGTCGACGACAATGTTGGTCGGGCCCAGGTCGCCGTGGTAGAAGCCCAGCGTCGAGCAGTCCAAGCCAAAGGCCTCGCAGTGGCGGCGCATGGACGCCGGGTCGCACGTGTGGGAGTTGGGGGCGCCCGTGAGCAGGCTCTCGGCGACGTGGCGGCCGTCGACGCCGCAGACGGTGCCGCTGTCGCCCGTCCACGTCGCCAGCTCCATGCAGATGTCGGCGACGCGCGCGACCAGGGTGCTCCTCTGGTCGGCGTCCAGCTTCGGCCACAGCTGCTCGATCATGAGGCCCGGCAGGCGGCGCACCACGAGCAAGGAGTAGCCGCTGCCGGCGAGCGTGCCGTGGTACAGCGCCTCGGGCAAGGAGAAGCTGCGGTAGCCGCGCGCGTGCACCGCCGCCAGCGTGACGTGCTCGGGCGTGGCGTCGGAGAAGTACTCCAGGTGCACCTTGACAAAGGCGTCGCCCGCGCGCCACACGGCCGTCGCGTTGCCCGCGTCGTACACCTTGTCCAGCGGGCTCCCCTCCGGCAGCAGAGGGGTCGACGCCGGCAGGGGATCGGGCGCGGCGGAGAGCGTGTAGAACCCCCCCTCGTCGTCGCTC
Organism: Ophiostoma fasciatum; assembly: GCA_019925495.1. Classification (NCBI taxonomy): domain Eukaryota; kingdom Fungi; phylum Ascomycota; class Sordariomycetes; order Ophiostomatales; family Ophiostomataceae; genus Ophiostoma; species Ophiostoma fasciatum. The sequence continues at coordinate 193,430 of JADHKM010000007.1, read as the reverse complement.
CACGACGGCTGGTCGGCAGGCGGTGAGGCCACGCGCGCGAGCACCACCGCGTATCCGACCAGCCACGAGGTGGCGTCGATCTGGCGGACCGAGTCGCGGACGGCGTACTTTGGGATGTCCATGACTGGATGGAGGGCTGGAGGACACGGACGGAGGGCACGGAGGGGGAGGGAGGGCTGGAGGGTGGGCAAGTAGGAACGGGAGACGTCTGCCTATGGTAGAACGTTGTTCCGGCCGGTCGATACAACGCAAAGCCCGCGCGTTATGCATGCAGTGAGACAGGATCCATCGTCTTTTATTTCACGCTACCGCACCGCAGCCTACGCAAACTTGACGCCGTTGCGCAGGGTGCCGATCTTGCTGATGCGGACCTCCATCTTGGTGCCGGGGACGAGCCACTTGGGGGGGTTGAAGCCGGCGCCGACGCCTGTCTGTTAGAAGAAAAAGAAAGAAAAAAAGAAAAAAAAGAAAAGAATCAAAAGCAGGGGGAGAAGCTCACCTCCCGGCGTGCCGGTCATGATGACGGTGCCCTTCTTGAGGGTGGTGCCGGTGGAGAGGTAGGAGATGAGGTAGGCGCAGTCGAAGAGGAGGTCGTCGATGAACTCGTGCTGGCGGACCTCGCCGTCGACAATGGTCTCGAGCAGCAGCTTCTTGGGGTCGCCGCCGATCTGGTCGGGGCGGACGAGGGCGGGGCCGAGGGGGGCAAAGGTGTCGAAGCCCTTGGAGAAGCACCACTGGGGCACGACGCCGGCGTAGGCGGCGTCGCGCTGCAGCTTGCGCGACGAGATGTCGTTGCCGGCGGTGTAGGCGGCGACGTAGGACAGGGCGTCCTCCTTGGCCACGTCCTTGGCGTCGCGGCCCAGCACCAGGCACAGCTCGCCCTCGTAGTCGGCCTGGTCGTTCTGCGCGATGCGCGGGATCACCACGTCGGCGCCGTGGTCGAACACGGTCGTGTTGGGCTTGAGGAAGAGGGACGGGAAGGGGGGGGGCTTGCGGTTTGCCTCGCGGACTGAAGGTGAGCGTGAGAGACGAAAAGAAAAGAGAACGTCCACCTACTGTGCTTCGCATAGTTCAGCCCGATGCACCGCACGATGGGCACGTCCTCCGGCGTCAGCGGCCCCAGCAGCGTCTGCACGGTGGCGACCTCGTCGGTGACGACCGTCTTGCCCGTGGTGTCGTAGAGGTCGTCGCCGCGGATGACCTTGGCCTGCAGCTTGGTCGCGGCCGTGGTGTCGCCCAGGTCAAAGTCGGGCGTCGGCAGGATGGGCTCGCCGCGCAGCGTGCGGCCGTCGGTGGCCACGAAGCGGATCAGGCGGGTCCAGGGGACAGACATGGTGGTGGTCGGGAAGGGTGTGAGGGGTGGTGAAGTGTGTCCAGGTAGAGTCGGGCGTCGGGGGGAGCTTTTGAGCTTTGAGCTTTGAGCTCGCGGCGCGGCGGGGTGGCCGGCGTTAGGGAGCGGTTCCGGCAGCGCTGGCAGCGCTAGCAGCGCTAAAGCACTAACACGTCGGCTATACGGCGTAGTTGTATATGGCGCCGCTATACTTGTACAGCGTATAGAGGACGTACAGGACGAGGACGTACAGGACGAGGACGAAAAAAACCAACGAGAACGCCGACATGCAGCTCACCCCCCTCATCATCGACGGCGCGGACGTGGCGGACGCGCCGGCCACGGTGTTTGTGCCGAACCCCGGCAGCCCGCGGCCGACGGCGTGGCGGGCGCAGGGGGCGACGGCGGAGCACTGCGCGCGGGCGGCGGCGTCGGCGGCGGCGGCGTGGCCGGCGTGGCGGGCGACGGGCGCGGCGGAGCGGGCGCGCCTGTTTCTGCGTCTGGCCGACGTCTTCCGGGAGGGCCAGGCCCAGCTGGCGGCCATCATGCGCGACGAGGTGCACACGTCGGCGTTCTGGGCCGGGGCCATGGCGGCCGACGCGGCGGCGCTGGCGGCGCACACGGCGCACCTCGTCGGCGCCGGCGTGCTGTCGACGGCCGTGTCGCCGGCGGTGCGCGCGCCGGGCGCCCTGGCCGTCGTGGCGCAGCGGCCGCTGGGCGTCGTGCTGGGCATCGCCCCGTGGAACGCGCCGGCCATCCTGGGGCTGCGCGCGGTGGCGGCGGCGGCGGCGGCGGGAAATTGTGTGGTTTTCAAGGTGAGTCGTCTCTTGTCATCAGCCCCGGCTGTCTGTCCGCCCGCTGACGACCAGGGCTCCGAGTTCAGCCCCAGAACGCACTACTTTGTGGCCGACGCCTTCCGCAGGGCCGGCTTCCCCCCCGGCGTGGTCAACTTCCTCGTGCACCGCCCCGAGGACGCGGCGGACGTGTTCGAGGCGCTGATCGCGCACCCGGCCGTGCGCAAGTGCAACTTTACCGGGTCGACGGCTGTCGGCCGGCACATTGCCATGCGGGCGGCGCACCACCTCAAGCCGGTGCTGCTGGAGCTGGGCGGCAAGAACTACGCGCTGGTGCTGGACGACGCGGACCTGGACGCGGCGGCGGAGAAGATCTTGTGGGGGGCTTTCTTGAATGTAAGTGGCAGGCTCTCCTCTGTGTGACCATCCGCTCATCTCAGAACGGCCAAATCTGCATGTCCACCGACGTGGTGCTGGTCTCCCAGGCCAACGAGGCGGCGCTGTGCCAGCGCCTCAAGGAGCGGCTGGCCGCCGTCGCCGCGGACCACGTGCAGGCGGTCATCAACGACCGCAGCGCGGCCCGGATCGCCGGGCTGGTGGCGGACGCCGCGGACAAGGGCGCCGCCGTCGAGCGCGCGGGCGAGGCGCTGCTGCTGCGCGGGCTGCGGCCGGAGATGGCGTTTTGGGCGCAGGAGTCGTTTGGCCCCGTGGTCGGCGTGGCGACGTACGCGCGCGTGGAGGACGCCGTGGCGCTCGTCAACGGCGGCGAGTACGGGCTCTCGGCGGCGATTTTCACGCGCGCGGGCGCCGCCGCCGTGGGCCTGGCCGAGCAGCTGGCCGTCGGCGCCGTGCACATCAACGGGCCCACGGTGCACGACGAGGCCGGGCTGCCGCACGGCGGGCACAAGAGCAGCGGCTGGGGGCGCTTCGGGGGGGTGTGGGGGCTGCAGGAGTTTGTGCAGACGCAGACGGTGATTGTGAATCCGTAGGAGCTAGCTCGGAGTACGGAGTACGGAGTAGCTGCGGAGTAGCGCCAACACGCTGAGGCTAACCCCGGACCGCTCCCGCGCATCCGTATAGCCGTTAACTCCCCGCGCCGTGGCCGACTATAGGATGTACTTGTGCCTCACCTCGAAGCTCAGTCAGAACAGAGGCAGAAGCAGAGCACGAAACGAAGAAAGACAGAAGGAAAGAAAATGACCTCGACAACTGAGATGAACGCAAAGGCGGAGGCCGCTGAGAAGACGGTGACGGCGACGGCGACGGCGACGGCGACGGTCGAGACGGTCGACAAGACCGAGACGTCCGACAAGTCCGAGACGCCCGCCGAGACGCCCTCGACGACCGCCTCGACCGTCGAGCCGACGCCGACCTTCAAGTACACCTCGGCGTCGTACCCCACGCGCTCGCTCGACTTTCTGCAGCCCTTTTTCGCGGCGGCGGGCCAGGCGGCAGCGTCTCCGGCGGCGCATCCCGCGCGGTGCCCGCTGGACATTCTGATCGTCGGCGCCGGGCTGGGCGGGCTGGCGACGGCGATCGCGCTGGCGCGGCGCGGGCACGCGGTGCGCGTGTACGAGCAGGCGCCGGCGCTGGGCGAGGTGGGCGCGGGCATCCAGGTGCCGCCCAACTCGGGGCGGCTGCTGCAGCGCTGGGGCGTCATGGACGAGCTGGCGCGCCACGCCGTCAACCCCGACGGCATCTCCTTCCGCCGCTGGCAGAACGGCGCCAAGATCGGCTACACCAAGCTCGGCCCCGAGTTCGACGCCGTCTACGGCGCCCCCTACCACGTCGTCCACCGCGCCCACCTGCACTCGGCCCTCTACCACCGCGCCCAGGCCCTCGGCGTGCGCGTCGTCCTCGGCAGCCGGGTGGTGGCATACGACGCGGAGAACGCGGCCATCACCCTGGCCGACCAGTCGGTGCACGAGGCGGATCTCGTCGTGGCTGCTGATGGTAGGCTGACCCTCGGCACGTCCTATGCCCCGGTATCCCCCCTAACCCCCAGGCATCCGCTCCATCGCCCGCGAGGCCCTCCAGCCGCGCAAGTCGGCGCAGCCGCGGCACACGGGCTACTCGGCGTACCGCGCCACCGTCGACGTCAACAAGATGCGCCAGCACCCCGAGCTGGCGTGGATCCTGGAGAAGCCGGGGCTCAACATCTGGTGGGTTTCTCCCGGCAGCCTTTCCTATCGACCCCCCTAACGTCCAGGATCGGCGACGAGAAGCACGTCATGACCTACATGATCGCGTCCGGCCAGTCCTTCAACATGGTGCTGGCGCACCGCGACGCCACCGACCCGGCGCTCATCGCGCAGCAGCCGGTCGACCAGACGCTGGCCGACATGCGGGCCGCGTTTGCGAGCTGGGATCCGACGTATGCCTCCCTAAGTGGCGTTGTTCTGTCTGGCGTCTCTCTGTATCAACACTGGCTAACGCTCGCAGCCTGACCAAAATCATCGGCCTCATCGACTTCGCCCTCAAGTGGCCGCTGGTGGAGAGCGGCGCCATCGACGAGTGGGTGGCGCCCAGCGGGCGGCTGCTGATGCTGGGCGACGCGGCGCACGCGATGCTCCCCTACATGAGCGAGGGCGCGGCCATGGCGGTGGAGGACGGGGCCGCGCTGGCCGTAGTGCTGAGCCACGTGTCGTCGCGCGCCGAGGTGCCCTTTGCGCTGCGCGTCTTTGCCGACGAGCGCATGCGCCGCGCCGGCCAGATGAAGGAGGCCAGCCGCGTCAACTCCATGCTCTGGCACTTTGCCGACGGGCCCGTCCAGCAGGCCCGCGACGCCGCCATGCGCCCCGACGTCGACGGCCGCGCCGCCCTCGCCAGCCCCAACCAGTGGTCCGACCCCGTCACCCAGCACTGGGCCTACGGCTACGACGCCGAGGCCGTCATGGAGGACCGCTGGTTTGCCGCCGTGCGCCGGCGCCTGGCGCCGAGTTTGTAGGTGTACTTGTAGACGACAGTAGACAGAGCAGAATTATACTTTTACGGCCACTTCGTACATGTAGGCGTACTTGTAGACGACAGTAGATGGAGCAGAATTATACTTTTACAGCCTCTTCGTACACGCCCTTCACGCCTACCACAGCAGATCCCGCGGCACCGGCCCGCCCACCCCCGGCGTGTCAAACAGGTTGTACATGTGCCCGTCCATCTCCAGGTCCGGCAGGAACCGCGCCAGGTCCGTCGACAGGTCGTCGCCCAGCCCGAGCAGGCCCAGGCCGGGGACGCCCGCGTGGGCACCGGGGGTCCCGTGGGCGGCAGCAGCAGGGCCGCCGCCGTTGGGGCCGTAGCCGCCCACGGGAACCCCGGCTGCTTCCACGTCCCACGCGTCCAGCACGGGCGCCCCGACACCGCCAGCAGGCCCCCCCGGCGCCGACAGCAGCCCGTGCACGTAGTTGCGCAGCGTGGCGACCAGCTCGGCGCACTTGTCGGCCAGGCTGTTGCCGGGGTCGATGCGCGGGATGCACGTGGTGGCGTCGTTGAGCAGCCGCAGGTGCAGCTCCCACGCGGCCGGCGGCGCGCCGGGCGCGTCGGCGGCGTAGAGCAGCAGGGCCACGATGGTGAGGGAGGCGTTGAGGGCTGTATCAGTAAGCATAAGTGGCATGAGCGGTCGGCCGACAAAAGGCCTTCAGCCAGCAGACTTACTGTAGTACAGCGTAAACCACCACGCCCCAAAGAACCCCCGCCGCACGTCCGCCGCCGTGGCCACGCTGTGCACGAGCGAGATGATGGCCTCGGCCGACTGCAGGCACACGGCCTGGCTCTGCTGGCCGATCTGGCGCAGCAGGGCGGCCTCGTGGGGGGGCAGCGGGGCCGGGCCGCCAGCAGCACCCACCCCGTCCTGCCGGTGCTCCAGCGAGCAGTCGAGCACCGGGCGGTGGGCGAGGATGCGGATGTTGTGGTAGCGCAGGGTCAGGGTCAGCTGCAGCTTCTTGGCCAGCGTGATGGACGCCTCCTGGGCCAGGTCGCCGGGGCCCAGCAGCGCCAGGCCGGGCGGCAGCGCCGCCTGCCAGATGATGAGCTGCTGCTCGACCTGCATCACGGCCGTGGCCAGCTGCGCCACCGCCGGCATGCCCACGCCCGCGTTGCTGCCGTACAGCGCGTCGATGACGTCGTAGAGGATTTGGTAGAGGGTCCTTGGACGGTTAGTGGCGCCCAGAGAGAGAAGCCAAGGACATCACCCACAACGTCGCGTTCCAAAACTGCGTGCTCGCCTCGCTGGCCGACCACACCAGCGCCCCCCCCTCGCCGTCGCCCAGCACGTGGCGCGCCGGCTGCGCGCGCACGTACGCCGGCATGATGGACGGCGGCCGCCCAAAGGTCATGCTGAGCGTGCGGTCCAGCCCGACGCAGCCCTGCCACGTGCGCAGCCGCGTCTCCGCCTCGACCGCGTCCATCGGCCGCCCGGGGTCGCGCACGTGCAGCCCCAGCTGCAGCGCCGCCTTGACCGCGATGCCGTGGATCGTCCACGTCTGCATCGAGCGGCGCGTGCCCTGGAGGTACTGCGTCATGAGGAGGATGACCTGCACTGTCCATGAGTGGCAGGTTAGCAGAGGGCTGACAGACAGCCAGTGGGCTGAACACTCACCAATCTCTACGCTCGCCCCCGCCATCATCTGGTCCATGCACAGCGCCTTGGCCCGCCCAAAGTACACCGACGACAGCGCCGACCGCGTGGCCAGGTCCATGCCCGGGTCCGGGTCCGTGCTGATGGCCATGGCCAGCACCATGTTGAGCAGCCCCAGCCACGAGCGCCGCACGCAGCGGAAGCCCCGCGCCTCGGCCGCCGCGTGCGCCTGCCAGAACGCCGCCTCCGACACGTACGGGAACAGCACCCCCGTGTCGCGGAAGAAGCGCGACGCCAGCCGCACCCGCTCGTCCTTGGCCGGCACCACAAACGCGTCGTCCGCCTCGTGCGCCGCGCTGCCCACGCTCGAGAACCAGGGGTCCAGCAGGGGGGGGGCCACGCTGCCGGCGCGGCCCTGGTGGTTCTGGCCCTGGCTGTGGCCGTGGCTGTGGCTGTGGCCCTGGGCCTGGCCCTGGCCCTGCCCGCCCTGGGGGCGCGAGCGGTCCGCCATCTGCGTGGCCCCCGCCGCCGTCGGGCCCGCTTGCCGCCCGCGCCCCGGCGACGGCGGCCGCGAGAGGCCCAGCGCGCGCTGCTGCAGCGCCGTCGCGTCGCGCCCGGGCGCGTGCAGCCCGCGGATGGCGCGCGCCAGCGTGCGCTGGATGAGGCGCGTGAAGGCGATGTTGGACGAGGGGCCTGTCGTCAGCGGACGCCGTCAGCGGACGTTCTTGCACGTCGCGTCCCTCTTCCACCCACCAAAATACATCGAGTCCGACCGGTCGTCAAACTCAATCGTGCCCACGCCGTCCGTCGCGTCCGGCGAGTCCTCGCCCGCGTCGTCGCCCGGCACCGACAGCGCCGACACCCGCGGCGTGCGCCCGTGGCTCGAGTGGCCGCCCAGCGACGCCGCCGCCGGCGAGAACGTCGCGGCCGCGGCCGCCGCCGCGCCGCCCCCCCCGCTCTTGATGAGCCGCATCTCCCGCTCCACCGTCTCCAGCCGCTTCTCCAGCTGCTCCAGGTAGCTCGCCGACACCATGGCGATGCTCGGCAGCACCGCGTTCGCGTACACGCACGCCAGGCCCTGCGCCTCGCATCCGGAACAGCTCGGCCGCTTGCCGTCGCACTGGCTGTCAGTCGTGGCTCATCTCCTGCTCATCCTCCCGCTCATCCCTCATCCCCATCTCACCTTCGACTTCTTCCCCCGACACGGCCCGCAGGCCACGGGCACGCGCTTCCGCTTCCGCGGCTGCGGCGCGCCCGCGTCGCCCGGGTCCGACACGACCGTCTCCGTGTGGTCCGTCATGCTGCGTGTCGCGTATACGGAACCGTCCCGGGTCGGGGAATGGGGTCCGGGGATGGGGGGCCGGGGATACAAGTAACCTCCGGGCGGCTGGGGGTGGGGCAGCGCGGGGTGGGCCCTCCTCCTGGTCACGTGGGCGCCGGTCAGCTGCCCCGGATCTGAGCGGCACGGTTCCTAACTCCGCGGCTGGAGATGGGGGGATAAGACGGCAGGCAGCACGGAGACGTCGGGGGGCAAACAGAAGACGAGACAGACAGAGTTAAAAGACGGCAGACGAGAATATAGACTCAGACAAGACAAAGACAAACCACAACAAACCACAAACCACACATACACACAACACAATGTCGACCACCACCACCACCACCACCACCACCACCACCGCCGCCGCCGCCGCCCCCGCGGCCCTCACCGTCGAGGAGAAGACGGAAAAGATGCTGGCGACGGCGGCGGCAGCCAACGCAAAGCCGCTGTGGCTGCAGATGGCGCGGCTGAACCCGCCGCTGCCGAACCCCAAGAGCGTGCCGCACCTGTGGCCGTACGCCCAGCTGCGGCCGACGCTGCTGCAGGCGGGCGAGCTGGTGACGGAGAAGCAGGCCGAGCGGCGCGTGCTGATGCTGGTGAATCCGGCGAGGGGTGAGTTGTTGTCCTTCCTGTTGATCTATCGGCTACGCATACTGACAGCCAGAACCCCCCTTCACCACCGACACGCTCTACGCCGGCCTGCAGCTGGTCATGCCCAACGAGACGGCGCCGGCGCACCGGCACACGGCCTTTGCCATGCGCTTCATCATCGAGGGCCAGGGCGGCTTCACGGCCGTGCACGGGCGCCGCATCCAGATGACGCGCGGCGACGTCATCCTGACGCCCACCTGGAACTGGCACGACCACGGCAAGGACGGCTCCGGCCCCATGATCTGGCTCGACGGCCTCGACCTGCCCAACTTTGTCCACTTCCCCGTGCACTTTGTCGAGCACTTTGAGCAGGCCCGCTACCCCGCCGAGGACGTCGACACCTCCCAGTCGCCCATCGTCTTCCCCTGGGCCCGCATGCAGGCCAGCCTCGACGCCGCCCCCGGCGACTACGTCACCAAGCCCTACCTGCGCGAGAACGGCGCCGAGGTCAGCAAGATCCTCGGCGGCTCCGCCGCCCGCCTCAATCCGGGCGCCGCCTCGCCCCTCGTCCAGGAGACCGCCTCGTCCGTCTACCACGTCGTCGAGGGCTCCGGCCACTCGCGCATCGGCGACCAGGACTTCCGCTGGACCCGCGGCGACACCTTCTGCATCCCCGCCTGGTTCCCCTACCAGCACTTTGCCGACGCCGGCGACCAGCCCGTCTACCTCTACCGCTTCGACGACAAGCCCATGCTGCGCTCCCTGGGCTTCTACCGGACGGCCGAGACCGAGAGCGAGTCGCTGGTGAGCGAGTAGGTGGCGTGTAGACTCGGCGGGGTGTAGACTACGATGGGCTGCGGTAGACTACGATGGATAATAGAATGAAATCAAAATGAACACGCCACGAGAACGTAACTTCTTCGCACGTCTGCCAACTTCCTCCCACGCCTCGCCTGCCAACATCTCTCCACCGCCACTTCTGCCCCGCCACTTTTGCCCCTACTCCCCAAACAGAGCTTGGGCGTTCCCCGACCGCACGGCCGCGGCCTGGGCCGCCCCCCCGTAGTTGCTAAAGACGGTGTCGAGGTCGGCGTCAAAGGCGGCCGACGTGGCGCTGGCGCCGGCCCACTTGGTCCAGGGCGTGTCGCTGCCCCAGAGCAGGCGCGAGGCGTCGACCCAGCGCAGCAGCGGCGGGATGGCGGCGGTGACGGGCCAGGGCCCGGCGAGGTCAAAGTAGAAGCTGTGCGCGAGCGTGGCCTGCACCTGGGCCACGGTCAGCGTGCGGTTCGCGTACAGCGGCAGCGTCAGCAGGATGCGGTCGAGCGTGGCCACGAGCGCGCCGCCGCCGTGCGCAATGATCCAGCGCACGTGCGGGAACTGCGCCGGCGTGTCCGACGACACCAGGTCCGAAAACGTGCGCGTCGAGTCAAAGGGGAAGTCCAGCTGCGGCGCCGTGCGCACCCGCGACGCCGCCCCGCGGTTCATCGCCTGCCACTGCGCCTGCGTGATGTTGGGCGTGTGCGCGTCGTCCGTGTGGAAGAGCTGGTGGTTGAACTCGGTGCACGGCGTCGTCGGGTGCTCAAAGATGGTCGCGTTGAGCGCGTCCAGCCGCGCGTACACGGGCGCCAGCGCCGGGTCGCCCAGGTACAGCCCGTAGAAGTTGCTCATGAACACCACCCCGTCCGGCCGCGGCTGCAGCGCGCCCCCAAACGCGTAGTCCAGCTCCGCCAGCGCCGCGTCCACGTCCGGCAGCGGCAGCGACGCAAAGTAGCCGAAGCGGTCCGGGTGCGCCGCCTTGACCTGCGCCGCGAACTGGTTCGTGCGCCGCGCCAGGTCCACCGCCGCCGCCGTGGCCGCGCGCGACGGCACCGTCAGGTACACGCCGGGGCTCGAGATGGACAGGTACGCCTTGCTGATGTTGTTGGCGTCCATGAACGCGAGGTGGTCCTCGACGGACCAGGTCTGGGTGTCAGCACGTGGTACTTTGGTCACGTGATGTAGTCACGTGACCCACCGGAATTCCCGGCATGCCGTCCGGCCCAGGCACGTGGCCGGCGGCCCGCAGCGCGTCGGCGTAAAAGTCGGGCACAAAGTGGGCGTGCGTGTCGACCTTCCAGGGGCGCTGGGCGGCCACGGGCGCCGCCAGCGCGAAGAGGGCGAGGAGCGTGTTCATGGCGGCTGTCCGAGTCGTCTGTCGAGTCTGTCTTTTTGGTGTCTTGCTTCCCTTCTTGCTGGCCTTCTTGCTGGCCTTCTAAGCTCTCTTTATACAAGTGCTTGCCTCTATTTCCCCGGACTCCCGTCCTCCCCGGACCCCAGACGACAAAGCCCCAGTGCGGGGAGCGCTAGTGGAGCAACACTGCAGTATGCTTATGCTTATCCTTATGCTTATTCTACCTAGCGAGCTCTGCTTCTCGGTGAGCGTCCCGGTCTCCTCGTCCCCCCTCCTCAGTGGGCCTCCCGGTCTTACGGATACACCCGCCTACGCCGGCCTACGCCGACCCCCCCCGGTGCGCCGCCTTGAGGGCCTCGACCGACTCGGCCACGTACTCGGCAAAGGCGTCGAGGTGCTCAAAGTAGGCAAACAGGTGCGGCACGCCCAGGTAGCGGCGGAAGCGCACGTCGTTGCCGGCGGCGACGAGGCGCTGGCCGTAGGCCTCGCCCTCGTCGCGCAGGGGGTCGACCTCGGCGGTGCGCACAAAGGTGGGGCAGAGGCCGCGCAGGCGGTCGTCGGGCGCGGCCAGCAGGTGGAAGAAGTAGTCGGGCTGGCCGGGGCGGCGGGCGGGGTCGGGGTCGCGGCGCGCGTGCTGGCCGAACCAGGCCATGTGCTTCCAGCCGAGGAAGACGTCGTCGGCAAAGTCGCGGAACGAGGCAAAGGGCGAGTCGGTCGGCGCCGCGTACGTCAGCGCCGCGCTCGTCAGCGGCGCCGTCACCAGGCACAGGCGCAGCGGCACGCCGGCGTCGCGCGCCAGCAGCTGCACGACGAAGCTGATGTTGCCGCCGGCGGAGATGCCGCCGACCGACAGGGAGCTCGCCGTGGCGCGCAGGAGGTCCGCCGACGCGCGCACCCACTGCAGCGCGGCCCAGGCGTCCTCGAAGCTGGCGCCCTGGTCGGCCTCGGGGCAGTGGCGGTAGTTGACGTCGACGACGACGACGCCGGCGCCCGCGCTCAGCTTGGCGCACAGCGACGCCTCGGCGCCGAGGTCGCCCAGGACGAAGCCGCCGCCTGTCGTTAGCGGACGGTGGACGGGGGACGGGGGACGGTGGACGGTGGACAGCAGGCAAGGTTGTGTCACCCACCATGGTAGTTGATGTGCACCGGGTAGGGCCCCGGCCCGTGGACGGCGGCGTCCGGGGTGTAGACGCGGACCGGGACCGGGCTGCCGTCGCGCGAGGTGACGGTGTGGTCGGCGACGCCGGGCCAGGCGCTGGTGTCGACCCAGCAGGGCAGGTTGAAGGCGGCGGCGTTGGCGCGCACCTCGTCGATGGACGCGGCGAAGGGCGGCTTGGCGCCGCTGCTGGCGACGGCGGCCGCCGTGGCCTTGACCTGGTCGTTGTAGGGCATGGCACCAGGTCCAGGTAGGAGGCAGGCCAGACAGCGTCCAGGTAGCAGGAGGATAGCAGATAAGAGACGATAGACAGACAGACAGACAGACAGACAGCAGACAACAGACAGCAGACAGACAGACAGAGAGACAGAGAGACAGCAGACAGAGACAGCAGCCGAGGATTAGACCGGCCGACCCCAGCCGACACTATTTCCGACGCGGGGTCGCCGGCATGGTTCCGAGTCTTAGTCTAGTCTAGTCTATCGGATGTGTGCCTACCTCCGGCCGTCGCCAAGCCACGGCCGCCACGACCGCCACGACCGCCACGACACGCCTACCTCCGCAGCCACGGAAAGCTCTCCGGCGCAAAGGCGTCCTCGGTGACGCCGTTGCCAAAGCTGGCGTACTTGTTGGCAGACGCAAACTCGAGGTCAAAGTCCTCCCAGCGCACAATGGCCGAGGCGGCGGCGTAGTGCAGCATGGTGCCGGGCCACGGCACGTAGACCTTGCCCTTGTCGTTCTTGTACCACGAGCGGCAGCTGCCGCTCCAGGCCATGTGCGGCATGCGCGACTGCGCCCACACGTTGAAGTCGGTCTGCGCGGCGTCCTTGACGCAGAAGCTGCGCACGCCGTCCGTCTGCACGCGCTGCAGCACCTTGAGCATGTACGCGCTGGCCATCTCGATGCCGGGGTACAGCGAGCCGACGACGGGGCAGATGGGGGGGTTGAAGGCTGCCACCGTTAGTGGCACAGAAAAGAAGACGGCAAGGGACAGGAGGCCTACCAAAGTGGTTCGGAAACCGCGCCACCAGCGCCGCCATGTAGCTCTCCTTGGTGTCGGTCCCCCAGTTCTCGGCCAGCGAGTAGCCGCCGCGGCCGAGGATGGGGAAGCGCGGCGCGTAGGACGCGTCAAAGCCCGTGGCGCACACGATGGCGTCGAGCGGCGTCTCGGCGCCGCTGCCGTCGACGATGCCGCGCGGCGTCACGCGCGCGATGCCGCTCGTGACCAGGCGCACGTTGGGCTGCTGCAGCGCGTGCAGGTAGTGGTCGCCCGGCGTGTGGCGGCGGCAGCCGATCTCGAACGCGGGCTCCAGCGCGCCGCGGATGCGCGGGTCCTGGACCTGCGCCTGCATGTGCGCGCGCGTCGCCGCCGCCAGCTCGCGCTGCGCCGCCGACCCGTGGCACATGCTCTCCAGGATCGTCGCCAGCTTCTTCTCCAGGCCCAGCCGGTGCGCGTAGTAGTAGTCGGGGTCCGTCTCGAAGCGGTGCTTTTCCTCCTCGGTGTCTGTCCGTCAGCTGGGTCTCCTCATCTCCTCTCCTCGTCTCCACCCACATTCGGCCTGCACCTTGCCGTCCGAAAAGGTGTGCGGCAGCATCCACGCCGGCGTGCGCACGTAGTTGACCAGCTCCTTGACGTCCGGCTGCAGCGCCGCCACGCACTGCACCGCGCTGGCCGCGTTGCCGATCACGGCCACCGTCTTGCCGCGCAGGTCCGCCGCCGCGTCCCAGCACGCCGTGTGCAGCAGCTGGCCGCCAAAGGTGTGCAGCCCCTCGATCGCCGGCCACGTCCAGTGGTTCAGCACGCCCGTCCCCTGCACAAACACGTCGCACTCGCGCGTCAGCGTCTCCAGCACCGCGCCCGTCGCCGCGTCCGTCCGCTCCAGCGTCACCCGCCACGTCGCGCTCGCCTCCTGCCACTCCGCCCGCACGCCGCGGTGGCTAAAGCGCATGAACCGCCGCAGGTCGTGCTCGTCCGCCACCCGGTTCAGGTACGCCAGGATCTCCGGCGCCGGCGCGTAGTACTTGCTCCACCGCGGGTTCGGCGCCCACGAGAACTGGTACGTGTGCGCGGGCACGTCGCAGGCGCAGCTGTCTGTCAGCGCCTCTCTTCCAGGCTCTCCTCCCCTCTCCTCCCCGCTCTCACTCACCCCGGATACCGGTTCTCCAGCCACGTCCCCCCCAGCCCCGCGTTCTTCTCGTAAATCTCCAGCTCCACGTTCCGCAGCTGCGTCGTCACGTCGTGCGCCAGCTGGATCCCCGAGATGCTGTTGGTCCGCCGTCAGCTTCAGCCTCAGCCCTGCCAGACTCCCCCAGACCCGTCTGCACGCACCCCGCGCCCAGCATCAGAATCCGCAGCTTGCGCGGCACAAACGCCGTGCCCGTGATCGGGCCCTCCTCCGGCCACGCCTCCGTCGGCAGGCCGTTGCTCTCGTTGGACATGGTGGCGGTGACTGGAGGCGGTGAGGTGTCGTAGCTGTGATCTGTGCGTGGCAGTGCGTCCCGATCTGTGCTCATCTGTGCTCATCCGTATCTTCTGTCAGTACTCCGCATGTCTGCCTCATACTTATTCTCCAGCTAGCGCCGCCCCCGGCTGCTAAGTCCGGCCCCGTCTTCCCCTCATCCACCCCAGGCCCACCGCCGCGGAGTTTCGGTGTCTCCGGCGCCGGGCATATAGTACCCAGCAGGCTGCCTGGCTGGCTCGGCCGGTCAAAGGGAACCACAAAAATGGACCAAGCCGCTGCAGGAAAGGTCATTCTCATCACGGGGGCCGGCCGGGGTAAGTTTGCCCGAGCCCGGCGGACAAAGGGAGGGAGCCCCACTGACGCTTCCCCAGGCATCGGCCAGGCCATGGCCCTCGCCTTTGCCCAGCACGGCGCCGCCGCGCTCGTGCTGGCGGCTCTCGAGGACGACGAGCTGCGCGAGACGGCGCGGCTGGTCGCGGCCGCGGTGCCGGCGCCGGCGCCGGCGTGCCGCGTGCTGTGCCGCGCGCTCGACGTGCGCCAGGCGGGCGCGCTGGCGGCGCTGGTGGACGAGGCGCGGGCGGCGTTTGGCGGCCGCGTCGACGTGCTGTGCGCCAACGCCGGCATCCCGCCGCAGCTCGCGCGCGTGGGCGACGCCGACCCGGCGGCCTGGTGGCGCGGCCTCGAGGTCAACCTGCAGGGCTGCTTCCTGGCCGCCCGCGCCGTGCTGCCCGCCATGCAGGCCCAGCCCGGCGGCGGCCGCCTGCTCTTCACCTCGTCCATCGCCGCCGGCCTCGTCGAGCCCGCCACCTCCAGCTACCAGATCGCCAAGCTCGCCGTCACCCGCCTCGCCGACTGCATCGACGTCGAGTACGCCGCCCACGGCGTCCGCGCCTTTGCCGTCCACCCGGGGCGTATCAATACCCGTCTGCTGCAGGCCATCGAGGGACCGGCCGAGGGTGCCGAGGGTGCCACCGCCGCCGCCGGCCCCGGCCCTGGCCCCGGCCCCGGCCCCGGCCCCCGCCCCCCCCAGCACGACAGCGTCGAGACCCTCCAGAACATGTGCCTCTTCCTCCTCACCCCCGAGGCCGACTTCCTCAGCGGCCGCTGGGTCGACGCCACCCGCAGCATCGACGACCTCCGCCGCAGCCGCGACCTCATCCTCCAGCACGACCTGCTGCGTGCCGAGGTCTCGGCCGGCTGGGACCCGGCCGTCGGCCGCACGCCCCTGCCGCGGACGTTGAGCTAGTGTGTGGATGTGAATGCCAGATGCCTTATTGAGTGTTGATTGTCGCTATTGAGTCTCGAATCTGCCGACTTCATCGGCCTCCGACTTCATCGGCCTCCGACTTATCGGCCGCCGTCGCGTCCGCCCCTAGCCCCTCTTCGCAAGGCCCTCCAGGATCCGCTTGCCCTCCTCGGCGTCGCTCGCGTCCCACGGCTTGAGGCCCATCGATTGCATAAACGCCGTCCATCCGCCGTACGACTTGACAACCGCGCGCTCCGCCGCGCTGAGGGGTGGTTCTGTCTGTCAGCCTGTGTGTGGACGGAGCGGCAGTCGGCACGTACGGAGAGAGTCCGTGTTCGGCATGTCGTTGTGTTTCAGCGGGGTGTGTCACGGTTCGTGGTGGTGGTGTTGTCTTCGTAAAGTGAGCACATTCTCGTCGCGAAATCGGCGGTCAAGTGGGCAAGGTCACGTGACTGGGCAAGCACGCCATGACGCGACATCGTCGTGGTCCTGGTCCGTCGTCCTCGTCCGTCCAGGCGGCACCCTCCTCACCCAACATGGCCACCCTCGACCACATTGTGCTGCTGGTGCCGGCGGCCGTGCTGGAGGCGCTGCCGGCGTGGCTGACGGCGGCCTTTCTGGTCGTCAACGGCGGGCAGCACGCGGGCGGCGCGACGGCGAACCGGCTGCTGCTGCTGGCGGACGGCGTGTACGTGGAGCTGATTGCGTTTGTCGGGGGGCGGACGGGGCATCGCTGGGGAGCGGAGCCGGAGGGGCGGATCATCGACTGGGCGCTGGGTCTGGCGGAGGACGACTACCCGTCGTCCGAGGCGGCCTTCCGGCAGATTCAGTCGCGCGTGCGTGCCGCCGGGGCCGGCCTCGTGTACGGCGACCTCGTGCCCGGCGGCCGCACGAGGCCCGACGGCACGGTCCTGCAGTGGGCGACGGCGGCGCCGGCGGACGGGGACGCCGCGGTGGTCGGCACGCTCCCCTTCTGGTGCCTCGACCGCACGCCGCGGCGGCTGCGGGTGCCCTTTGCGGACGGCGGCGGCGCGCAGGCCCGCCACCCGTCGGGCGCCGTGGGCGTGGCGGGCCTCACGCTGCACGTGGCCGACGCGGCGCTGCGGGCGCGCCTGCGCGCCGTCTACGACGTGGTTCTGGGGCGCGGCGAGCAGCAGGCGGAGGCCCTGGACGCCTGGACGTGGACGCTGCCGGTACCGGCGCCGGGACCGCACGGGCGGCTGCCGCGGCTGCGTCTTGATGGCGGCGAGGACGGCGGGCCCGACGCCTGGATCGAGCTGGCCCTCTTCACGACGGGCCCGCCCGGCACGGTGGGCGGGCATTTTGCGGACGGCTGGTGGGTCACGGTGCAGCTTCAGGCGGTGTCTCGGTAGAAAGCTTCTCTATCTGCCATCCCTCTGCTCTACTCCTCCGCCTCCATCTTGTGGACCCACGAGTTGCGGGTGAGGCGGCGCAGGGCCTTGCCGTAATAGTAGAGGGGCAGGGCGAGGACGATGGGCCCGGCCATGAGGCCGAGCTGGACCATGACGGGGTCGAGGACGCCGCGGCGGGCGGTGAGCTGGGGCACCCAGTAGCTCATGGCGAAGCCGCAGGTGTTCTTGATGACGGTGGCGACGACCATGATCTCGCCGGCCATGCTCTTGTAGCAGTCGACGGCGTAGGCGACGACGAGCGTGGGCACGCTGGTGATGCACAGGCCGGTGAGCCCGTAGCCGACGACGACGATGACGGCCCAGTGCCAGCCGTCGCGCTCGGCGACGCCGCCGACGACGATGCCGACGACGGCCAGGGCAAAGTAGGGCAGCAGGATGGGCAGGCGGAACTCGGGCTCGCGCACGTTGTGGTTGCGGCGCGTGGCCCAGCGCACGTACCAGTCGGACACGGGCCCCGCGGTGCCGAGGCCGACGAGGCCGCCGGCCAGAAAGGCAAAGTTGGTGTAGCCCACGGCGGCCACGCCAAAGTTGTGCGGCGGCGCGCTCAGCACCGACGACTGCGTCATGTTCCAGTGCAGCAGCAGGTTGGCCGAGCCGGCGACGCACACGGCCGTCCACAGCACGATGGGGAAGAAGAAGATGCGCGCGCAGAAGACGACGTCCTTGAAGATGAACGAGCGCCACCGCGGGTCCGGCCGCGTGAGCAGCCCAAAGGCCGCCCGCGCCGGCCGGCCCCGGCCCACGGGGATGACGCTGGCGTCCGCAAAGGCGGGCGACGCCGCCGGCACGCCCGCCGGGGCCGTGGCCGTGGCCGTGGCCGCGGGCGTCGGCGTCGGCGTCGCCGCCGGGCTGTCGTCGGACTCGCGGCCCTCCTTGTGCTCGGCGGCCTCCTTGTGCTCGGCGACCTCCTTGAACTCGCCGGGGGCGCTGCTGTCGGGGGCGACGGCGACGGGGCGGCGCTTCTCGGGCTCGCGGTGCCACTTGGTCTCGGGGAAGGCGAAGAGCACGAGCAGCAGCGTGAAGGCGCACATGGCCACGCAGAGCCAGAAGTAGCTGCGCCAGCCGTGTCTGGGGGTCAGCGGGGCGGCGGCGACGGAGGCAGACGGCCGCTTACTTGGACGCAATGCTGGACGAGATGACGGGGCCGACAAAGAGGCCGCCAAAGAAGAAGATGCTGGCGGTCAGTGGCGGACAGAGAGACATGGAAAGAGGACCACCCACAAATAGACACCCATCCAGAACCCCCGCTCGCGCAGGAAAAAGAGGTCGGCGACGACCTGCACCATCATGGTCTCGGTGGAGGAGATGGACAGGCCGTTGAGGACGCGGGCGGCCAGCAGGACCTTGTAGGACTGGGAGCGGGCCTCCCAGATGGAGGTGGCGACGGCCAGCACGCCCAGCAGCAGGGCGACGAAGCGGCGGCCAAAGACGTTGGACAGCGGCACGCAGATAAAGTTGCTGTAGCCCAGCAGCATGACGGCGGCGCCCGTCAGCAGGTTGAGCTGCGTGCCCGTCAGGCCAAACTCGGCCGCGAACAGCGGGTACATGGGGCCGATGGACAGCGACGTCGTCACGCCCGCGAAGCAGTAGATGGCCTGGACGCCGATGGCGATGACTGGGGGTCAGCAAACGACGGGCGACGGACGACGGACGAGGAGCACGGGACGTACGCTTCCACTTCAGCGACCAGTTCAGCGGGTCGGCCGGGTCCGTCGTCGGACACGGGATGAGCCTGGCAGTCGGTCAGTCATCAAGGCTCTTATCCTCCCCCTATCTCCTTCCCATCCATCCATCCACTCACAAATCATGGTCGTGCTGGTTCTCGTCCGTCACCCGCACCAGCTCGGTGCCGGGCACAAAGTCCACTTCGGGGTAGTCGGCCATTGCGACAGCCGGCGGTCAGATAAAGGATGAGTGCAAGCGGACAAACAGACGAGAGAGGCCGCCAGACCGCGACAGCGCAGACCTGGGCCCCGGGCTGTTAAATAGACGTGTTTGTTGTCGATGCGCACGCGGACAGGGAGTTCCGCGCTAGGCCGCGTCCGGCTAGCGCTGCTCGGTCAGCACTTATCTCCCCGCAAAAGGGGGCTACCCCGGATGCCGGCAGCGTTCCGGTCCCCCGCACGGGGTGTTAGGCTTGGGGTAGCGCTATACATAAGGCAGGCGCAAACGCAGAGTATTACGGAGCAGCTAGCATTCAGCACACGCACGTAAACCCGCCACCACCATGATCCCCCGCACGCAGACGGCCCTCTGGGTCGACGTCCCCGGCCCCGACGCCACGGTGGCCCTCAAGCACGACGTGCCGGTGCCGACGCCGGGGCCGCACGAGGTGCTGGTGCAGGTCGAGTGCAGCGGGCTGTGGTGGGTGCCCCAAACTCCTTAATGAACCCCCCCCCCAGGACCTCCCCCACTAACTGCAGCCACTCCGACGTCTACAACATGACCGGGGCCCACCCCATGAGCGTGCACGTGGCCGGCCACGAGGGCATCGGGCGCGTGGTGCAGCTCGGCGCGGCGCCCCGCCCCGGCAGCGTGCAGCTGGGCCAGCGCGTCGGCATCCAGTGGCTGCACGAGACCTGCCAGGCCTGCGAGGTGTGCGCGCGCGACCGCACGCTGTGCCCGCACCAGCACAACGCCGGCCGCGACGTCCCCGGCGCCCTGCAGCAGTACGTCGTCGCCCCCGGCGACCAGCTGGCCCCCATCCCCGACGGCCTGCCCAGCGAGGTCGCCGCCCCGCTGCTCTGCGCCGGCCTCACCCTCTACTCGGCCATTGCCAAGGCCCGCTGCCAGCCGGGCGACTGGCTGGTCCTGCAGGGCGCGGGGGGGGGGTTGGGGCATTTGTGCGTCTCTCCCTCTCTCTCTCTTCTTGTCCACTCTTCCCTCTGACAGACAGGGGCATCCAGATTGCCGCTCTCAAGGGCTACAAGGTCATTGCCATAGATAGGTGCGTCTCCTGTGTCCACGGCCAGCCATCCTGCCACTCCCCTGACTGCCAGCCCCGACAAACGCGACTTCTGCCTCGGCCTCGGCGCGGCCGCCTTCTTCCCCTTTGACAGCCCGTCCCTCGAGGCCGACGTCCTGGCCCTCGCCGGCGGCGGCCTCGGCGCGCACGCCGCCGTCTGCTGCGTCGGCGCCGGCCCCGCCTACGCCCAGGCCCTGCGCCTGCTGCGCCGCGGCGGCACCCTCGTCTGCGTCGGCCTGCCCGCCAACCCGGCCTTCCAGCTGCCCGTCGGCCCCATGGAGCTCGTCGTCCGCGGCCTCACCGTCCTCGGCTCCTCCGTCGGCAGCGCCGCCGAGCTGCAGGAGCTGCTCCAGCTCGCCCTCGCCGGCCGCCTCAAGCCCGTCGTCCACGCCCTCCCCTGGTCCGACTACCAGACCGCCATCGACCTCGTCAAGGGCTCCAAGGTCAACGGCCGCGTCGTCGTGCGCATCCAGCCGGCGGAGTCGGCGGAGTCGGCGGAGTCGGCGGAGACGGCGTAGCCGGCGTGCGGAGTAGCCGGCGTACGGCGTAGCCGGCCGGTGGCCAGAGAGCGGCTCCGGATGCTATGTCCGCACGCTAAACAGCCGCTAGCAAAAATATGCTTAAGAGAAATTTCTCCAACCGACCCCAGTCCCCCCAACTGGAGCCCCGGCTTCCCCAGTGCCCCACAGCCAACGCTGGCGTCTCCGCACGGTAATTAAACTGGCTGTCATTGGACGTGGTTCGGGGGGTGGTTCGGGGAAGTGAAGTACCACCAGGAACGTGCTTGACCAGGAACGTGCTTGGACGAGACTGCATACGTGCCTAGTACAAGACAGCAAATTAAAAGGACAAACACATAGAACCCATAAACACCGTTCGTCCTGTTCATCGTCCCAAAAGGATTGGATTCCTTTAAGCTAGCTATTCCCAGCACCCGTCCTTTGTCCTTGTCACGACGCACCGACTCCTGGATGCCGGTAAAGAAAGCGAGAGCATGAACGTAGGTATGATGGTCGTGGTGTGCCGTTGAAACGGTTACGGCCGTAACCGCGGCCGCAGCGGGGGTCATTGCGAGTTGTCGCGTTGCTGACGTTGAGACCAAATCGTGCTGTTGCCAACTTCCGCCAGGTTTAACGGCGTGAATGCGCGCAACCACTGGAGCGACTGGCAGCAGACGCCGCCCACTAGAATTCGCAGGAACTTGCCTGTCCCTTGTATGTGCAATTCGTGCACGCACTTTTGAACAGGCCGTTGGTGGGAATCATGCAAATGTCGAATGGACCTTCAGATTTCGTCGAATCGCATGTCTGGCAGGGCGTGTTCGCCTCTTTACCGGCCAAAAGATGGTCGATCATCCCTGAAATATTGTAAGGCCGGCTGTTTCTCAGCGACTGTCTTTAATTGCGTGCCTTTGATAAAACTCTTTGAGAACGGGCAGCGCTTAGTTTACTTCAAATAAAATAAGCAAGGGAAAACCAGAGGCAATCATATAAAATCAAAAAAGATCATACCGAAGTTTCTTCCATCAGCTTAAGCAGGCCCGCGTTTGTTCTGGATTTGGCTAAATCCAACATGTAGGCGGCCAGTTGCATCGGATCGTTTGTTTGTTCTTGCGGCGGTGCCGTGAGTTTTGGTGAAAAAACAAAAGACCTGCGTTCATGCTGCTTCTCCGCCGGCTGGCATCCCAAAGCCAGCTCGCGAGGTACGCACGCTTGTCGTTGGTAACATGTCCTGTCCAAGCTACAGACTGGCCGGCAGGCCTTATATACTGGGAACGCCGGTTGTGGTCGCATGACGTGAGTCCCGTCCAGCGGGACACCTGGGCGATGCGTCTTGCGCATCATCGTTCATCGTCCGGTCACAGTTCATTCATCCTCCAATTGTCGTCCGTTTGGTGTCCGTGCCGCTGGTCATGTCGATGCATCCGCGCACGCCAGACTTCACAACTGCCGTCGAGCCAGATGTCCGCGGCGGGTCGACTGGCGAGGCGGGTCTGGCGACTGGACTTGTCGAACGGCCTGCCGGGCCAAGGCCGCGGTGCCCAGGTCGGGCGAGTGGCGGTCGCCGGAGTGGGCGGCGTCATCTTCGGCAGTGGTCGTCGTCGTCTTGTTACAGCCGTATGGTCGCGGCGACGGAGTGTCAGTGCTGGGGAGGCGCAAGTGGTGAAGTAAAAAATTCGCATGGTGCAAGACTAAATATGGAAGAAGCGATGCCGGACAACCGCCGTCTAGATCCCGCCACGGCCCCGACCGGACGGCCGCCGGCGGCCCGACAGCGCGTCGGGGTCCGAGCCCGCGCGCCGCTTGCTGCCACTGCCGCCGCTGCCGCCGCTGCCGCCGCTGCCGCCGCTGCCGCCGCTGCCGGCGCTGGACCCGGCCGCGTACGCCCGCGCAGCCGCGGCAGCCTGGCGCTCGCGGTAGTCGGCCACGAGGGCCAGGGCGCCGCGGATGCGCGCGAGGTGCGACCCGCGGGCCCAGTCGAGGATGTTGCGCACCTGGCGGCGGAAGCTCTTGAAGTCGTCCGGGCGGCACAGCAGGAAGGCGTCGACGCGCTGCAGGCAGTAGGTGGCATTGTCGTCGGCGAGCCAGGCCACGTAGAGCTCGGCCAGCTTGTTGTCCACGGCGACGCTGTAGGCCACGTTGTCGACCATTTGGGCGGCGCTCGCGCCCGCCTCGCGCAGCACGCCGTTCAGCTGGTCGACCGTGCTCAGGCAGGCGGCCGACGCGCCCGCGCACTGGTTGACGGCAACCCAGAGATCGCCGCCGGTGCCGCCGGTGGCCTTGACCTCGACGGCGAAAAAGGGGAAGCGCAGGCCCTGCGAGTTGGCATCGGCGAATTGCGGGTTCTGGGGATGCAGGACCTGTTGGGTCTGCAGCTCAGCGCCGGAAAAGGGGCTGTCGTAACCGCTGGAGAATCCATAGAGCAAGTCAGGCTTCGGCTGGGACACGCGGAACCGGCTGCTCGGCTGGTCGGGAACCAGGTGCGACGCCATTCCGATCGACTTGGTCATCTGCAACCCGGAGAGGTCGTAGGTGTTGTCAAAGGCGCTCGGGAACACGGTGCGGATCAGAAACTCTTCCACGTCGGCTTCGATGCATCCACGGTCGAGCACGTCCAGCTGGTGCATGTGCCGCCTCATGACGTCGGGCGGCGGGCTGGGCGAGCTGCGCGGCGCTCGCATGCCACGCACGTGCCGTTCAACACGGTCGGGCAGCGGCTCGACCGAGTCCAGGATCTGGATGCCGTTGGAACGCAGGTTGTTTCTCCGGTAGGACTGTCCACGGACGCTGGACAAGCCTGACGCCGTCGAATCGGCCGTGTAGGCCACGGCCGACCGAGGGGACGACCGAGCGGACAGAGGGGGCAGCCGGGCAGACGACTGCGAGCCGGTGTACGCCGACTGCGGCGGCAGCGGCGGGACGGCAAAGCCGTCCGCATCCCAGCGGCTCATGGCGCCTGTGTGGGACGGCGGCGGGGGGGGCTCGGAGGCGGAACGCGCGCGCACGGGCGTCCGGGCGAGGGCGGCGGCGGTGTCGTGGGCGTCACGGACCTGCGGCAGGCCGCTGTCGGACCAGCAGCTGGAAAAGGCGGCGTCTTTTTCGCACTCGGCCTCGATAGTCTCCAGCCACGCGGCCACGCGGCGGATCGGCGCGTACGGCGGCACGGGCTCGGGCTCGAGCACGGGCACGGGCTCGGGCTCGGCTGGGTCGACAAACTGCCGGAGAAAGGCGGCGTAGCGCTGCCTGTCCAGCGGGCGGGGCTGCTGCAGAGCCTCGGTTTGCTGTCTGTCAGTCCGCTGCACCACGCTGCACTGCACACTGCTCTCCTGGTCTGCCCACCTCCGTGTTGGTCGGCGAGCGGCGGGCGCGCTTGGCGGGCTGGCTGTCCCACGGGGGCACGGCGTCGCTGCGAGTGCGTTTCGAGGGCGAGCACGAGCGGGGCGGACTTGGCGGACTTGGCGGATCTTGTCGTCAGCATCTGTCTGTCTGAGGAGCGGCTTCTAAGCCTGCCTGCCTGTCTACCTACCTGGCGGATCGAGAGCGGCGAGCAGCGTCTGCTGGAGAGACCGAGACAGTCGGACACATGGGCGGCGCCCGCGCGCCTTTTGTGCGCAGCCGTCCATCATAAGCGCTGCCGGTGGCGCAGCTCGTGGCCGTCGTGGTCGTGGCCGTCGTGGCCGTGGCCGTGAGGATGGACGTGGCAGAGGTCGGTCATGGTTCAAGTGGTCGTGGTTCCAGTGGTCGCGGCCAAGTGCTGTTTTGGGCGGCGCCACTCCGCAAACACGATTGGCTGGCGGCGCCCTGTGGCGGTGCTGCCTGGCGGCGGACGGGAAGTGGGGCCCGCGTGGCCAATGAGCGAGCGCACGTGCCGCGGCGGCCGACGTCGCCGTTTCAAGACGCCCAACGTGCTTCACGACGCGCTGGCGACTGTGCCTGTGCTGCCTGTGTTGCCGCGCGGAGCCTCGCTGGATCCGTGGCCGCTTAGTTGGCCGCGTAGCGGCAGGATGCGTGGGAGTTTGAAATGAGAATGGTTGTCGTGAATCCATTGGAAATGGTTGGAAAGAGTTGCCCCTTTGGGCCGAAAAGAACCGGTTCCCAAACTCCCGTCTGTTGTCCGCGTCTTGAGAAGAAGCGAGAGCAGAAGGAGAGGAGAACGAAGCACGACACGGAATGTAACTGCAACCTCGCCCGGATGCGGATGTTCTCAAAATATAAGCCCCTACTTTGTTGAATCAAGGAGATTCGAGTCTGGGCTGGTCAGTACGTTGTTGAAGGAACTTATAAACGTTGTTTTTTTTTTTTTTTTTTTTTTTTTTTTTTTTTGACAGACCTTTTGATTAAGCCGCTCGTACCGTGTTCACGGCGGGAGTGTGGTTATCGTCGATGGTCGGGATTTCTAGCAGCATTTTGATCAAGCCGCTCGTTCCGGGTTCACCTTTGGTGAACTGGCCCCAACCGACCCCAAGGGTGGCATCCAGTGCTCTGCGATGCGATGGCTGTGGGCGACGCGTTCCGTTCATGGCTGAGAACAAGCGGCACCGCCAGCGGCCAGCCGGCGCAATGTCCTGCCGTACCGTCGGCGTCCGGAAGAACACGACGGGCGACGGGAAGCGCTCCCGGATCCACGGCTCAAAGGTGACCGGCAGCGTGCCCGTCAGAAGAACAAGCGGCGCCGCTAACGGCCGGCGTAACAGCAACCCTAGAGCCGTGCGGCAGTTCTTGTCGGTTACGAGGCAGTGCGCCTCGTCCACTACCACGCGCTCTAGCAGCCGCGCAGCGGCTAATCGGCCCACGTATGCCTGGAATACGTGCGTCGTCGCCACCTCAGCCGAAACAAACACGAGCGCCGTTGTCGGCGGAATCGCCGCCGCCGTCGCGTCGTCCAGCATGCGCGCGTGCCGGACGACGGACGCTTGAATGCCGCGGGCCCGCGCTCGCGCCGCCAGGTCTGCCATGAGGGCGACGAACGGCACCACCACAACGGTGGTGCCGCCTCGCCGGTACGCGGCCGCCGGCAGCATAAATAACAGAGACTCACCCCACCCAGCTGGCTTTCCAACCTCAGCTGCGGACCAGCGTTGACTGGCGCGACGCTGATTTGGTGGCTGCACGATAGCACGGGCCAAACTCATCCTTGCAGGCAGGCGTCCAGAAGAATCACTTCGCCAGGAGACGGAAAGCATTCCCCGAGCGAGGCACCGAACGAGTCACCGAACGAGTCACCGAACGATTGTTCTGTCACACGACGGCGGAACATGGGGTTACCCCCAACACGCCAAGGCAGCGGGCCATCAGCTTGGCTTTGAGTTCCGGACAGACCGTTCTACGGCCTGTTCTCTTGGAGAGGACTGCCTTTGACAAGACCAGAGCGCTGCAGTCGTAGAACTACCGGCGACAACCTCCATACCGTGGTTCCAGTCGGGCAGCCACCCTTTGAAAGGTGCAGTGTGTCGCGGCTGTGGCCGCCAACGCAAGCACGAAGATGTCTTTGTCGTCTGTGGACGGGGACTCAGTTGAGCAAGTGTTAGGGTGGCGTGTTGTTGAGGAAGCACACTGCCGTGGATGCGTGGCAGGCGTGTTGTGCTGCCGTAAAACGAGAGGCGCGGACTGAGATGAGGGAGGGCGTGTCGTAGTCAGGCGCGGCGTTGTCAGAGGCGCGGACTGAAGACGAGGGGGAGGCGTGTCGTAGTCCACGCACCCAACGCCGTTGTTTTCTTCTGCCCAAACTGTGACCGCGATAGAATGGTCCAGCAAACAGGCCACCCGATTGTCTGACCGAGACAGCAGAGGCCGAACCGAGGTGAAATGCCGGGCTCGTCCAGGACGCGACGGAGCTCTTGGTTTGTTCTCCATGAGCTCTGGCCGGCAGGGACACACTGAAGGCCCGCGAACCGCCGCTGAGAGGTTAGCCTTGAGAGATCGCGCGGATCTCAGACGGACGGGACGGCAGCTTACTCGGCGCAGTGATGTGGTATGGGGATGCATCAGCTGTCGAGAACACACGCGACGCGCACCCGACGGTGTCCGCAGACGATGTTGGTGATCGTACGGCACCGGCAACCGTTCAGCAGCTTGGAAAGGGTTGCCGTGGATCAGCCCGCAGGGCCGCCCCGGTGTGACGCGCGGCGGCTCGTCCTGGCCTCTGTCTCTGCCTTGCTCTGGCACCGTGATGGTCAGCAGGCAGCGGCGTCTTAACAAGAGCAGGAGCAGAGGATAAGAGGCGACGAGCGAAGGGAAGTGGTGTCAAGGGTGGACAATGAGGTGGAGTGGAGAGGAAAAATAAGAGAGAGAGAGGGGGGGGGAAGGCACCTATTTATACCAGAGCCTGCACAACGCTCATCTCAGCTACGCCCTGCCATCTGAGAGGCCGCTGACCCAGACGTGATGCAAGCCGTCCGGAGAGCCTGAGAATCATCTGCGAGCTGTTAGAGGGCCGCGTGAGTCGCGTGTGAGAGCAATGAGTTGTCGACGGCCTGCCAACGGCCTGCCGACGGCCTGCCGACGGCCTGCCGACCTTCTACGCCAGCTCGTCCACACCCTCTCACAGTTCAAGTCCATAACTCGTACATTCCCAGATAAAGCATGCTGCCTGCGCCGTGCCAAGTCCCATGCAGATCCGTCCTATCCTGTCCTGTTGATCTCACATTGTCTTCTCCCGTTCATCCCCCCCCTCCCCTACCTCACCCCCCCCCTACCCCTACCTCCCCGTCCGGCTGTACATGGCCCCCCCAAAGGCCGGCCCCGACCAGCCCTGGTTGATGCTCTGCCGCACAATCATGGCCGCCGCCTGGTGCGCCGCCATGCGCTCCTTTTGCCGGTGCCGCTCCTTGAGGTACATGGCCGCCTCCGGCCGCATGCGCAGAATGCGCAGGATCATGTCGTCCGACGGGTCCGCCTGCGCCTCCTTCCACCGCTCCTCCTTGGCCCGCCGCATCGTGCCCAGGTTGCGGCTCATCATGATGCTCTTGCCGCGCCGGATCGTGCCCATGCTCGCAAAGCCCGGCGCCAACCCGCCGCCGCCGCCGCCGCCGCCGCCGCCGCCCCCAAACCCCGGCGGTGCCGACAGGTGGCGAGCGGCCGACGTCGCGCTCGCCTGCTGCAGCTGCTGCTGCGCCCGCTGCGCCGTCGCCGCCGCCATGCGCTCCGACGTGCGCACCAGGTTCTCCGTCGTCTCAAAGTAGAAGAAATTGAGCGACGCCAGCTCGTGGTACTTGGGCGACTTGAGCACGTCCGCCGGCACCCCCAGCACCTCGCCCCGGTCGTTGCGCGCGTGGAAAAAGTCAAACAGCAGCTCCAGCCACCGGTACACCACGTCCAGCTCCGCCTGCGTCAGCGGCCGCTGCGTCGACGGCTTCTCCGACAGCGGCGGCACCAGCAGCGCCTCCAGCGCCAGCAGCACCTCCTTCCACAGCCGCGTCATCACCGCCAGCATCGTCGCCCGCGTCAGCGTCTGGTTCATGATGGCAAAGTTCTCGTTGAAGTACGTGAACAGCGGCTGCAGCGCGTTCTCCACCTCGGCCCGCTGCGCGGCGGATGCCGCGCCCGCGCCGCCGGCCGCGCTTCCTCCCGCCGGCCCTGCCGCTCCGCCGGCCCCCTGCCCGCCGCCGCCGCCGCCGCCCTTGGACTTCTGCCACAGCGCCGCCATCGACGACGCCACCGACGACGCCAGCAGCGCGCTGCTGCCCCGGCTGCTGGCCACCGCCTTGAGCGCCTCCGGCGACAGCGACGCGTGGATGTGCGCCACCAGCTTGTCCGTGATCTTGCGCACCATGTCGCGCTCCGTGCGCTTCAGGTGCCGGAACGCCTTGCCAAAGTGGAACTGGATGTCGTCGCGCTCGCCCTCCATGCTGACGCGCAGCAGCAGCCGCCCCTGCGTGTCCAGGTCCAGCCAGAACTCCCGCGGCAGGTAGTCGCCAAAGTGCAGCGGGTCCAGCTTCAGCGACGTCCGCCCCACAAAGTCGTGCGCCCCAAACGTGTCGTAGTCCCAGATGGTCGCGATGATGTTGAGCGGGCCCGACACCGTGATCTCCACCGACTCGTCCCACCGCGGGTTGAGGTTGCGCATCACGATCCGCGTCTTGGCCAGCCGCTTCTGGTACTCGTCCCCCAGCACCACGTACGGGTCGCTCGTCCCCGTCGGGTCGCACGCCTTGAGGTCCTCCGCCTCCACAATCTTGATCGTGAACACGTACTTGGCGTTGCGCCGGTCCGGCGGCCGGATCGGCCCGTACGCCCGCTCCAGCACCTCCGCGCACCCGTCCACGTTGACCGCCTTTTCCAGCTTGTCCAGCGCCTGCATCGCGTACTCGATGTTGTTGAGTTTGACAAAGGACTGCCGAGTTGTGCGTTAGCGGGGTGGTGAGCGAATAGAGAGGACAACGGAGACCAAACTCACCTCCCGGTAAAACTGAAACGGCGCCACCTTCTCCTTGCTGCTGAGCGCGTCCCGCGCGTACTGCATCCAGCGCTCCTGCGCCGTCATGCTGGCCGTCGCCAGCTCCTGCGCCGACGGCCGGTCCATCTCCTTGGCAAACAGCTGCTCCACCACCTCGCAGTAGCGCCCCAGGCCCGCCGCAAACGCCTTGGACAGCGCCGTCATGAACTGCGCGTGGTGCACGTCGTCGTCCCACTCCAGCTGGTAGATCTGGTCCACGCTCTGGTTGAACGCCTGGAACGTGTCCAGGATCGACACGCTGTGCCGCTGCTCGTCCGTCGGCACCGCGTCCGCGTCCGCCGCCCGCACCTCGAACCGGTCGTGCTTGATGGCCTCCTCCACAAACGCCTCAAGCCGCTCCTGCGCGCCCCGGATCCACCGCCACACAAACTCCTCCAGCAGGCCCTCCACGTGGAAGGCAAACGGCTGCCCCGGCAGGCACTCCACGTGGATCGCCCGGATCGACTTGAGCTCCTTGTACAGGTCGAAGCCGTCCTGCACGTTGACCTCCAGCCCCCGCTCCTTGGCCTTGTGCACCACCCGCTCGATGATGGCCTTGGCGTCCGCCTCGAAGCTCGGGAACACCGTCGCCACCAGCTCCCCAAACGGGCTGACCCCCAGGATCTCCGGCGTCTTGCGGTACCGCTTGCGCGTGCGCTCGCACACCTTCACCACCGCCTGGCCCAGCCGCACCACGTGCCCAAAGTCCCACTCGTCCTCCTCGCCGGGGATGTGCTCGTCCAGAAAGGCCCGGTACACCCCCGCCGCCCGCTCCCGCAGCGACCCCGTCAGCGCCTCGGCAAACTGCGCCAGCACCTCGGGCCGCTGCGGGAAGGCCGCATCGCCGTGCACGTGGTCCGTCAGGAACATCAGCGTCGGGCCGATCGACGGCGGCTTGGGCTCGTAGCCCTGGCTGGCCACCTCGAGCAGCTCGCGCAGCATGGCCTCCTGCAGCCGCACCAGCGTCTGCTGGTACGCCGCGTAGTCCGCCGCCGTCCAGTGGCTGCGCGGGATCTGCTGCAGCGGCAGCCCAAACTGCTGGATGCAGGGCGCCTTCTTGCCGTGCGGCAGATGGTCGCAGCCGGCGCGGTCCTTGACCTCCTCAAACACCTCGTACACCTCGTCGGCGCGCAGCTCCAGGTCCAGGTACTTTTGCGCCGCCACCTCGAGCAGCAGCACCGCGCGCGCGCACTGCGGCAGCCGCCAGTGCACCGCCAGCTCCAGCAGCAGGTCCATGGTCGCGCGGTGCAGCGGCACCGCCGCGCACACGGGCGCGCCGTTCGCGTCCGGGTGCAGCTGGTCGTAGGTCAGGGCGTGCTTGAGCACAAACTTGTAGTAGGCGCGCGGGTCCGGCGGGATGAACGTGTAGTCGGGCGGCTCCTCGACGGCGCGGATGCTGCTACTGCTGCCGCCGCCGCCGCTGCCGTCGTCGAGCGACAGCGACGAAAAGAGGCTAGCGGCGGCGTCGTAGCCGCCGCCGCCGGCAGCCGGGTCGGCAGCTTGGGACGCGAGCATGCGGCTGAGGTCGGCATACGCCTGGTCCTCGCCGTAGAGCGAGGCGCGGCCGCCGGGGACGGGAAGCGGCTTGTCGACGCCGACGCCACCGCCGCCGCCGCTCGCCGCCGACGACTTGGCCAGCTCCGGGCGGCCAGTCAGCACGTCGAGCATCAGCTGGGTGACGTGGTGGATCTCGGTCTTTTTCCACTCGTCGTAGGCGGCGTCGACGTCAAAGTCCTGGCGGCGCAGGGCGCCGGGCTGGTTGGCAGTCAGGCGGTTCTGGTAGAGCTTGAGGTCGCGCAGGGCGGCCTCCTCGGTCCAGACGACGAGGTCGCGGTCGATGTCGGTCTGGACGTCCTCGAGGGCGCGGCCAAAGATGCGGGCGACGGTCTGGACCATGGGCATGTCCTTGACCTCGTGGGTCAGGGGGATCTCGACCTCGATGGTCTTGTGCTCGCCGGGCTGGCTGGCGTCGAGCGAGAGGTCCTGGTCGTTGGTGAGCAGCTTCTTCTCGAGCGTGGCCAGGCGCGCCATGAACTCGGGGCGGCTCTGGTCGCTGCCGAGGTCGCGCAGGAGGCTGCTGACGAGGCGCACAAAGAGGGCGACGTGGCGGTCGACGAGCAGCTTCCACGAGTCGTCGTCGGCCGCCTTGCCGCGCGCCTGCGCCTTGCTGGCCGACGTGTAGAAGATGAGGATCAGCGGCTCGATCTTGCGGTCCTTGTCGATGCTCTTGCGGAAGCTGTCGGCCGTGAAGGCCGTGTAGGCCTCGCCAAACGTGCGCTTGACCGCCGCGTCGTCGTAGCCGGGCAGCTTCTCCTTGCCGCGCAGCACGCCCTCCATGCGCTTCTCGAGCGGCCCGCGGAAGCCGTGGGGCAGCTTCATGTTGCCGACCGAGGACGACGACGACGACGACGACGAAGGCATGAACTCCTTCATCAGCTCGCCGACGCTGCTCGACGACGTGTGCGAGCGCACCGGCTTGGGGGCCACGACGTATTCCTTGCGCTTCTTCTTGGGCTGCAGCCGGTAATGCAGATAGGCCACGCGCAGCGCGAAGCTGTAGCCGTCATCGAAGCGGACCTCGGCGAGGTGGGCAGCCCGCGAGCCGGCCCGCGAGCGCCGGGAGCCGACGCTGGCGCGCGAGTTGTGCAGGCTGCTGCGGCTGGGCCGCGCCGTGTGCGAGGCGGTCGACATGACGGCGCAGAGGCGGTCAGCGGTCGGAAGTCGGCAGTCGTGGTCTTCGGATGGTCCTGGCGGTCGTTGGGCGGCGTCGATGAAATAGGGGAGAGGGGGAGAAGAGGAGAAGAGGAGAGGAGAAGAGGAGAAGAGAAGAGGGGAGGCGAGGTGGGACGAGGGAGCGGTGTCGTGGGCAATCGCGAACGAAACAAAAAAGCAGATGCTAGCACGCTGGACAACGAAACCGAGACGCAGAGTCGGCGCGTGGTGCGGCCGGGCAGAGAGGCGTCGTCGGGGCGCGCGGTGAGGCCACGATGAAGCCACGATAGGCCGTTCCGGGAGATACGAGGCAGAGGCACCGAAACGGCTGGTGGGCTGCCAGCCGTTGGGCGATCCATGGCTGCCCCTAGCGCCGGCGGCTGATAGTGGAAGGCGCGCCCCTGCCAGACGTCATAGCGGCGCCTCCAGCGACAAGTTATGGGCGCTGGAAGGCGCTGTAAACAGGCCCCCTCTCGTATCACGTGACATACATCTCGATGCTGCCCCGCTCGCCCTGGCCCCTTCTTTTGGGCGCGGCCACAGTGCCGCACGGCGCTGCCACCCCGCCACCTGCGAAACGCCGAACTGTGCTTTTCGCGCGTCCCGTCCCTGGCTGGCGTCGACGAGGCAAGAGCGCCAACTGCCCGCCTGCCCGCCCGCCCGCCCTTTCCCAGCCCGGCCTCCCTCCGCCGCCTCCTTCGCCGCCTTCCCTCCGGCTCTTTGTCCGGCCGCGCTCCTGCCTCGCCCGTCCTCGTGCGTCGCCCGTTCCTTCCCCCGTCAGCCTCCCTCCGCCTCCCTCCGCCCTCCTCCGCGCCTTCCCGCCGCCTGCTGCCTTGCTGCAGTGCCTTGCGCGTCCTCTGCGCTTCGCCTGCATCGGCTTTCCTGTGTCTCACCTCTCTCTTTTCGGCTTCATTTTCGACACTCCAACACCACCCTTCTCACTCCCCTCCCCTTCCCTTCCTCTACCTCCCCACCTCCTGCTCCTCTTCTTCTATCTCTCTCCACCCTCCACTCGACACACATCGACCGACTCGTCTGCGGCACACCGACGAACCGCCGCCCGCCATGGGCATTGTCTCTAGCCGCCCCGACGAGGGCGGTGTCCTCTATCTGCGCGACCAGACCCGATGTGAGTCCGCCCGTGGCTCCTCCTGCTTTGTTTCCTTTGCTTCCTGTCGCCTCGTCTAATCGTCCCCCAGTATCCATCGCGTCGCTCGTCATCACCTCCGCCCGGAGGCGCACCTCCATCAACCTCTCCCCCAACGGCTTTCCCGCCACCCGCGTCGCCGCCTCGCGCTCCCTCGGCGACCACACCCCGCTCGAATACGTCCAGGACCCCGAGGCCCCGCCGTCGGCCGCCCCCGTCTTCCTCCTCAAGCTCCCCAACGACGAGGAGCTCACCCTCACCTTCACCTTTGTCATCCGCCAGGTCCCGATAGCCAGCCCGGCGGCCGGCGGCCCAGCAGCGTCCGCAGCGGGGGGGCCTGCCGGGGGCCCCGCCTCCGCGGCCGACGGCGCGGACGCCAAGAACGGGTTCCTGCATCCGCCTGCCCCCGCCGCCGCCGACACCGTCATAAACGGCCTCACCTTTGTCCAGGCCTCCAACCTGCGCGAGGTCGAGAACCTGCTGACCCGCGAGTTCCACGCCGACCCCAACCTGCACAAGAACTCCAACGTCGAGCTCGTCGGCGACTTTTCCACTGGCGGCAGCCCCTCCGTCACCTTTGACTGGTCGTGGCGCTGGAAGCCGCCCAAGAACGCCGAAGACAAGGGCGGCGGCTGGCGCAACTCGTGCAGCGTGCGTTCTCCTTCTCTGTGCTCTGCCGGGTGATCCGTCTGACAGACAGTTTGTCGAGTACGACCAGCGCGCCCATCGGCTGCACACGCTGGCCAGCTTTTCCTTTTTTGTGTCCAGTACGTCGCCCGAGGCCGAAGCCTGTCGCCTGCCGCCCGTCGCCTGTCGCCTGTCGTGGAAGCTCCTGCTAACTAGCCACCTCCAGACACCCCCGACCTCGTGAGCCACCCCGGCTCGCCCACGACGCAGTTCCTGCTGCACGCCCCCCCCAAGATCCGCGTCGCCTCCGCCCAGTCCGTCGACTCGCGCCTCAGCGCCTACTATGAGCCCATCGACGAGCAGCCGAGCTCCCCGCGCATCGGCGGTCCCGAGTCCTTTGCCGGGGCTGCCGGAGCCGCCGGCGCCGTGGCCGGCGTGCTGCCGTCGACTGCCGCTGCAGCCGCCGCCGTGCCCGCCGCGCCGCCACCGCCGCCCGAGCCCGTCAAGGTCGACGTCTCGTGTCCGCGGCCCGGCGACGACGTGTCCGTGGCCGACGACGGCCCCCTCTTCCGCGCCACCATCAAGGCGCTCGAGCAGAAGACGGGCAACATGCGCACGCACATGAAAAAGGTCATCAAGCGCGCCGAGCACGCGCACGCGGCCATGGTCGACGCCAACGAGGCCTTTGCCGCCTTCATCGACGCCCTCCGCGAGACCTCGTCCACCAACGCCAACGCCGTCCAGCCCGCCATCGACCACTACTTTGACAAGATCGCCCGCGAGATCCTGTCCTACGAGCGCCAGAACACGGTCAACCTGCAGCGCGTCGTCGTCGACCCGCTCACCAAGCTCTACACCTGGGACATCAAGCAGGCCGAGGCCAAGAAGCGCGACTTTGAGGAGGAGAGCAAGGACTACTACGCCTATGTCGGCCGCTACCTCGGCCAGCGCCACGACTCCGTCAAGGCCAAGAAGCTGGCCGAGAGCGACACCAAGTACCAGACCAAGCGCCGCAACTTTGAGCTCAAGCGCTTCGACTATTCCTCCTTCATGCAGGACCTCTCCGGCGGCCGCAAGGAGCAGGAGGTCCTCTCCCACCTCACGCGCTATGCCGACGCCCAGGCCAAGTCCTTTCTCGCCGCTGCCAAAAAGGTCGACGCCCTGCTGCCCCAGCTCGAGGCCCTCTCCAACGAGGTCCAGCTCGCCGACAAGGAGTACCAGTACCAGCGCCGCGAGCGTGAGACCAAACGCCGCCTGCTGGAACAGAGCAACGGCGTCGCCATCGACCCCGACTTCTCGTTCGCCAGCGGCGGCGCCGGTGGCAGCGGCGGCGTCGCCGCCGCCGCCCTTCACAACGGCCACCACCCAACCAGCGCCGCCGGAAGCGCCGCCGGGGCACCTGCGTCTTCTTCGTCGGCCGCGTCTTCCGCTGCTGTTGCGGGCGCCGCCGCCGGTTCTGGTGCCACCGCCGCCGCCCCTGCTACTGCTTCTGCTGCTGCTGCTGCTGCTGCGGCCGGCGGCACCGCGCCGTCTAGCTCCGACAACGAGCTCGGCCGCGCCGACAGCACGGGCTCGCAGCTGCGTGTCGGCCCCGCGGCGGGCACCGCCGGCGCGACCACCGATCTGGCGCGCTCGCCCGCCGCCGTCAGCTCGGTGCACCACGTCGGCAGCCCGCCCCCGAACCCCAAGTTCAAGGGCATTCGCGACCTCGAAGAGCGCGATCCCGCGCAGGCCGCGACCCTGGAAAAGAACAGCAACCAGCGCAAGGAGGGCCTCCTCTGGGCCCTCAACCGGCCGGGCAGCCACGTCGATCCCCGCGCGGCCCTGAACAAGCAGGGCTGGCACAAGTATGTCCTTTTTTTTGTGAGGGGTCTTTTTCCTGTATGCGCTGACCCCCAGATTCTGGATTGTCCTCGACCAAGGCAAGCTGTCCGAGTACAGCAACTGGAAGCAGAAGCTCGACCTGCATATGGACCCGATTGACCTGCGCATGGCGTCGGTACGCGAGGCGCGGAATGCGGAACGGCGGTTCTGCTTCGAGGTGATCACGCCGCAGTTCAAGCGCGTGTACCAAGCCACGTCCGAGGAAGACATGAACAGCTGGATCTCGTCCATCAACAACGCGCTGCAGAGCGCCGTCGAAGGTCGCAGCCGCGAAAAGCCGGCGCCCGTGCTGTCGCCGGACGGCGGGTCGTCCGTGTTCCCGGGCCGCGACATCGGCTCCATGTTTGCCGGCAAGAGCACGTCGCTGACGCACGGCCACCGCGGCCGGGACGGCGGGCACGGGATCGGGATCGGCTCCGTGGTCAGCGGCGCGATGGCGCAGGCGGTGTCGGGCGGCAGCAGCGGCAGCGGCATCCCGGCGCGGCGCATCACGGTGGGCGGGCGGCCGACGGCGCCGCGGGCGCCCAGCACGAGCTACGAGGAGAACCCGGACAAGCTGCTCCAGATGCTGCGCGACAACGACCAGGGCAACTGCTGGTGCGCGGACTGCGGGTCGGGGGCCAAGGTGGAGTGGGTGTCGATCAACCTGGCCATCATCCTGTGCATCGAGTGCAGCGGCATCCACCGGTCGCTGGGCACGCACATCAGCAAGGTGCGGTCGCTGACGCTCGACATCACGTCCTTCACCACCGATATCATCGAGCTGCTGCTGCTGGTGGGCAACCGCGTGGCCAACATGGTGTGGGAGGCGCGCCTGGACCCGGCGGCCAAGCTGGCGCCGCAGGCCAACCGCGAGCAGCGGCTGCGCTTCATCACGAGCAAATACGTCGACCGCGCCTACGTCGAGCCCATCTCGGCCACGCTGTCGCGCTACCCGACGGCCGACGAGACCCTGCTGGCGGGCATCAAGAAGAACGAGGTGCAGCAGGTCATCTACGCGCTCGCGCTCAAGGCCAACCCCAACGCGACCGACCGCTCGCGCGGCACCCACGCCGTGTTCCTGGCCCTGGCCGCAGCCGATCCGGCGTCGCCGTCGTCCGCGCAGGCCCCCGCGTCCCTGCCGGGAGCGTCCGCGGCGGCGGCGGCGGCGGCGGCGAAACCGGTCCCCTTCCCGGTGGCCGAGCTGCTGCTCCAGAACGGCGCGCAGATTCCGGCCACGCTGCCGGCGTTCCCCCTGAGCCGCAGCGCCCAGCAGTTTATTGACGTCAAGCGCGGGCGCACGGTGGGCGGCGGCAGCGGCAGCGGCGGCGGCGGCGGTGGCGGTGGACTGGACATTCCTGGGGCCGACGGCAGCAGCAGCAGCAGCAGCATCGCGTCGTCGGTGGGCGCGCACGCGTCGTCGACGCCGTCGGCGGCGCTGGGGGCCATGGAGCGGCTGGCGCGGGAGAAGGAGGCGCGGCTGCAGAAGCGCGTGAGCGCGGGCGGGAAGCTGGCTAAGAGTCCGATTCCTGAGCGGTAGCGCCACCTTTGGGTCGCGGGACTGAAGCACCGCTGCGGCGTCGGGGCGCCCACGGCGCGGCCGTCCGGGCAGCCGTCCGGGCGGCCGTCCGGGCGGCGGCCTTGCCGGCTGCTGCTCTGCCGCCGGCATGGTGGGCCGCGGCGAGGCCGGGTGTGTGCGGGCTGGTGCGCGGGCTGGTGCTTCTCGGCGGCCAGCCCGTCCGACGAGGCCAAGCTGCCGGTCGTGCGGCTCTGCTGGCTGGCCTAGCCGTCGGCCCCGCTGGCTGGCTTAGCCTTCGCCCCCTTTCTTTGTTTATATTCTACTTTGGCGGTGCGTTTGTTTCCTCTGCCCACGTTGGGTAGTCATTTGTTTGGTTCTGTCTCTTCTTTGTCTCTCCTTTGTTTTTATTCGGCCATTCTGGGGCAGCACACGTTCAAGCACCGGCGTAATCATAATGATGGGAATGAGGCCGAGGTCTCGTGATAGCATGTTTTGGTCACCCAGGCAAGGCAAAAAAAATTATACCGCATCCCAACCAAGCTCCCACCCACAGCCAAGCTCCCAGGCTCCACCCCCTGACATTACAGCGAGCGCGCGCCCTACCGCTTGCCCTTGGCCTTGGCCTTGCCCTTTTTCTGCGCGGCCACGTCGGCGGCGCTGTAGCGGCTGCCGTCATCGTCGAAGACGGCCGGATCGCCGCGCTCGCCGTGGCCCATGAAGGCGTGGGGGTCGGCGAGGTCGGCGGGGCGCTGCTCGTGGGCGGCGGCCCCGGCAGGAGCCCCCGGATTCTTGCTAAAAATCTTGATGGGGTCGCGGCCGGCGCCGCCGCCGGGGACGTTTGTGATCTCGACGCGGTTGAGGGCGCTGAGGAGGGTGCGCTCGCGGACGAGGCCGCGGCGGTGGACGGCGAGGCTGGCGACGCCGCCGACGAGGCCGTCGGTGCTGTCGGAGACGCTGGCGGGGGCGGCCTCCTGCATCCAGGGGTGGGCGAGGCACTGCTCGATGGTGAAGCGGCGGGCGGGGTCGACGACGAGCATGGAGTCGATGAGGTCGACTGGGGGTCAGCCAGGTTGTCCGAGACAGGCAGACAGACAGACAGAGGAGAGACTTACGCGCCGGATCGCCGACCGAGTCCCAGTAAGGCGAGGGAAAGGAGAAGCGGCCGCTGCGGATCTGCTGGGACATGGTGTAGGGAAAGTCGGGGGAGCGCAGCTCGTCGGAAAAGGGGGGGAAGCCGCACAGGCAGATGTAGAGGACGACGCCGAGGGACCAGACGTCGACGGCCTTGGTGTACTTGCGGTGGCGGCCGTCGGCGAGGATCTCGGGGGCGACGTAGCTGGGCGTGCCGCACAGCGTCGTGGTGAAGGACTCCTCGCCGATGATCTTGGCCAGGCCAAAGTCGGCCAGCTTGACGTGCAGGTCGCGGTCGACGAGCAGGATGTTCTCGGGCTTGATGTCGCGGTGGACAATGTTGCGTTCGTGCTGGCCGTTAGCGGGAGAGCAGGAAACAAGACAGGAAACAAAACAAGGGACAGAGAACCCACCAGATATTGAACCCCCGCAAACAGCTGGCGGAAGAGGCGCCGCGTGTCGTGCTCGCTCAGCTTCTGGTGCAGGACAATGTAGTTAAACAGCTCGCCCTCGGGCGCCAGCTCGAGCACCAGGTAGACGGCGTTCTTCTCGCTGAACGTGTCCTTGAGGCACAGCACGTTGGGGTGGCTGACGCCCATCAGCACGGCAATCTCCTGCTGCAGGCCCTCCGTCTTGGAGCGGTCGTCGAGCCCCGGCGTCTTGGAAAAGATCTTGACGGCGTAGCGCTGGCCCGTCGCGCGCTCCACGCACAGGTACACCTCGGCAAAGTGGCCCTTGCCCAGGCGGTTCTGCAGCGAGTACTGCTGGTGGAAGCCGCTCGTCGTCCGGCTCTTGGGGTAGCGGAACACGAAGCGCGCCCGGTCCAGCACCGCGATCTCGTCCTTCTCCTGCAGCTCGCGCCGCTGGTTGCGGCCCACCAGCGCGTCGTTGACAAACGTGCCGTTGCTCGACAGGTCCTCCAGCACCGCCACCGTGTCGTGGCCCTTGTGCTCCGCAAAGATGAGGCAGTGCCGGTTCGACACGATCGGGTCGTCCACCACCAGGTCGCACTCGGGGTGCCGCCCTATTAAGTAGCCGCGGGACGCGGGCGGGTCGCTGGACGCGGACTTGGCCCCCTTCTTCGTGCCCTTCTTCTTGCTGCTGCCTGCTGCGCCCGCCTCCTCCGGACAGGCGCCGCGGCGCTTCATCACGATGCTGCGGCTGCCGTAGCGCGCCTCCAGCGGGAACAGGTAGCCCCAGACGCCCTCCTGCACCTCGTCCTTGACCTCGTCCGACAGCGCCGCGTTGGGGTCCACCAGCTGCGACGGCATCGCCTGCGTGTCCTGCGGCGGCGACGAGGCCGAGGCCGAGGCCGAGGCCAAGGCCAGGGCGCCCGCCGGCTCCTCCGCCCGCGGCACCACCTGGCTCGGCCGCCCGCCCGGCGGCGTCGCCGTCGTCTCCTTGTTGCGGCGCGCCTCGTCGCCGCCGTCGTCGTCGTCGGCAAACGTCAGCGGCGTCGGCAGCTGGTGCGGCTGCCGGGCCGCCGGCGTGCGCGGCGACGCGACCTCGGTGGCCACGCTGGTCTCGGGGTCGGCGGCGCGCTGCGACGACAGGCGCTCCGAGCGCCGCGGTTTCTTGGCGTCGCCATCGCCGTCGGCCGAGTGCTGGCAGAGCAGACGCGTGAGCAGAGCAAGCATGGTGCGGGCCAAACCAGAAAGGCAGAGGGGGGGGGGGAGAAAGACGCCAGAACGAGGGGAGGACGTACGCGAGGCCGCTTCAGATGGCTGCCCTCGTTGCGCACCATGGTGAGCAGCTCGCCCTGTCAGCGGACCGGTCGGCAATGTGCGGCAGACGGCACGGGACCCGAGGACGAGAAAAAAAAGCGGCAGGCTAAAGGCGGCAGATGACTCGATGACGAACGTGAGACAGGCCGACAGGCGGGAACACGAAATATATGCAGAATAAGGATACACTGGAGTCGCCGGGCGTCGAAACAAAGGCGAACAGCAGTTAGCGGACAGCGGACAGCGACAGCGGCAGCGACAGCAGAGGTGGAGCGGCGGCGGAGGAGCGGCGGAGGAGCGGCGGAGGAGCGCCAGGGGGTCATCGAGCCGCGACGAGGTTCACCGAGTGGGTCCGAGGTCTGCCTGGCGACGCGCCAGGGGCTGTGCCATTGGTGGGCGTGGTAGGCGCGGCTGCTGACTCATCCGCCACGACGCTCGTCAAGAGGTTTACTGTATTTATTTTATACATTTATTTACAGGCAACGCAGACATGCTGGCCTTCAAAGCGGCCCGTCAGATGCTGTCAGGTGCCGTCGGATGGCCGTCGATGGCCTTCGATGGCCGTCGATGGCCGTCGGATAGCCAGTCGGGCGTTCGCAGCGGCCCGTCGCGCGGCCGCGTGCCGTGGCGCGGCAGGTCATGGGGAGGCCGCGGCCATCGAAGAGTCATGGGTAGCCTATTGCGAGGCATCAAGCATAGGACGGACGAACGAGAGCAGCTGTATCATTGTTCGCCCAAAAAATGCAGAAGAGCAGACGAACAAGCGCCCATAATCACGTGACTATCATCACCTGACCCCATCACATGACCCAACCCCACGGCAAAATCGTTCTGCCGTTCACCGCCCTTGCTACCACGTGACATCCCACGCAGCCCACGAAAAAATCGAGGCCAAAGGGGGGGGGGCATCGCGAAAAAACCAGCGCGGCGACGACACACGAGACGACCACTTTCGCTTTTCCTCTGAAGCTGCGACAACATGGCTGCTCTGACAACAGCGGCTCCGGCAGCGGCCCAGGGCCCGGCGACCACTACGACGGCGACGACGACGACGGCGACGACGCCCGGCAGCAGCGCGACGACGCCGAGCACGGCGTCGGGGCGGCCGCGGCTGGTGTTTGTGGACGGGACGTTTGCGGAGCTGGTGCAGGAGCTGGCGGACTACCTGCAGATCGGGGAGGAGGTGCAGCAGCTGCTGGCGTCGTCGCCGGGGGGCGCGGCGGGGGCGGAGGCGGCGCTGGGCAAGGTGGTGGAGGCGTCGGGGGCGCTCAACGGGGCGCCGGAGAAGGAGTTCACGGGGGCGTACAACCTGCTGATCCACCTGGCGGTCAACGAGAGCAAGGACCCGAGCCCGTACCTGCGGACCATCTGCCAGAACCTGCTGCGGCCGGTGACGTCGTCGCCGGTCAACGGCGTGGCGCTGGCGCTCAACGCGCTGCAGGCCGTCTTCAACCTGCTGCCGCCGACGAACCCGCTGCGCTACAACGTCTTCATGTCCATCCTGCGCTTCCTGCGCAGCCACGGGCTCTACGACAACCTGCGCGCCACGCTGCCCCAGCTGCCCGCCTGGCTGCAGGACTGGGACGTCAGCGAGGAGGCCCAGCGCAAGCTCTACCTCGAGGTGGTGGCCTTTGCCGGCGAGCAGGGGGATGCAGAGTGCGTTTTTTTTTTGTTTTGTTTTTCTTCGTGTGTGCGCGTGTGCGATGCGAGACTGACGGCTTCCAGGGAATCCTACCAGTACCTCCTCAAGGCGCTGCGGACGTTTGACGCGGGCGACGAGGCCGAGGTCAAGTCCAAGGAGGCGGAGCAGCTGTCGCTGCGGGCGGTGCGGCTGGCGCTGCTGTCGGGGCGGCACTTTGACTTCCAGGACCTGCGCGGGCTGCCGACGGTGCAGGCGCTGGGCGACTCGCACCCCGTGTACGCGCAGCTGCTGGACATCTTCACGGAGCAGGACCTGGAGGACTACCACGACTTCCGCGAGGAGCACGCGGGCTGGATCGAGCAGGAGGGCCTCGACGCGGACACGCTGC
The DNA here is from genome assembly GCA_019925495.1 of Ophiostoma fasciatum. Classification (NCBI taxonomy): domain Eukaryota; kingdom Fungi; phylum Ascomycota; class Sordariomycetes; order Ophiostomatales; family Ophiostomataceae; genus Ophiostoma; species Ophiostoma fasciatum. The sequence continues at coordinate 151,702 of JADHKM010000007.1, read as the reverse complement.
AGCGCAAGATGCGCCTGCTGACCTTTACCAGCCTGGCCGCCTCCACGCAGGGCCGCCAGATCGCCTACGACCGCATCGCGCACGCGCTGCAGATCCCCGTCGCCGACGTCGAGGTCTGGGCCATTGACGTCATCCGCGCCGGCCTCGTCGAGGGCAAGCTGTCCCAGCAGCAGGGCGTCTTCCTCGTCCACCGCACCACCTACCGCGTCTTTGGCGAGAAGCAGTGGCGCGAGCTCGGCACCCGCCTCGACCAGTGGCGCGGCAGCCTCCGCAGCGTCCTCGGCGTCCTCCGCCGCCAGCAGGCCGAGGCCCTCGCCCAGCGCGAGCGCGACGCCCAGGAGCTCGAGCGCAAGCTCGCCGGCGCCGGCCTCGACGGCGGGGCCGGCGGCGGCGGCGGCGGTGGTGGTGGCTACGGCGGCCAGCGCCGGGGGGCTGCGGCGGCGGGCGGCGCGCGCGGAGGAGGCTACCAGCCGCGCCCGCAGCAACAACCGCGCCCGCCGCGCAACGACAACGACGACTAAAAAAGTTGCTGCTTTTCGTTTTGCTTTTCTTCGTGTTGCCGCTCGGTGTGGCCATCCGGCAGGCCAACTGGCTGGGTTCGACAGGGCAGGTATGGAGCAATAAGAGTACCGAGTCTACTGATGCTATGGAAGTATGTGTAGAATGTCCGTAGGGTGTCTGAATGGAGAGGCTATGCCAGGTTATGCCAGGCTACGCCAGGTTACGCCACTCGCCGCTACGCCAGCGACAGGCGCTCGCCCAGCTTCTTCTGCGTCGCGGCAAAGACGGCGTCGGGCGAAGCGGTGGCGTCGATCTTGACGACGCGGCCCTGCTGCTCGTAGGCGTCGACGACGGGCATGCTGGTCTCGACAAAGGTGCGGAAGCGCTTGCGGATGGAGGCGGCGTTGTCGTCGGCGCGCCCCGACGTCTTGCCGCGCTCCAGCAGCCGGCGCTCCAGCTCCGCCTCGGGGCAGTCGTAGAAGAGCACCAGCTGCGCCGGGCACACGGCCTGCTCAAACGCCAGCGCCTGGTCCATCTTGCGCGGGAAGCCGTCGATCAGGAAGCGGTGGGGCTTCGCCGCGCCGCCGCCGCTGCCGCCGCTCTTCGCAATCGTCTCCGCCATGGCGTTCTCCAGCAGCTTCACCGTCACCTCCATCGGCACGATGGCGCCGTCGCGGATGCAGTCCCGGATCAGCTGCCCAAACGCCGACCCCGGCCGGTCCTGCTCCGCCCGCAGCAGGTCGCCCGCCGACAGGTGCGTGAACCCGTACGCCTCCACCAGCCGCGCGCACTGCGTGCCCTTGCCCGCGCCCGGCCCGCCCAGCACAAACACCACCGTCACCTCGTCGGGGGAGAAGGTCGGCTTGGTCGTGGCAGTGGAAGTGGCGGTGGCAGTGGCAGTAGCAGCGCCGGCCGCACCCGCGCCCGTCTTGTCCGCGTTGCCTGGACGTCAGCTTGGCCGGAAAAAAGCACAGCAGAGACAGCACGTACCCTTGTTGCGCTGCTTCACCATCAGGATGTAGCTGCCCGACCCGAGAGCCATCAGCAGGAGGAACGGCCAGAACTTGATGTTGTTCGACTTGGGCGGCGGCGGCGGCGGCGGCGGCGGAGGAGGAGGAGGAGGAGGCGGAGGTGGACTGCCGCTCGAGGCAAAGCGACGAGGCACGAGCACGCCGCGAGGCGAGAAAGCGCCCACGCGCCCAGACGGCCCAGCGCGGGCAAACACGCCGACGGCGGCGCGTGACGGCGCAGCGCCGCGGCTAGGCAGCTGCCGGAGCAGCGCGCGGGGAAGCGTGGCCATGTGTCGGGAGGCTCGCGTCGCTGACTTTGGATTGTTGAGCTGCCGAGCTGCTCTGCCGACTGCTGACTGCTGACTGCTGACTGCTGTCTGCTGATGGCAGACTGCTGACCTGACCTGCCGTGTCCGAGTTCCTAGGCGGCGTCGTCTCGTGCGACCAACAGCCTCGAAGCGTGCAGCTGGCGACAGAGTTGGTGGTCGGTTGTTGATGCCAGGTCTTTAATTAAACTAGCTGCCGAAATCAGACGTTCAGGGGCGTCACGTGATGGGCAGCACACGCCAAAATAGGGACAGGTTCTTTCAAATGCATACGGAGTAAGATACATATTCATTCTCAGCTCCCATTAACACCTATCATGTACAGATCTCCACAACGCCTGGTATATCCCAAGACTCAGCTCTGCTGAACAGAATTGAGACAAAAGAAAGAAGAAAGAGCGGAAGAAGGAAAGCGAAAGAAGGAAAACAGGGCCGACCGCCAGGTCACGTGCGCGCTCACCGCGGGCTGCGGATCGCCGCGTCCGCGTACGCCCCCGGGATGGGCACCGCCGCGTACTGCACCTCGCCCGGCGCCACCGGCGCGTGCTCCTGGAAGGTCGTTGCGGGCGCCGCCGGCGGCGGCGGCGGCGAGGGTGTCGACCGCGCGGCAGCCGAGGCCGCGGCCGTGAAGCCGGCCGGGCTCAGCTTGGGCGTGGCCGAGGGCGCCTTGGCCGGCGGCGGCTGCAGCTTGAACGAGGGCGACGCCGACGCCGACGCCGGCCCGCCCGCAGCGGCCGTGCGCGCAAAGGCCGACGGCGGCTCGACCAGGTTGCGGCCGCCCGGCGTAAAGGGCGTGGCGCCCTCCTCCTCGACGTCGCCGAGCGAGCGGTAGGCCTGGGGCGGGAAGCGCGGCGACAGGGCGTACTGCGAAAAGGACGGCGACTTGGGCCCGAAGCCCGGCGTGTTGGGCGCCGACTGCGACCGCAGCTGCGCCAGGTACAGGTCGGACCGGGCCTTGTCGCGCAGGTCCATGGACTTGTGCAGCTTGCGCTTCGAGTAGTAGCGGTAGAAGACGACGCTGTACAGCGTGATGCTGATGACCTCGACCACGATCTCGATGATGATGCAGATGAGGGACCAGCTCTGGTCTTTGTCAGTGTCGGTCGCCAGGTCGGGCGGGGAGGAGAAGACCTACCTGCAGACGGCACACCAGCGCGTAGTCGACCTTGTCCGAGAACACCTCGGCGCGCTTGTTCTGCACGCACGACCACCCCCACATGTCCTTGTTGTTGCTGTTGTTGTGCGAGAACTGCAGCACGCCCGCCGCCACCGCCCACATGGTCATGCTGGCAATGAACCAGCCCACGGCAAACAGCGTGTAGTACACCGACACCTTCTCCGCCCGCCGGTGGCCGCCGCGGCAGTAGCCGATGAAGACCAGGATCGAGATGGTCAGCGACACGCACGCCGCCCCCAGCACCACCTTTTGCGGCCACGACTTGGTGTTGGTCGCCCACGGCGGGAAGTTGCTCTCTGCCGGCAGGTTCTTGGTCGCGTTGAAAATGGTAAACGACGCCGACAGCATCGACAGCACGATCAGGCTGCAGCTGAAGTTGACGCCCCGCAGCGCAAACTTGGCCATGCGCACGCGCGTTTTGATTTTCTGCTGGTCAGCGGGTCGCCCGTCCCGTCAGTGTCGAGTCCGCCGCGAGTCCACCTACCAGGTCGCGCGCCTGCTCCTTGTCCGTCTGCGCCTCCTGCTTCTCCAGCATCTGCTCCTCGCGGAACGTCGGGCTCAGCGGGTTGTCAAAGCGCCGCCCCGGCGTGCCCGGCACTTTCATGGCGCTCTTGAGCGGCGACCGCGGCGTCATCGGCACCGGCCCGGCGTCGCCCTCGTCCCGGTTGCCGCCAATGTAGCCAAAGCCCACGTCGCCCGGCGCCGCCGCCGCGCGAGTGCTGCCCTCCCCCGGGTCGGCAAACGGCGACGTGCCGTTCACGGGCGAGTGGATCGTCGTGGCCTCGGCAAAGCGCGGCGTCCGCGGCTGCTTGAGCGACTCCGTCGACGAGCTGCTCGACGACGACACCGAGCTGCTCAGCTTGAGCGCCGACGGCCGTTTTTTCTCGTCCGGAGACATGGTGGTGTGAATGTGCAGGCGAGAAGAACGAGACGAGAAGCTGTGTGCAAAGTATACACGAAGACAGACAGACAGACAGAAAACAGGGAAAACGAAGAAAGATCAACAGAGGCCAGCTGTCGAACGAAGAGAGAAAATAAAGAAAGAAAGCGCTCGACCGAGAAAGAAGGCCCTGAGAGGCGGGTGCAGGCTATTTTGAATGTGTGGCCGACGAGAGGAGGGCGGCAGCCGTCTGTCCGCGGGAACGGCGGTGGGTGGGGAGCAGATGGGGGGGGGGAGGAGGGAACCGTCGTGCACATGCGACCAGGGTCTGTTAAGCGTCCGACGAGCCGGCCGCGCGCTGTGATAGGACCGAGGCGCCCAGAGCTCGCCAATAGTGTTGGCCGTCCTTAGACGCCCGCCCTGATGCAGTTCCTGTCGGTGGTGGCGCCGGCCTGGGCGTCTAACCAGTGGCCGGCGCGAGGAGAGATGAGAGGACGGGATTTGTGCCAGGACTCGACAAAGTTGCAGCAAGAGATGAGGGCGAGGGCGAGGGTGAGAGGAGAGACGGGCAGAGGGTGAGCCGAGCACTCGAGTCCGCAGGCTAGCCGTCCTGACGCAAGCCACAGCGTGCCTCTGCTCCCTCCGGGTGCACCAGCGAGCGCGGCGCACAGAACGCCTGCCCGTTGGCTCTTGGCACCGGCCCAGCCTGGGCGCCACCCAGCCTGGGCACCGCTCTGTCCGGAGCATTCCTCTCCCCTCCCCTCTGCGGAGGCCGCACGGCGTCGCAGTCGTCCCGCCTCGCAGCCAAGACGAGCGATGCGCGGGCGGCATGGGTGGTCAGAAGAGATGGCGCCCAACGCCGTGCTGTGGTTGGGCAGGCGGCGGCCCACCCGGCCCTACCCTGGCTCGCTGCCGCCGCCCGGGCCCACATCCGCCCACACCCTGGCTGCAGCGTCGACGCTCGGCCTGCGCGCTGCCCGCTCTGATAGGTGCGCCGCCGGATGGCCAGGGGTCGCCCGCCCGCCCGCCCCAGCCAATGGGACGTGCAGCTGGCGTGACCGCCGCCCGCCGTCGTGCAGGTGGGCGGCAAGAGGGCTGGGCGCAGGCGGGCAGGCGGGCGGTTGGCGGGCGCGGTTGGCGCGGGCGCTCTGCTGGCCTGAAACCGGGCCGCATTAGCCTCGAGATATCTGCTCGTCTGTGTCGTGGTCTCGGCGGCACAAGGGAACTCGAGGGCGCCCTCCTCTGTCGCCCCCTCTGTCGCCCTCCTCTGTCGCCCTCTGTCACCCTCCTCCACCACCCTCCGTCTTTGTGCGTTCTTTTTTTAGCCCGTCACGCCGCCAGCGCCCGTGTGACCGATCCCGCGCGCCTCCGACTGGCCGCGGGCGTGGAGGACGGAGAGACTGAGACTGGACGCCGGCGTCTCCACGGCGCACTGCATCTTTTTTGCTTCCACGGCAGCGTCGCCCGTGTCTCCTTCTCGGACCCGTAGAAGGCGGAGCGTCGCGCCGTCGTCGCTCCCATCGTCGCGCCGTCGTCATCGCGCCGTTGTCGTCGCCGCCGCGAGAGGATCCGTCGCCGATCACACCATGACGTTCTGTCGTCTGCCGCTGTCCCCTGTCGCCTCTCCCCAGCCGCCTGCCGCCCGCCGCCTGCCGCCTGCCGCCTGCCACCTGCCCCCTGCACGGGCCTGTTTTGTTTCGTGCCTTCTTCTCGCAAGCGCTGACGGCAGCTGCGGAAGGAGCAAGCCACGCACGCACCACCGCAGCGCCTCGCCTTCCTCTTCTGTCCCCCCATCCGGTGTCCGGCGTGCGCGTCCTCGGCGTCCTCTGTGGTCGTACTCCGTACTCCGTAGTGCTGATGGCCGTCAGACCGCATCGGCGTGTTCGCCCACGCTCCACGCCGTCCGGCTCCGGCCATACAAAGCCAACGGGTCCAGAGGAACTCGGAGTTCACAACTCCATCGCACCTTCCGTCTCGAGTGACGGAAACGAGGTCTTGTCACGTGATCTACATTGACCGCGCAAGTAAGCAGCATATCTTACAGCCGGGGAAGGCGATGGCCCGTCGACCCGGCGAGATCCTGCCCGCGTGCAGAAGCTGGTGCTGCTGTCGGTGCTATCGCCGCGCATCGACCGACAGCCGGGCAGGTCATCGTACTGTTCACGTTCGGATGCAGTCGTGTATGTCGAGCTGTGTGTCGAGCGAAGATGGCATGTCACGTGACCCAGAACAGCCGCTCTACAGCACGTCTGCGAGACCGATGCGAGAGGAAAAGTAAAAGAAGGATAACAAAAAGGAATACAAATATTCCATGATCATGGCGAGAGCAGCTCGACTGATCACCAAAAGCGGCCATCCAGCTACAGAGTATCTTTACAAGTACAAATACCATACTGCTCACAGTCCGAAAATGGACTAGCGTGAACCGCATCGCCGCAACCCCACCATCGCAGCACACGAATTTTTTACCTGCGAACAAAAATCCAAAAACACGGCTGAACGACCATCACGACCTCTCGACACAGCCTCGCCACCAGAACGCGATCGTCTCGTCGTCTTGCCCGACCGGACTACAACACTGCTAGGCCGGGACAGCTCCTACCATTTCTGTGCCGACTTTCCCCTCCCTCTTTCTCCCGTCTCCTCTCCCGTCTTCGTCTTCGTCTGTCAACCCGCCTTGCGCTCGCGATGGCGTCCAACGGGGACAAGTACGACCCGGTGGAGTCTGACTCGGACTCGGGCCCCGGGTCGCCCGGGCTGGACCCGCAGGAGGGCTCGGACGACGAGATCGCAGAGAAGCCGCTCAAGTCGGCGCTGAAGCAGACGGCGGCGGCGGCGGCGGCGGCGGAGGCGCTGGCCAACAAGCCGTATCTGCCACCACAGACGGACCCCAAGGACCTGGACGTGAGCACGCTGTCGCCGCTGACGCCCGAGATCATTGCGCGGCAAGCGACGATCAACATCGGGACGATCGGGCACGTGGCGCACGGCAAGTCGACGGTGGTCAAGGCGATCTCGGGGGTGCAGACGATTCGGTTCAAGAACGAGCTGATCCGCAACATCACGATCAAGCTGGGGTACGCCAACGCCAAGATCTACCAGTGCGACAACGCGGCGTGCCCGCGGCCGACGTGCTACCGCAGCTACAAGAGCGACAAGGAGGTGGACCCGCCGTGCGAGCGCGAGGGCTGCGGCGGCACGTACCGGCTGCTGCGGCACGTGTCGTTTGTGGACTGCCCCGGGCACGACATCCTGATGAGCACGATGCTGTCGGGCGCGGCCGTCATGGACGCGGCGCTGCTGCTGATCGCGGGCAACGAGACGTGCCCGCAGCCGCAGACGTCGGAGCACCTGGCGGCGATCCAGATCATGAAGCTGGACAAGGTCATCATCCTGCAGAACAAGGTGGACCTGATGCGGGAGGAGACGGCGCAGCAGCACCACGAGTCGATCCTCAAGTTCATCCGCGGCACGGTGGCGGCCAAGTCGCCCATCGTGCCCATCTCGGCGCAGCTCAAGATCAACATTGACGCGGTGCTGGACAACCTGGTCAACAGCATCCCGGTGCCGCCGCGCGACTTCTCGGTGGACCCGCAGATGATTGTGATCCGCTCCTTTGACGTCAACAAGCCGGGCGCCGAGGTGGACGAGCTCAAGGGCGGCGTGGCCGGCGGCAGCATCCTGCACGGCGTGCTCAAGCTGGGCGACGAGATCGAGATCCGCCCGGGGCTGGTGACGCGCGACGAGGCCGGCGCGCTGCACTGCACGCCCATCTTCAGCCGCATCGTCTCGCTCAACTCCGAGTCCAACGACCTCAAGTACGCCGTGCCCGGCGGGCTCATCGGCGTCGGCACCCACATCGACCCCACGCTGTGCCGCGCCGACCGCCTCGTCGGCTTCGTGCTCGGCCTCAAGGGCCGCCTGCCCGACATCTACAGCGAGATCGAGGTCAACTTCTACCTGCTGCGCCGCCTGCTCGGCGTGCGCACCGCCGACGGCAAGCAGGCCAAGGTCGAGAAGCTGGCCAAGAACGAGGCCATCATGGTCAACATTGGCTCCACCTCCACCGGCGCCAAGGTCGCCGCCATCAAGAACGACGCCGCCAAGCTCGTCCTCACCAGCCCCACCTGCACCAACGTCGGCGAGAAGGTCGCCCTGTCCCGCCGCATCGACAAGCACTGGCGCCTGATCGGCTGGGCCACCATTACGGCGTATGTTGCTGTCCTGCTGTCTGCTGCCCTGCTGTTCCGGCGTGCTAACCGTTCACAGGGGCGTTGTGTTGGAGCCGACCATGCCGTAGAGACGAGAGGCGGGGACGTGGTCCGAAGCCGCTGGGTGCTTCCATACAGAAACTGTATACAGACCATTGATCACCATGGGTATTCTCTGTAGTCACGTGATACTTCCTCCTCCTCCTCCTCCTCCTCCTCCTCCCCTTACTCCCTACTTCCTCGTCTTGCGCGCGTGGGCCACCAGGCTCTCGATGACGCCCTCAAACGCCTCGCGGTCGCCAATCTTCTCGTCCGTGCGCTTGGTCCAGTAGTCCAGCACCTCCTGCGCGGCGCCCTCGAGCGCCTGCAGCCGCGCCACGTGCGCCCGCAGCTCCTCGTCCGTCATGCCGTCGAGCGCCGCGTCCGTGGTGCGGCACAGCTGCTGCGCCGCCACCAGGTCCAGGTCCGGCGGCGGCGGCGGGCCCTTGCGCTTGCGCGACGACGACGAGGCGGACGCCGGCGCCGGCCGGCCCTGCGAGTCGACGCTCGAGCTGGAGCCGTTGGCGCCGGACTGCTTCAGGCGCGCCACGCTGTGGCGGGAGCCGGCGGCGCCAGCGCCAGCGCCAGCGCCAGCCGTAGAGGCGGAGGGAGCCGCGCCGTCCTTGGGCCCCCGGCTGTCGGTCGACGCGCGCGGCGACAGCACCGACGGCAGCACCAGCTTCTTCTGCTTGGACGCGGGCAGGATCTCGTCGAGGTCGACGGGCACGCCCAGGCTGACGAGGAAGAGGCGGCGGATGCGGCTGCGGATCCAGTCGGGCGGCTGCAGCGGCGGCGGCGCCACCAGCTGCGCCCACAGCGAGGCGCTGCGCGACGTCAGGAAGACGCCGCCGCCGCTGGTGCTGCCGTTGCTCAGTTCGGCGGGCGGCGGCAGCGCGTCGTCGTCCTCCGCCTGGTAGAGCCCGTTCAGGTACGGCGCGGCCGTCTGCACAATGTCGTCGGCGTCGCGGCCCTCCCAGTCGGGCACGGGGAACGGCAGCTGGGCGGCGGAAGGGGCCGGCGCCGGCGGCGGCGGTGGTTGGGGCTCCTGCGGCGGCGGTGCCTCTTGGAAGCCGTCGTCAAAGTCGCCAAAGTCGTCGTCGCCGTTGCCATCCACGGCACCGCCCTCCTCGAACTCGTCAAAGTCGTCGCCAAAGTCGTCGTTTTCGTTGTCCTCGTCGTCCTCGTTGTCCTCCGCAGGGGCCAGCTCTGGTATTGGATCTATGGTGTTAACAACAGACCCAGTCGCCAGAAATCACTACCCGTCTACACGGTCGTACCATGCGCGCCTGTGCTGCCTGTGCTGCCGCCGCCGCCGCCGCCGCCGCCGATGCCGCCATCCAGCGTCCCGTCCGCCTTCACAATCACGTCCGGCAGGGGGTCCGACGCGTGCTTGGGCGTCCCGCCAGGCGTGCGGACGCCGGCGTCGTCTGCCGCCTCCTCCAGCACCGTCGTGGGGACGGGCTGGCTGGGCGTGACAGGCCGTGCGGGCTGCGTCTCCTCGGCCCCCCCGTCCGCGACCACGGCAATCTCGTCGGGCGCCGCGTCGCCCTCCCGCAGCCGGTAGGCCTCGGTGCCCGGGACCTCGCCGTACGACGGCTCGTCGCTGACCTTTTCCACGCGCGTGCGCGGGATGGGCGACGCCCGCGACGACGACTCGGCCGGCCCCGAGTGCGCGTCGGAAAAGTGGTCGTCGGAGTCGGAGTCTGCTCGTCGGTCAGCCGCCCGTCAGCCGCCCGTCCGCCGCCGCCGCCGTCGTTCCGCCGCTGCCAACCTACCCAGCTCGTGCGCGCCCGGGTCTTCCGTGCCGGTGCGCTCCGGCGGCGACAAGCTGTTCCGCCGGCTGGCCATGGCACAACGTCCAGCGGTGTGCTCGGGAGAGGGGAGGAGAGAAGAAGAGGGGAAGGAGAACAAGATGAGAAAGAGAGAAGAACGAGAAGACGAGAAGAATGCAACGTCAAGCGCGCAACGCACAACGCAAATGCAGACAAGGTCGCTGGGACGACCGTCGAGGGCGCGGTGTCTCGAAACACGTCCGTGTCCAGAAGCAGCGTGCGGTGTCGATGTCGAGCTGGCCTCACGTTGTGGAGAGAGCACAAGTATGCTTATGCCTATATTTAGTGGAGGCTCACGCTCCTCCTGACCGCCCGATTCGGATTAGGTAATAAAAGCGGGCCTGGTGCGCTGGGCGCCAGGGCAGCTCTGGGCGCGTTTTGAACGTTTTCTGCGTGTCCCTTTTTTGTTGTTGGTCTGAACGAACGTGAAGCGAAGCTCTCGACGGCCTTCTTCCGCCACAGAAACGTACGGTCGTCTCGAGCGGTCCCGTCTGTCTTTCTCGTCAGCGATCCGTTCCTGTCGCGTTGCCTCCCGTCGACCGCGTTTGCTTCTTCGATCTTTTCGATCCCCTCGATCGCAAAGCAAAGCGACGAAAGCGACGAAAGCGACAAAAGCGACAAAAGCTACAACCGCTTTCTCTCTCGACATGGCCTTCAGCTTCGGCACGCCGTCGTCGACGGCCGGGTCGTCGGCGCCCGCCACCACGGCGCCGTCTCTCTTTGGCGGCGCCGGCGCCTCGAGCACGACGCCGTCGTTTTCCTTTGGCAGCACGACGTCTGCGGCCCCGGCATCGACAACGACGACGGCGACGACAGGCGGTGGCGGCGGCCTGTTTGGCGGCTTGGGCACGTCGACGACGACCCCGGCAGCCGGAAAGTCGCTGTTTGGTGCCGCCTCGACGGGCGGCGGCGGCGGCGGCGGCGGTCTCTTTGGCAGCAGCAACAGCACCCCGTCGACGTCGACGCCGAGCTTGTTCGGCGCCGCTGCGGCTTCCAACAAGACGCCAGCCACGACGTCGGCTGGCGGCGGCGGCTTCAGCTTCGCCGCAGCCACCACGACGTCGGCGCCGGCCTCGGGCAGCTCGTTCCTGACGGCGGGCGGCGCCGGCGGCGCGGCGGCCTCGACGCCCAGCTTTGGCGGGTTCAACCTCGGCGGCGGCGCCAAGCCGGCTGCCACGACGACCGCCTCGACCGGCGGCAGTCTTTTTGGCACGGCCGGGGCGGCCACGCCGGCGAAGCCCTTGTTTAGCGGACTCGGGTCCACGACGCCGGCGGGCGCGCCACCGACCGGCACCAAGCCGGCCGGCTCCAGCCTGTTTGGCGGCGCGGGCGCGCAGACGACGTCCGCCGCGGCCGGTGCCTCCTCTGCACCGAGCCTGTTCGGTGCGGCGGCGGCAACCCAGCCGTCCACTGCCGCCACCACCAGTGCGGCGGCCCAGCCGTCCACCTCGACCACGGCACCCGCCCCGTCTCTGTTTGGCAGCAAGCCCGCGACATCGACGACGGCAGCCCCCGCGGCCGGCGGCCTGTTCGGACTGGCGGCGACGCCCAGCACGTCCACCACTACCGCCGCCGCCGCCCCGAAGAGCAGCCTGTTCGGCGGTGCAGCCTCGACGCCGGCGACGACCGCCCCGGCCAGCGGTGGCCTGTTCGGCGGGGCAGCCTCGAAGCCGGCGACCACCGCCCCGGCCAGCGGTGGCCTGTTCGGAGGTGCTGCCTCGACGCCGGCGACGACCGCCCCGGCTAGCGGTGGCTTGTTCGGCGGTGCAGCCTCGAAGCCGGCGACCACCACGGCTACGACGTCGGCGCCCGCGGCAGGTGGGCTGTTTGGCCTGGGCAGCGCGGCGACGACGTCGGCGTCCACGCCGGCTGCCGGCACGACGACGACGACAGCGCCGGCCGCGTCGGCCGCGCCGGCCACCACGCCGTCTCTCTTTGGCAAGCCAGCCACGACGACGGCGTCGTCGGCGGCACCGGCGGCGCCCGCAGCCGCGACGGCGGGCGGCAGCAGCCTGTTTGGGGCCAAGCCGGCCACGACCACGGCGGCGGCTTCGACCACGGCACCGGCGACCACGGTGACGGGAACGGCAACGGCAACAGCAACGGCACCTGCAGTGGCAGCGGCAGCGACCTCGACGGCGACATCAGCCTCGACCGCCGCGCCGACCTCCTTTGGCAGCTCGACGGCGGGCCCCAAGTCGCAGCTGGCGCGGCTCAAGAACCGGACGATGGACGAGATCATTGGGCGGTGGGCGACGGACCTGGACAAGTACCAGAAGGAGTTCCAGGGGCAGGCGGCGCGGGTCAAGGAGTGGGACCAGACGCTGGTGGCGAACGGGGAAAAGATCCAGAAGCTGTACCTGGAGACGTACGAGGCGGAGCGGGCGAGCAACGAGATCGACCGGCAGCTGCAGTCGGTGGAGAGCCAGCAGGACGAGCTGGCGGCGTGGCTGGACCGGTACGAGCGCGAGGCGGAGGAGCTGCTGAGCCGGCAGAGCGGGCCGGGGGAGCAGCTGACGGGGCCGGACCAGGAGCGCGAGCGCACGTACAAGCTGGCGGAGCGCCTGATCGACCGCATGGAGGACATGACCAAGGACATGACCAAGATGATCAAGGAGATCAACGACATCTCGGGCAGCATGAGCAAGACGGGCAAGACGGACGATCCGGTGAGTCTCGTGTCTTCTTTTTGTCCCCTCTGCCCTCCTCTTCAGCTAACGTCCCTCCCAGCTCAGCCAGATTGTGCGCGTGCTCAACGGCCACCTGAGCCAGCTGCAGTGGATCGACACCCACGCGGCGGCGCTGCAGGCCAAGGTGGCGGCGGCCAAGAAGAGCGAGGCCGGCCTGGGCGGCGCGCACGCGGGGCTGGACAGCGACGCCGCCGACACCTTTTACCGGTCGTACATGGGGCGGCGGTAGGCGGTCGTCATGGGCATGGGTTCGGAGCTTGTTTCTCTTTTCTCGTTTCTCGTTTCTCTTTTCATTCGCGAGCTGTTCAAGATAGCGCGGCTGTACAACAACAACAACATGCATTCTGGCTACGGTCCTAGTTCTTCTCGCCGCCCTGCTCCTTGGTGAGCTCGTCGCTGCTGGTCAGCCCCCTGTTTCGCCTCACCACCGCGTGTGCGTGCGCGTGCCTGGTCGGAACCTACATGTGCTGGGCCAGCTGGTCCAGGTGCGCCTGCTGCTCGCGCAGCTTCTGCTTGAGCTGCAGCAGCTTCTCCTTCTCGCGCTGGCGGATGGCGTAGTCCTCGGACGCGCGCTCGCGGCGCTGGAACGCGTCCCTGTCTGGTCAGCTCTGGGCCTCGTGCTCCTCCTCCTCCCGCTCGCGATCCCACGTACGCCTGCCCCGTCTTGGGGGGCGCCCCGGTGTCGCCCTCGCCCATGCGGACGGCGCTGGTGGCAAATGTGCGGGCCGAGACGCTGCGCAGAGCAGCCGGACGGGCAACGGCGGTGAATTGGCGAAGCATGGTGGGCGGCGGCGGCGGGTGACGAAGAAACAACGGTGGGAAGAAGTCGGGAGGTCGGAAGTCGGGAGGTCGGAGGGGCGGCGTGAATGCACAAAGTTTACAAAGTTTATACGGGAGGGGGGGGGAGGTTTCTGTGTCGGCCCACGGTCGAAAAAGCACGCCTGATTGGTGCGGCTGCCCGGGACCAGGCAGCACCCCGCTCGGGTCAGGCCACAGGAGGCAGAGAAGGTGCTGGTGCTGCTGAGCGATTTAGGTCTGTGTGCCGTCACGTGTTTGGGCCGTCTGTGTTTTGGTCACGTGATTCTGGCGGGGCGCAGCGCCAGCGCGTCTGCACAAAAATGGGCGCCGCCTCAACGACAGGACGCTCCTCATCTCCGGCTCCCTGACGGTGGGACATTCTACGGAACGGAGTAATAAGTAAGTTGTATATTTACTGCTCCCTGGCTCTGGGGCCCGTTTAATTGCAAACAGGGCGACGAATCACGGCCCGCCAGCCAGGGCAAGGCAGGGCAGGGCAGGGCAAAGCAGGGCAGCTGGGCAACAGGCCAGCAGGGCAGCTGGCCAGCCGGACAGCCAGCCGTTGTGACGTTATCCGGCATTTGCCACGATTCGCCTTGCTGTCCTCATGCCTGAGCACAGCCACGCCGCCCCGCTGTAGTCACGTGACTTCTTGCCTGCGCGGTGGCCAGGAAGGTGCGTTTGGGGAGGGGGGGGGTCGAGAGAAAACGAGCGGGAGCAGGAAGAGAGACAGTAAATACATGCTTGTGTTTAATTTAGAGACGGCAGGCGACAGAACGGCAAGACGCGTCATGAGGCCATGCTCACCGCTCGTAACCGGCGCCTAGTCCAGCGCCTGCCCCCGTTCGCGCCTGCCCTGTTCGTCCCGGGCTGACCTGCGCCTGCCCCTGCGCCCACTGCCCACTGTCCGCTGCCCACTGCCCACCGCCCACCGCCCACCTTCGCTCCTTCCCCCCCCTCCTCCCCGCTCCCTCCCTCGCTCTCCCTCCCTCCTGCCGCTGCAAATCGCGTCAACCCACCAAACAGCACACCCCCCCCCCCCCCAATTTTACTGCCTCGTCCGCCCTATCTCCCCCCCTCTCTCTCTTTCTCTCTCTCTCCCCTTTTTCTTCATCCCCGATCCAAACCCAAAACACCACAAACCCCGCTGCCACAGCACAGCTTCTTCCACCGCTTCTTCCTGTCTTCGCCCACCCGACTTTTTTCGCCTTTCACCCTTTTCGCTTTCGTCCTCGTTTCGAGTCCCCAGGTACGTTTGTCGGTGTGCTGTCGTCCGTCTTGCTGAGCTGTTGCTGTGCTTGCGGGTGCTGTTTTTGTCTACCTGTCTCTGTCGCCTGCCTGTCTGCCAGTTTGGCCTGCCTACCTGTTTGCCTGATTTCCTGCCTATCTGTTTGTCTGCCTGTTTGCCTGCCTGTTTACCTGCCTGTTTGCCTGCCTGTTGCTTCGCGACCAACCGCGTCCGCGCGAGCCCAGACGCCGTCGACCGACCGCCACGCCTGTCCGGTCGCCGCATCGCCGTCCGCCGCTTCGCTCCGCGCCAATGGTCGGCCTGCCGCGTTGGGACATCGCCCTGCTCAGCAGATGGGCACGGAGGATCGTGCGGCGATGGACGGGCGTCGATGGGCGATGATGAGCGATGATGGGCGGCGGTGGGCAATGGCGGGCGACGGCGACGCGACGCTGAGGATCGACTGTGATTCTGCGCGGCCCGCCTCGCCTGCTTGGGCGTGCATCATCCGTTGTCAACGACAGCGGTCGAAAAGGCACCAACTCTGCTGCGCTTGGCGGCGGGCGGCTGCTGGGCTGCCTACTGGCGACGCCTGTGCGCCCGCTTGCTCGCCCGCTGGCGCTGGCGCGTGCCCCACCGCATCAGCAGCAGAAGCGGGGAGAGGCGCCTTTTTCTCGCAGCGTGTTTTCTGTCCTCCTTTTTGCCGAGATTGTGCTTGCCTGTGTTTTCATTTCTGTCATTTCTGTCTTTTCTGTCTTATCGCCTCGGTCTCTTTTTTTCTTCTTTTTTCTTAACCTCCCCGCTAACGCTCAGACCGCCACAATGGCTCACGAAGATGCCGTCTACCTCGCCAAGCTCGCCGAGCAGGCGGAGCGCTACGAGGGTAGGTTCGCGGCGTGCGCCCGCTCCCGCCCGCTCGCCGCTCCCCGCTGACCGGCGCCGCAGAGATGGTGGAGAACATGAAGGTGGTCGCGTCCAAGGACCAGGACCTCACGGTGGAGGAGCGGAACCTGCTGTCCGTGGCCTACAAGAACGTCATCGGCGCCCGCCGCGCGTCGTGGAGAATCGTCACGTCGATTGAGCAGAAGGAGGAGTCCAAGGGCAACAGCACGCAGGTGGCCCTGATCAAGGAGTACCGCCAGAAGATCGAGGCGGAGCTCGCCAACATCTGCGACGACATCCTGGGCGTGCTCGACGAGCACCTGATCCCGTCGGCCAAGACGGGCGAGTCCAAGGTGTTTTACCACAAGATGTGCGTCCGTCGGATTTCTGGCCCTCGACCGTTGTGGTGTTGTCTGATCCCCGGATCGATGGCTGACCCCCGCAGGAAGGGCGACTACCACCGCTACCTCGCCGAGTTTGCCGTGGGCGACCGCCGCAAGGACTCGGCCGACAAGTCGCTCGAGGCCTACAAGGCGGCCACCGAGGTGGCCCAGACGGACCTGCCGCCCACGCACCCCATCCGCCTGGGGCTGGCGCTGAACTTTTCCGTGTTCTACTACGAGATCCTCAACGCCCCGGACCAGGCCTGCCACCTGGCCAAGCAGGCGTTTGACGACGCGATTGCTGGTGGGTGCCCTCCTCTTGTCTTGTGCTGGTCCAACGCAACGCAAGCAACGCAACGCCCGCTGACCGCCAGAACTCGACACATTGAGCGAGGAGAGCTACAAGGACTCGACGCTCATCATGCAGCTGCTGCGCGACAACCTGACGCTCTGGACGTCGTCCGAGGCCGAGCCGGCCGCCGCCGCCGAGCCCGCGGCTGCCGAGGAGCCCAAGGCTGCCGAGCCCGCTGCCGAGACGGCGGAGGCCGAGCCCGCTGCCGCCGCCGCCGAGGAGCCCAAGGCCGAGTAAGCGGCGGGCGGACGGCACCGTCGTGGCCGCGCCGCGCTCCTTTCTTGGGTTGCTTTCCTCTCTCGCCCGGTACCCGGTTGATCTTTTTGATTGTTGAATTTCCGGCGGATTCTGGCTGGTGTCTACGGAGTGGGTGCGCAAAGGAAAGAAGCAAGGGATTTTCGTCTTTTTTCAGAAAGGGAGAAGGAAAAACTACACACTGCGTGCACATGGCTTTTTTTCCGTGCCGCGAACCAATGTTCCCCTGCACCCCCCTTACCCCCCCCCCTTTTCCCCCCTCCCCGGTCCCCGTTTCCCATTCTCGGGCCCCCCGTTGTCTTTGCAAAATTCCCAACCCTGCCCTTTTGTTTTCGTTTGGACCTCGGAGACTCGATCGCCATCTGAGGACAGGCAGACAGAATTAATCCAACATTGTTGGCTGCCTGGTGTAATTGTGTAATTGTGTGATTGTGTCGTAATTGTGCGCGTCGTCTGGTCACGTGTTGGCCTCGTCATCGTCGTCGTCGTTGTCGTCCGGCATCGCCGCAAAGTGCACGCACAGCCACAAGCTGCAGTCCTGGCAGCCCACCAGCAGCTCGCCGGCGGGGATGGGTCTGGGGTGGTCTGGAGGGTCCCCCTCCTCGTCGTCGTCCGCCTCGTCTGCCGCCACCAGCGTCTCCATGGCCTCCGCGTCCAGCTCCTCCTCGAGGTCCTGCTCGCCAAACACGAAGCCGCGCGCGTTGCCGCACCGGCACGCCCGGTACCACGAGCCGGCCGCCGCGTCGTACGGCAGGTCGTCGAGGTCCACCACTTCGAGGCCGGTCGCCGCGAGGTCGAGGGCGGCGGCGGGAGGAAAGGCCCGGGCGTCGTTCTGGCTGCCGCCGCCGCCGCTGATTTCCGCATACGCCGCCTTGATGTCGTCGACGGTGTAGTAGGCGGCAGTCCCGTCGCCGCCGTCGCCGCCGTCGCGCTGCTTGTCGGGGTGGTGCTGCAGCAGGGCGCGGCGGTAGGCGCGGCGGACGAGGGCGGCGCGGGTGGCGGCATCGGCGGGCGACAAGGACGACGACGGCGTCGCTGACGACGACGATGCAAACCACGCCGGGTCCAAGCCGAGCACGGCCCACGGCGTCTTCCGCGGGTCGGCCATGGTGGTGGCGGTGGCGGTGAGAGAGGGGGATGAAAATTGCTTCGTGGATGAGACGGATACAAAGACGATAGACGATAAAAGAAAAATATTTTTTAAAAATAAAATAAAACCAACATAAAAATCACTACATACAATCTCACTCAAGACGAGCAAACAATTACAAACCACTTACAACGAACAAACCACTTGCAACGATCAAGTACATAAATACACACAATTACATCGACCCAGCTAGTAGTTCAGCTCCCCCCCCCCGCCGTTGCCCACCAGGTCCAGGTCCTCGTAGCTCTTGATCGTCCGCCCCTGGATCGCCTCCCGCGGACCCACGGCCGCGCCGTCGCCGCCGCCGCTGCCGCCGCCGCCGCCGGAAAAGCCGCCCGCCGCTCCCAGACCACCGGGCCCGCCGAGCGGCCGGCTCCCGCGCCCGCCAACAGGTCCGCCCCCGACGCCGTTGCCCGTCAGGCCGCCGTCGGGATTCCACCGCATCGGCCGCCGGTCGTACGGCCCCGCGCGGCTGCTGTACCGGCTGCCGCCGCCACCGCCGCCGCCGCCGCTGCTGTTGTACGCCCCGCCGCGCCGGATCGGCCCCGGAACGCCGCGGTCCATCCCGCCACCGACGCCAAGACCGCCAAGACCGCCAACGCCGCCAACACCACCACCGACACCGCCGACACCGGGCGGCGCCCAGCTGCCCGGCAGCGGCATGGCCACCGGGCTGAACAGGGGAAAGGCTCCGCCGCTGCCGCCGGCGCCGGCGCCGCTGCCGCCGCCGGGCACCGTCCCGGGGAAGCCCGGCAGCACCGGCAGGCCGCCCCCGACGCCGCCGCCACCCAGCGCGTAGTTCTGCAGGCTGAAGCCGCGCGGCGTGCCCGTGGGCGCGTGGCCCGAGGCGGCCGGGAAGTGGCCGTTGGAGTTGGCGTCCGAACGCGAGGGGGCAATGTGCGCCGGGTCGGCCGCGTAGGCGTTGATGAGGGAAAACTGGGGGTAAGCTGGTGAGCAGAGGAAAGAGAAAAATGAGAATAAAAAGGGGGGCTCACCTCGGCCTGCAGCGCCTCGAACCACTCCGTGTGGCGCTTCTCCACGTGCTTGCGCCAAAAGTGCTCCTCCTTGAACAGCTTGGTGCACTCGGGCAGCCGGCACCGGTACTTGTGCTCGTCCTCCTGCTTGACGTGCTTGGCCAGCTCCGCCCCCAGCGCCTCCTCCAGCGGCCGCCCGCCGTGCTTGCGCAGGTCCGCCGCCCCGGGCTCCAGCAGCAGCTGCAGCTTCTCCTCAAACGTCCGCACCCAGTTGTACGCCCGCTGCAGCTGCTGCTCCGCCTTGGCCGACCCTGCCCCTCCTCCGCGGGCTCCCTTGCGGTCGCCGCCGCGGTCAGCTCGGTCGGTCCGGTCACCCCGGTCGGCTCGGTCGGCTCGGTCGCCCCCGCCCACCTCCGACGGCAGCTCGCCCTCCTCCGCGTCCGGCGCCGCCGCTGCCGCCCCCGCCGTTGCTGACGTGGTTGCCGCCGCCGCCGCCGCCGCCGCCGACGCCTCCGCCCGCCGCCGGCTCGGAAACGGCTCGCCCTGCGCGCTGGCCCGCGCCACCTCGCGTGCCGCCGCCGTCATCAGCCGCCGCGGCCGCCGCAGGTGCCCGCCGGGGCACTTGCGCGTCAGCTCGTGCACCGAGTCGCTCTCAAACACGCAGAAGAAGCAGAAGTGGAACACCCGCCGCAGGTACTCGATCAGCAGGTCCAGCTGCTTCTTCTGCGCCAGCAGCTCCTCGTCGTCCGCCGCCTCCTCGTCCTCCTCCTCGTCGACGGCGCCCTCCTCGCTCCCATCGTCGTCGTCGTCCATCTCGTCGTCGTCCTCGTCGTCCCCGTCCACGTCCACGTCCCCGTCCACGTCCTCCTCCTCCTGGCCCAAACTGCCGTCGTCCATCTCAAAGTCCAGGTTCACGTCCTTGGCCGGCGCCGCCCGGCTCTTTTTGGCCTTCCTCTTCTTCGTCCGCTGCCGCCGCCGCCGCCCGCCGTCCGCCGCCGACCCGCTGCCGCCGCTCCCCCCGTGCACCGCCTGCAGCCGGCCCGTGCTGCGCAGCTCCTCCACCTTGTCCTCGACCTTGGCCACGGCGCCGAAGCCGGCCTGCACGTCCGCCTCGAGCTTGGCCACCAGCCGCTGCACCAGGCCCAGGTCCCGCTCGATGCGCTCCGGCGCCGAGAACAGGTCCCACAGCGCCTTCTTGCGCAGGCTGCTCGGCGGGTTGTGCACGCCCACGTGGCACACAAAGTCCCCGCGCACCTCGTCCTTGACCGTCTTGCCGTTGACCGCCTGCAGCGCCCGCTCCGCGACCGACGTGCCGCCGCTGGCGCCGTTGGCGCCGTCGCCGCCGTCACCGCCGTCACCGCCGTCGCCGCCGGCACCGTCGGCACCCCCGTCGTCGTCTGCCCCGCCCCGGAGCAGGATCCAGCCGATCCGGTGGAAGCGCTTGCTCGGGTTGGGGTCGCTCAGCGACAGCCAGCGGAACCCGCCCGCGCCCTCCTCGCCCAGGTGCTCGCGGCAGAACGCCTCCAGGTTCTGCCGGCTCACGCTCGGCGCAATTGTCTTGATCAGCAGCGTCGGCGTCGACAGGCTCGCGTCCCGCAGGTCCGCCGCGCTCGTCGCCGGCACCAGGTCGCCCACCCCCATCACCTCGTTGGCCTCGCCCTCCTCGCCGAGGCTGTTGCCGCCGCCGCCGCCGCCGCCGCCGCCGCCGCCGCCGCTGCCGCCGCCGAGGCCGCCGTCGTTCCGCGGCACGCCCTCCAGCGTAAACTCGTCAAACACGCCGGCGTCCAGGTCCTGCTCCCACCGGGCGTACGCGGCCTTGCGCAGCTCGGCCAGGCGCGCGCGGATGGGCGCCTGCACCGCCGGCACGTAGCGCTCGACGAACCACTGCTCGTCCTTGTGCTGCTTGACAAACGCCTGCGCCAGCCGCCCCTGCATTTCCTCCTTGTACGCGTCGTAGGCCGCCTGGATCTTGGCCTTTTCGCGCTCGCGCTCCTCCTGCGCCGCCTCCTTGGACCCGCCGCGCGCCGCCGCCCGCTCTGCCTCGCGCCGCGGCGGCGGCCGGCCCGTCCGCTGCAGCTCGCGCTCCTCCTTGATCTTCTCGTTGGCGCGCCACCACTCGCCAAAGAAGGAGAAGCCCACCTGGTACGGCAGCTTCAGCGGGTCCGGGATGGGGTTGGTCAGCATCGGCCGCGCCGCCGCCGCCGACGCGTGCGCGTGCGCGGGCACGGGCGCGTGCGCGTGCGCGTGCGTTACGTGCGGGTGGTGATGGAAGCCGGGCGGCAGCACGGACAGCGCCGCGGCCGACGGCGGCGGATACAGCGACGACGCCGACGACGCGCCGGGGACGTAGCGGTCAATGTTGGCGGGCGGCGAGCCGATGCGGCGGCGGTCATCGCGGTCACGGTCGCGGTCCCGCTCGCGGTCGCGGTCACGGTCACGGTCGCGGTCACGGTCACGGTCCCGTTCGCGGTCGCGGTCGCGGTCGCGGTCGCGGCCGTAGTCGTCGCGGAAACGCGGCCGCGGCTCGTAGCGGTCGATGCCGCCGTTGGGCGAGCGCGAGCGCGCCGGACGGCGGCGGTCGTGTCCTTGGGAGGTCAGCGCGCAGCTCGAAACAAGCGCAGCAGCACAGCACAGATTCCTACCCGGCGAGCGGCCGCGGTAAAACGACGACTCGCGGTCGTCCTTGCGGTCGTCGCGGCCGTTCCAGGCCCGGTCCGGCGACGCGCGCGTGGTGTCCCGAAAGTACGAGTCCATGACGGTCGAGCACGGCGTGGTGGGAAGGCCTGCGTTTCAAAGAAAGGGCGTCGTGTTGCGTCGTTCGGTCAGACCGCGCGCTGGGGCGGTCGGGTCCTGTCCGGCTGGGCCGCCGACGGAGAGGCAGCGCCGGCTCGCGAGAGGAGGAGAGACGGGGGAATCCTGCTGGTGCGCGCCATGGCGGCGGTTAGAGAAGGCTGTTTGGGCGAGCTTGAAACGAGAGAAGAAGGCAGGGCAGGCAGAAGAGAGAACGAGACGACCAAGGGGAAGAGCGAAAGAGGAGAGAGAAGAGAGAGGGTCCCGGCCAAATGGACAACGGGCGGACGAGGCAGAGAGGAGGCGGGTAGGGCGACGGAGGCGGCAACGGGCGGAGGGAGGGCAAGCCGGAGGATGAGAGGACAAGAGGACGAGGACTAGAGAACGAGGACGAGAGAACGAGAGGAAAGAGACAGGACGAGCGGTCCCAAGAGCAGGAGAAAGGGAGAAAAAAAGACGGGGAAACGAACAAATTTTCCGACTGAATGGTTGGGGAAAGCAAAGAAAAGAAGAGGCGAGCACCAGCAACCAGCTTCTTGATGCAGGGAGTCCCAGACGAGAAGAACACAAGCGAGCGTGCGGGTCGGCGATGCTGCGTCGTTGTCGTGTCGTTGGATGTTGCGGGAGCTGACGGTGGAAGTTCGAGCACAAGAGACGTCGAGACAATCAGGAGAGATGCGCTAGTCCCGAATGGGAGAGCAGTTTATGTCACGTGTATTATGGGCCACGATGACGATTTCGGCACGTGATCCGAGGTATAACGTACGACGAGACGAAGACGACACTGATCTCGCCACGACACAGCGACACAGCACACAGCGACACAGACGGCAACACCCAAACTGCAAACACACCATGACGACGGTGCTGTACCACCTGGCGCTGCCCGAGGCCGTGTTTGCGAGCCCGGCGGCCTCGATCCTGCTGCCGATTGCCCTCGGCACGGCCGTGGGCTACAGCACGCGACGTGAGCAGCGGGGAGAAAGGGAGAGTGAGGGTGAGAGAGAGAGATGCTAACAGTCAGCGAACCCCGACGACCCCGAGGTGCGCGCGCTGCGGCAGCCGCCGCTGCGGCCGCCGCCGTGGGCGTTCGGCCCCGTGTGGACGGTGCTGTACGGGCTGATGGGCTACGCGGCGCACCGTGCGGTGGGGCTGTCGGCGGGGCGGGTGCCGGAGGCGACGCGGGCGGCGGGGGCCGGGCTGTACACGCTGCAGCTGGGGCTGAACCTGGCGTGGATGCCGCTCTTCTTTGCGCTGCGGCGGCCGGTGGCGGCGACGGCGGACGCCGTGGTGCTGGTGGGCCTCAACGCGTACCTGGCGGCGCTGTGGGCCGAGGCGCCGGCCACGGAGGCGGCGGCGTGGCTGCTGGTGCCGTACGTGGCCTGGCTGGGCTTTGCCACGTACCTGAGCGCCGGCACGGGCTACCTCAACGGGTGGTCGCTGGGGGGGGGAAAGGGCAAGACGGAGAAGAAGCAGTAATCAAACGTCTATAAATACCAACGCCAATCTATACCAGAAACAGACAAAAGACCGCTTACAGCGGAAACTGCGTCTTCAGCCCGTCGTAGACCATAAAGATAAAGGCGGAGCTGGGCGCGGAGCGGGCGACGGTGACGCCGCAGCCGCGGTAGAAGCCGCGCAGGCCGGCCTGGGCCCAGAGGGCGCGCGCCTCGTCCCAGAAGGAGCGGCGGGCGGCGGCGGCGGCGGGGCCCAGGGCGGTCGTCTGCATGCGCGACTTGACCGTGTCGGCGGGGAAGAAGAGGAAGTTGTAGGACATGCCGGCGGACGCGCCGGCCAGCGCCTGCTGCCAGAGGGGCAGGGGGTCGTTTTCGAGGGCGGCCCGGCGCTCGGGGTCGAGGTCGAGGTCGGGGCCGGGGCTCGCCTCCGCCTCCCGGATGTTGTAGGCGCGGAACAGCGTCGACGTGGTCTCCTTGCTGCCGAACCAGGCGGCGCAGCCGCCGGCCTCGCGGATGAGCGTGCCCAGCTGGCCGTGCCAGAAGCCGCGCAGGCCGTCGTGGCGGTAGACGTCGCGGATGACGGCCAGGGGGCGGCGGTGGACGGTGGGAGGGGGCGCCTGGCCCGGCTGGCCCGGCTGGCCCGGCTGGCCCTGGGCTGGCTGCGCCGGCACCTGGATCTTGCACTTGACGAGCTCAATGGGCGTCAGCAGAAAGGAGGTGAAGACGCCCGAGAAGGCGCCGGTGAACCACAGCGCGGGCAGGGCCAGGGGCGCGTCGCGCGGGCACAGGCCGGTCCACACGAGGGTCGCGCGGCCGAGGCGCTCAAAGAGAAAGAGGCTGCTCGTCTCCAGCGCGGCGCCCACCAGCGGCGCGCTGATGCCGCGGTAGAGGCCCAGCAGGCCGTCGGCGCGGATCGACTGGCGGAAGCAGTCGAGCGGGCCGCGGTAGCGCAGCGGCAGGTGGTCCGGCTGCGCCTGCAGCCGCACCTTGACCGTGTCGAACGGGTACTCGATGTACTTGCCGACAGTGCCGGCGAGCTGGGGGTCAGAGAGGAGGAGGAGGAGGAGGAGGGGGAGGACAGCCAACAGAAAAAGGAGACCTACCGATCCGTAGACAAGGTCCTCGGTGGCCTCGCGGACGGCGGCCCGGGGCACCGGGAGCGCCGGCGGCGGAGCGGCCATCAGGACAGCGGTCTCCGTGTCGGCGGCCATGCCGAGGTCGAGGTCGAGGAGGACAAGCGCGAGCAGACAGATGTCGCGTCAAGCAGACGGCCACCCCCGCCGCGAGGGCGGGCGAGGCCCGTTTGGCGGAGCAGGCGGGGTCTGGTGGGAGCAGGCGCGTGGGCGAGCAGGCCGGCGAGGCGGGGCGTCCAGGACGGGGCGGACAACAGACAGGAGAGCGAGGCGGAAGAGACGACGAGGACGAGAATGTCGTCGGCGATGTCGCGGCGAAAAGTTTTAGCTGCCTATCGATAAGAGGCGGGGCTGTTGTAGGCTGTATTTAGCGCTGAAGTGCTGGATGCAAAGTACAGAGTATACAGAGTACAACTGTAGACAAGAACGGTAGACAAAGACAAAAGAAAAGCGAATGATGAACGCCTGACAACGCCGTTCCAAGATGCGACCGCCACGCCGTCCTTGGACGCTACAGCCCCTCCTTGAAGGCGCCGGCCCCCCGCAGCGCCGTGCTGCGCGACAGGCGGCTCGAGCTGCTGCCGATGACCGTTGGGCTGTCGCCGTCGCGCTCGGGGTCGTACTCGGGGGGGTTGTCGGCGAGGCGGGGCGCGGGCGAAGGTGCTGGCGGCGCCGGCGCCGGCGCCGGCTTCTGCGTCACGCGCAGGCTGGCGCGCTTGGCCGCGCCGCCGTCGCTGCCGCTGCTCTCGTCGCCCGTGTCGTCGTCGTCGTCGTCGTCGTCGTCTCCGTCGCCGCCGTACACGTCGTCGTCCGAGTCGCCGCCGTCCGTATCGTCGTCGTCGTCGGCGTCGCCGGCGCCGTGGAGGCGGGCGTAGCGGCCGGCCTGGCCCGCAGCACCGGCGCCGGCACCGCCGTCCGAGGCCGCCGCCGTCGCTGCCCCCCCGCCGCCCGCCGGGTCCTTGATGAAGCTGTCGATGATGTAGTACTGCAGGGCGTTCATGATGAGGGGGAACAGCATCATGACAAAGACAATCTGCAGCTGCTCGTTGCCGGCGGTCCAGCCCAGGGCCCAGTCGCCGACGCGCGAGATCCACGGCAGCGCCAGGAAGAGGACCAGCACGCACACCTTCATGCCGAACAGGCCGCAAAAGTACAGCAAGCTCTGCTTCAGCCACCACCACGCGCTCGGCGGCCGCCCGTAGTTGCCCGACTGGATCGACTCCGCCGGCCGGCCCAGCGGCGTGCGCGCCACCACCGCCGTCGCCACGCGCAGCAGCACGATGAGGATGGGGATGCCGATGGTGGTCTGGTCTGCGTTAGCGGCCCGTTCTCAACAGATGACGGGAGCCGACAGACAGCTGACTCACATCAATCGCCAGGTTCAGCAGGTAAAAGGAGCACGGGTTCGGCGCGTAGCTGTCGCGCCGCAGCAGCCGCGCGCCGCGCGCCGCCGCCACCACGCCCGGCTGCAGCTTGATCGAGAAGCGCCCCGACGTCAGCAGCGACATGAACACGTTGGCCACGTGCACCAGCACCGACCCAAACACCTGCTTGGACACGTCAAAGAACCAGATCTGCACCGGCCGCTGCGGCCGCTCGCGCCACCGCTTGTACACCAGCACCAGCAGCGCCAGCCCGCCGAGCCCCAGCTGCACAAACAGGGCAAACGGGCCCAGCAGGCGGCACTCGCCGGGGGGGGGAGGGGGAGGGGGGTCGCCAGGGGTCGGAGGGGGGTCGCCAGAGGCCCCGGCAGACGGCGGCGGCGGCGGCGGCGGCGGTGGCGGCGGCGGCGGCGGAGGACCTGACCCCGGCCTCGTCCCCGGCGTCGTCGTCACAACCACGACGCCGTCCGTCTGGGTGGGCGCCGGCCGATGCAAGGTCACGTCGCCGACGGTCTGGATCGAGAACGGCGGGGGGACGGCCGGGGGCGCGCGCGCGGCGAGCCACGGACCGAGAGCAGCCATGTCGTCGATCGTCGTCGGTCGTCGGAGGTGGTCAGACAAGGTCGCAGGTCGGTCGTACAGAGGAGTGTCGTAGAAGGCGGGCGAGGGTAGAAGGCGGGTGAGGGTAGAGGCGCGTGGCTGAGACAAAGACCCGTCGAAAGACGAGATCGACCCAGCCGGTGATCAGCCAAGACGAGCTGGTCCGCTGACGAAGACGAGGACGAAGAGCCAAAAGGCGAAGAACGCCAACGGCAGAAGCCAACGCCGCCGAGACAGGGGCCAGGAGACGGCGTCTCAGAATACCATGGCGCGGGCGGAGGTCCGGGAGACGTCGTCGGAGGCGGTCGGGCGATCCGGGCGATCCGGGCGATGGGGGTCAGGGAGAGGCGGCGGGCGACCGACTGTAGGAGTCCTCCGTACGGAGTAGTTGTACAGATGCTGTCGTCGCGGTAGGTTGCACGGATGCGCCGTTGGCATGTCATCGTCGCACTAAATAGGAGGCGAGTCACGTGATACGAGCACGTGGGACCACATCTCGCGATGCTTGGACGGGACATAAGATACTTGGTCATTATCGTATCTGCACTAACGAGTGACAGCAAGAGAACAATTACAACTGCGAGCATAGGAAAGAACATAGGGAAGAGCAGAAAAAACAACGCTACACGTGGCTGTCGGCCAGCGGCGACGGCGCGGCGCCCATGTCCTGGCTGGTCCGGCTGGCCCGGCTGCCGCTGAGGCGGCTGACGAGGCTGGCGCGGTGGACGAGGCGGGCGGCGGAGGCGGCAGAGGCGGCGGAGGCGGAGGCGGCGCTGGCGCGGTGCTGGACGTCGTGGACGTCGTGGTCGTCGTCGCCGCCGTCGCCGCCGCCGCCCGCCTGCTTCTCGTCGACGTACGTCGGCTGCGCGGGCGGCTGGTAGGCGGGGATGGGGGGCACGTCCACGTCCGGCGGGGGCGGCAGCGGCGGACCGCCCTGGCCGCCCTGGGCGCTGGCGCTGTTGTTGCGGCTGCCGGAGCGGCTGCCCCAGGTGCGGGTGCGGGTGGTGACGGCGCGGACGGGCAGGGTCATGGCGCGGACGAGGGGCAGGCTCTTGACGGCGGGGACGTTCCAGGAGCGCTGCTGCTGGTCGTAGGCCTCGAGGTGGGCGTCGGGGTACTTTTCGTAAATGTTCTTCTGCAGCTCGAGGATGTCGAGGGCGTTGACGGTGGCCAGCGGCGTGTAGTTGAGCACGACGACGACGAGCACCCAGGACACGGCGGCCAGCACGGGGATGATGATGGCGGTGCGCACGGACAGCGTGCTGACGTCGCTGCTCCAGACGACAAAGGCGTCGGCGCCGGCCAGCGGGCGGTTGTCGTCGCCGTAGACGAGGTTGGCGGCGCTCGTGCGCGCGCCCAGGTACGTCGGCGACAGCGTCGTGTCCGTCAGCGTGTTGGCCGTGGCGATGTAGGCGGCCAGGGCCAGGCGCTGCAGGTCGGAAAAGGCCGAGCTCGAGCCGGCGTCGAAGATGGTGCCCAGCGCCGTCGTGCTCGACTGCAGCGCGCCCAGCCCCAGCTGCGTGCCGATGCTCTCGATGCGCGGCGCCGCCAGGTACCGCGCAAACACCAGCTGCAGCGCCAGCGGCAGCTTCAGCCCCGGCAGCGCCGTGCTGTTGAGCCCGACCACGGTGCTGTTGGCGCCGCCGTACGACCACACGTCCGACTCCCAGCACGACAGCACCGGCCGCTTGGCCTGCACGATGTAGCCGGTGTCGCCGATCAGGTTGGGGTTGGTAAAGGTGACGGTGGCGTTGGTGCTGTTGGTCCCGTTGACGGCCGTGACCGTGGCCGCCGTCGAGCCCGTGTAGTAGACGGCGTCGGTGCTGGGCGAGTAGCTGACGCGGTCGACCGACGACACAAAGGCGGCCCAGGTGGTGTTGCCCAGGCCGTCGCCGGCCGGGCCGTTGTAGAAAAAGGCGACGGGGCTGGGCCCGTCAAAGAGCGAGAGCGAGATGTGGCCGTGGGCGGAGGCGTTGCCAAAGACGGCGTAGGTGTCGTTGGTGTAGCCGGACGAGTTGTCGCTGGACACGAGCCAGCCGTACTCGGTGCGGCACGAGCCCTGCACGCTGAGGCGCAGGGTGGCGGCGTGCTGCAGGCCCAGCTCGAAGCCGTCGACGTGGTAGCTGTAGTCGATGCGCTGGATGGGCTCAAAGTCGGGCGTGGTGCCGACGTCGGTCTGCGTGACGGCCACGCGCGCGCTGACGTCGCTGGCGGCCACCAGGGCGCCGCCGACGGCGCGCAGCGCGGCCGGCACGTCGAGCGAGAAGAGCTGCGCGGTGGCGGCGTCGGTGGTGCCGTTGTTGGGCGGCACCAGGATGGCGTCGACGTTGACGGGCGCGGCCGAGTCGATAAAGATGAGCGGCGGGATGACAATGGACAGCACCAGCTGCGCCACCCAGCACACGAGGATGATGAAGATGGCCGGGTACACCCACCAGCGCTTCCAGTGCTCGACGCGCTTGGACACGAGGCTCATGAGCGAGTCGGCCATGGACGCGCGCTTGTTCCACAGGTTCGACGACAGCGGCGCCAGCTCCTTGTTGTGCCGCATAATGTAGAAGAAGCCGAGCGCGAAGCAGATGCACCACGCGTTGACCACCATGGACGTCACCAGGATCGTGTAGGCCGAGCTGAGCTGGTCCGCCACGTAGTTGGGCACCGCCACGGCGTCGCGCTGCCCGCCGCTGACCGGCATCACGAACCGGTGCCACAGCTTGTACGTCGACGCCAGCTGGGGGGCCGACGAGACGACCATGGTGGCGGACGTGAGGGGGGAGGTGAGGGAGTGTGAAAGGACAGGACAGGACAGACAGACAGACAGACAGACAGACAGACAGACAGACAGACAGACAGAGACGAGTCAAGCGATCGGCGAGCGTCAAGACCACGCCAGACGCCGACGTTGCACGTTTTCCTGCTGATCCGGCGTGGGGACGGGCTTGCGGGATCTTTGCACGCGGACAGGATCGCGCGAGAAGTCCGCGAGAAGTCCGCGAGGAAGTCCTCGAGGCCGTCCAGGAACCGACCGGGGGGGGGGGCAGGACGGGGACGGGGGACAGGGGAGGGGACAGGGGACAGGACGGGGGACAGGAACAGGAAATATCAAGCACTGCGGGCCCAGCACTGCCGCTGTCGGTCGGCCAGCCCCCGATAGCCTCTAGCGGCAGACTAGCCGTTTGGCCTGCTTGGCCACAGGCTGGCAGCGCGGTCTCGCCCACGCACCGGGGCGGAGACGCCGCTGTTTTGGGCCTAGCTGGCGGACGCGCAGCGCTGGACATCCCTGCTGTGATAGGAGTCGTGCTCGTAGTTGTACAACTACTTGTACTTGGATTCAGGAGTTCGCCTCGGTCTATCTTGATCGGCGGGAGTATGGAGTAGTGTACTTGTACGGAGTAATGGGTATCTGGATAAATCTGCTCTATCGTAATTGTCGTCGTTTTCTGTCTTTCAAATGCCGAGTCACTTGGCATATAATCCGTGTAAGCCAATGTCGTCTTATCTTTCGAGTATACAAGTACAAGGTACACCGCCTTTTCAGCCCCTCGAGTGCAACCTACCAATACGACCTCGCTCAATACAACTCAGAATACAACTGCTTTGGGTTGTCCAGGTCCAGGTTGTCCTTGTCCAGGCTGTCCAGGTCCAGCTGTCCACTGTCAGGTTGTATCCGTGCTCGTATAGTTGCCCTCCTTTCTGGCTTAGTTTTTGCTCCAGCGCAGCTGAAAGGCAACCCCGGCCGCTGCTCCACCCGCCAACAGGCCTGCGGTTCGCACCTGCCAATGGCCTTTGTGCGATGCCCTCCGTCCGAGGTGCCCTGGCGGTGCGTGCCCTGGCTCTTTCTTGGCTGGCGGCCTGGCTCTTGGCTGGCGGCCTGGCCACTGGCCGGTGGCGACGGAATCGAGTGACGAGGCTCACCCCGGAAAAGCGGGCCTGCTCTGGGATGGGCGCCCCCCATTGGCTGGGACATGAGGACGTGTCTTACCGAGCTAGCATCGCGTCCAGACGGCGCCGTTGCGAACGCATCGCCGGGGGAAGGTGCCACGCACCCCCGTAGCGCCAGGCTACTCTCTTTTTTCTTTTTCTTCTTTTTTTTTTTGCTCTTTTTTCTCCTCGCTCCTTCCCTCCGGTGGCCAAAGCCCCGGGGACAAGCGAAAACCCGTTCAGGCAGGTGCGGGTAAAATTGCGATGGCCGAGTGGCCAGGCCAGCCACAAGTTGCCAGCTGGTTGGCTGACGTCGCACAATCAAAACAGCTGGCGGACGAGCCTTGGGTCGTCTTTGTCCGTTGACGAGCCCCCCCCTCCCCCCCCCCCCCGTCTTGTGTCTTTGTCCTGCCACCCGGGCAACCGTTGCGCGCCACCACCGAGCAAGTATGCTTCCGACGGGCACGGGAGCCACCGCAATGAATGAGAGAGTGCGGAGGCATGGGCGCAAGGGAGGCGGAAAGTGAAACGAAAAAAAGAAACAAAAGGAAAAAGCGCCACCGCGCTATAGCGATAGAGCAAATTACAACTCGGTATACTGTAAATGTACGTAGGAGTCTTACGGAGTGCTGTACTGAGTAGGAATTTGATTGCAGTCAGAATAATACTTGTACCGTACTCCGTACTCCATGGCACTCGGATACGATCCGGCCCACACCAACCACCTTTATAGTCTCTTGGCTGCGCACGGCCTCTGTTCCTGGCCTCTGGGCGCCCTGGTCTGCCTGCCCGGTCTCTGGCCCCTCTGGCTAGTGCTACCCTGCGGCTGCAAAGGCTCGCGCCCAGCCGCCAAGCCCAGGGCAGCTCCAGACAGCTCAGCCGGCGGCCAGCACGGCCGCTCGCATTTTGGCGCCGAAAGCGACGCCGCCGACTAGCCGATATTGCGGTGCGCTAGCTGACGGAGTCGTGGCGGTCGCAAGTCGCAATACTCCGTACTCCGTACTGCGTAAGTCGTTGTCGTCTGTCTGTCGTCCGTAGTTGTACTCGTTTTTCTTTGTCTCGCCTGCACAGCCCGAATTGGCTGCATTTTGCTTGTCCATCCGTCGTTGTATTGTCCTCCGTCGTCGTCCTGGGCCATCGCCGTCCATTGACGTCCACCGTCCCCTGTCGTCCTCACCCTGCGTCTGTCTGCGTCCTCTCCGGATGCCGACGTCTGCTCGGGACCGACGGACGGGATAGGCTTCTCACCCGCCGCAGGACCTCAGCACCGCTTGGCCTGGCCACCGGGCTAGACGAAGCAATTTCGGAAGGACAGGGGCATTGTTGTCTGTCGTTGTCTGTCCTTGTTGTCTGTCCTTCTGTCGACTCGCCTTCTCACCTTTTCATCTCGTCCTCTCCCCTCTCCTCCTCCTCCTCCCCCTTCAGAGCATGCTCCGGCTGTCTGCTCTTGAGACGCCGTCTCTTCTGCCGCCGTCATGAGGACCTCGCGGCCGCTGCGCCGGCTGGCGGCCGCCCTCGCCGTCTTGGCCGCCGTGCCCACCGCCGCCGCCGTGCCTGTCCTCCCCTACCTCATCGACATCCTGCACCTCATCGAGATTGAGCTGTTTGGCGACGCATCCGCGCCGACGACGACGGCGGCGGCGACGGCCACCACCACCACCATCACTACGGCCACCACGGCCACCACGGCCACCACGGCCACCAGCTCCCTCCCCGCCATCGTCGAGCGCGTCGGCCTCGTCAGCACCGGCAGCGTCTGCGTGCCCGTCACCACCGTGCTGCCCACCGTCGTCTACGCCACCACGCCGACCGTCTATGCCCTGCCGGTCTCGTGCACCGCGTCCTTGTCGTCGTCCGCCGCCGACATCCTCACCACGACGACGACGACGCCGCCCCAAGTGGCCACCACCACCACCACCACCCTCCCCGTGAACGTCTTCACCACCACCATCATTCTGCGCCGCCAGGCCGACGCCCTGTCCTCGTCGGGGCCCGCCTTTGCCAACAGCAGCAGCAGCGGTGGCGGCTGCTTCGACTACAGCACCAGCTACAGGACCGTCGCCCAGACCACGTCCTACACCACCGTCGTCGACGTCTGCTCGACCGTGTCGCTGTCCAGCCCGAGCCTGTCCAGCCTGTCCAGCCTGTCCAGCCCGGCCCTGCCCACTCTGTCCAGCCTGAGCTTGTCGGCCCCGGCCCTGCCCGGCCTGAGCTCGTCCGCGCTGCTTTCCAACGTGGCGGTTCCGACAGCACCCTCCACCCTCAGTCTGTCAACCCCCAGCCTGTCGGTCCCCAGCTTGTCGGCGCCCAGCCTGTCGGCGCCCAGCTTGTCGACCCTCAGCCTGTCGACCCCCAGCTTGTCGGCGCCCAGCTTGTCGGCGCCCAGCTTGTCGGCGCCCAGCTTGTCAGCGCCCAGCCTGTCAACCCTCAGCCTGTCGACCCCCAGCCTGTCGGTCCCCAGCCTGTTGGCCCCCAGCTTGTCGACCCTCAGCCTGTCGACCCCCAGCCTTTCGGCGCCCAGCTTGTCGGCGCCCAGCTTGTCGGCGCCCAGCCTGTCAACCCTCAGCCTCTCGACCCCCAGCCTGCGCTTCTCACCCAGCCTCAACCTCTCTGCGCCCACCGGGGCCAACATCGGCCTGCCCAGCTTGTCGGGCCTGACGCCCAGCCTCAGCGTGGTGCCGAGCTTCAGCGTGTCGACGTCGGGCGTCCCGACTCCCATCCTGTCGAGCTTGAGCTTGTCCGCCCCGGGCCTGCCCACCCTACGCGGAGCTGCGTCGACCCTCAGCGTCTCGACGCCCAGCTTGTCCGTCCCGAGCATCTCAGGGCCGAGCATCTCAGGGCCGAGCATCTTAGTCCCAAGCCTGCCGGTACCAAGCGTCTCTGCACCCAGCTTGTCTGCCCCAAGCCAGTCGGTGCCAAGCTTGTCTACCCCAAGCCTGTCGGTGCCGAGCTTGTCTGCTCCAAGCCTGTCGGTTTCAGGTCTGTCGGTTTCGGGTCTGTCGGTGCCCAGCTTGTCGGCCCCGAGCCTCTCCACGCCAAGCCTCTCGGTACCCAGCCTGTCTGCTCCAAGCTTGTCGGTGCCTAGCTTGTCAGCCCCAAGCCTTTCGGTACCAAGCTTGTCTGCTCCAAGCCTGTCCGCGCCCAGCCTGTCGGTCCCAAGCCTGTCAGCTCCGAGCTTGTCGGTCCCAAGCTTGTCGGCGCCCAGCCTATCGGCACCCAGCCTGTCTGCTCCAAGCCTGTCCGCGCCCAGCCTGTCTGTCCCAAGCCTGTCAGCTCCAAGCTTGTCGGTCCCAAGCTTGTCGGCGCCCAGCCTGTCCGCCCCAAGCCTGTCGGTCCCAAGCTTGTCGACGCCCAGCCTATCGGCACCCAGCCTGTCGGCACCCAGCCTGTCGGCACCCAGCCTGTCCGCGCCAAGCCTGTCGGTGCCAAGCTTGTCTGCTCCAAGCTTGTCTGCTCCTAGCTTGTCGGTCCCAAGCTTGTCAGCCCCAAGCCTGTCGGCTCCAAGCTTGTCGGTTCCAAGCTTGTCTGCTCCTAGCTTGTCGGTTCCAAGCCTCTCTACGCCGAGTCTCTCGGTACCCAGCTTATCGGCCCCAAGCCTGTCTTTGCCCAGCTTGTCTGCGCCCAGTTTGTCTGTGCCCAGCTTGTCTGCTCCAAGCTTGTCCACCCCAAGCTTGTCAGCCCCAAGCGTGTCGGCGCCCAGCTTGTCTGCGCCCAGCTTGTCGGTCCCAAGCCTGTCCGCGCCGAGCCTCTCGGTACCAAGCTTGTCAGCTCCAAGCCTGTCGGTCCCAAGCTTGTCTGCTCCAAGCCTCTCGGTACCCAGCTTATCTGTGCCGAGCTTGTCTGCGCCCAGCTTGTCTGCGCCCAGCTTGTCTGCGCCCAGCTTGTCGGTGCCCAGCTTGTCGGCTGCAAGCTTGTCTGCCCCAAGCCTGTCTGTGCCCAGCTTGTCTGTGCCGAACTTGTCTGCGCCCAGCTTGTCTGCGCCCAGCTTGTCTGCGCCCAGCTTGTCTGCGCCCAGCTTGTCTGCGCCCAGCTTGTCTGCGCCCAGCTTGTCGGTCCCAAGCCTGTCCGCGCCGAGCCTCTCGGTACCCAGCTTGTCTGCGCCTAGCTTGTCTGTGCCTAGCTTGTCTGCGCCTAGCTTGTCTGTGCCCAGCTTGTCTGTGCCCAGCTTGTCTGTGCCCAGCTTGTCTGTGCCCAGCTTGTCTGCGCCCAGCTTGTCTGTGCCGAGCTTGTCTGCGCCGAGCTTGTCTGCCCCAAGCTTGTTTACGCCCAGCTTGTCTGCGCCCAGCTTGTCTGTGCCCAGCTTGTTTGCGCCCAGCTTGTCTGCGCCCAGCTTGTCTGTGCCCAGCTTGTCCGCGCCGAGCCTCTCGGTACCAAGCTTGTCAGCTCCAAGCCTGTCGGCCCCAAGCCTGTCGGTCCCGAGTCTTTCTGCGCCGAGCCTCTCTGTCCCAAGCCTCTCCGTGCCCAGTCTTTCTGCACCCAGTCTCTCTATACCCAGCCTCTCCGCGCCGAGTCTCTCCATCCCCAGTCTCTCCGCGCCGAGTCTCTCCATCCCCAGTCTCTCTGCACCGAGCCTTTCCGTGCCGAGCCTCTCTGTGCCCAGCCTCTCTGTGCCCAGCCTGTCTGTGCCCAGCCTCTCTGTGCCCAGCCTGTCTGTGCCCAGCCTGTCTGTGCCCAGCCTCTCTGTGCCCAGTCTATCCGCGCCCAGCCTGTCCGCCTCACTACCGACCGTCCCAACTCTGCCCACCGTCCCGACTCTCCCGACCTCCGGATCGGACCCGACGTCGGCGGGTCAGGCCAGCTCGGCGGCCGCTGTGGTGCCGACGGCCCCGACGCAGGCGTCGCAGGTGGCGTCGCAAGCGTCGCAGGCAGCCTCGCAGGCGTCGCAGGCGTCGCAGGCAGCATCCCAGGCATCGCAGGCTGCCTCGCAGGCCTCGCAGGCGGCCACCTCGGCGGCGGCGGCGGCGGCGGGCACCGCGGCGTCGGCGGCGAGCCAGGCGGCGTCAGCAGCGAGCCAGGCGGCGTCGGCGGCGTCGGCAGCAGCCTCTAACGCGGCGGCGACGTCCCCGGCGGCGGCCGCGTCCGGGGCTTCGGCAGCCGCATCGGCCGCGTCTCAGGCGGCGCTGGCGGCCACGCAGGCGGCGTCGGCGGCAGCGGCGGCCGCGACGCAGGACAGCGCGAGCGCGGCGAGCCAGGCGGCGGCAGCGGCGACGGCGGCGGCAGCGGCGGCCTCGCAGGCGTCCTCGGCGGCGTCCTCGGCGGCGGCGGCTGCCAACGCGGCGGCGGCAGCGGCGGCAGCCGGCACGAACAGCAACGGCGCGGTGCTGGCAGCGGATGGGTCTGGGTCTGGGTCGGGGTCGGGGTCGTCCGATTCAGGCTCAGGCTCAGGCTCAGGCTCGGGCTCGGGCTCGGGGTCTGGATCCAGCGGGTCAGGCTCTGGCTCGGGTTCTGGATCCAGCGGGTCGGGCTCCGGCTCCGGCTCGGGGTCTGGCGGGTCAGGTTCCGGCTCCGGATCTGGATCCGGGTCATCCGGGTCTGGCTCCGGCTCTGGCTCTGGCTCGGGCTCTGGCTCGGGTTCTGGCTCGGGCTCAGGAGACGGTTCTGGCTCGGGCTCTGGCTCTGGCTCGGGCTCGGGCTCTGGCTCGGGCTCGGGCTCGGGCTCAGGAGACGGTTCCGGCTCCGGCTCTGGCTCCACCTCCGGCTCCACCTCCGGCTCCACCTCCGGCTCCAGCTCCGGCTCCGGCTCCGGATCTGGCTCCGGCTCCGGCTCCGGCGGCGGCGGCGCAGCCACCCTCCCGACGGACGCCTCCCTGGACGACGCGCTCATCTTTGCGGGGTGCTCAAACTTCCTGGCGTTCCTCAAGTCGGACCCGGACATCTGGGCGCTGTACAACTCGGCGGCGGTGCAGACGATCTTCGCGGTGGGCGACAAGTACTTCCACGCGGCGACGGCGAAGCTGAAGCTGCGGCGGCGGCAGCTGACGCCGGAGCAGGTGCAGCAGGCGCAGCTGGCGGCGGACAAGGACCAGACGAGCCTGGCGCACCTGCGGTCGATCCCGGGGGCGGTGGTGCGGACCAACGAGGCGGCGGCGCTGCTGCACAGCTCGACGCAGGTGGTGGTGTCGGACTACCGGCGGCTGAACGCGGCGTCGGCGGCGGCGGCGGCGCTGGCGAGCCGGGACGACGGCAACTCGTCGGTGAGCACCAACACGTCGTCGACCAACGCGCTGGTCACGCTGTACTCGGGCCTCGGCTCGGCCGTCAACCTGTACAACCCCGACATTGCGTACGCCGGCGGCCTCATCCAGGTGCTCGACGGCTTCTTCTCGGTGCCCGAGTCGCTGTCGGCGACCAACGCGGCGCTGGGGTACACCAACTTTGCCAACCTGGTGGCCATGGCCGGGCAGACGGAGACGCTGGACAACGCGACGTCGGTCACCGTGTTCCTGCCCAACAACGCGGCCGTGCAGTCGGCGCAGCTGACGGCGTCGACGGACCTGCTGCAGGTGGTCGAGGACCACGTGGTCGTGGCGGCGGCCAACGAGACCGTCGGCTACCTGCCCAACCTCGCCGACGGCCAGGTGCTCACCACCAAGAACGGCCGCCAGCTGACCATCACCGTCGACGCCAACAACAACTACTACGTCAACGGCGTGCTCATCACGGCGCCCAACATCATCCTGACCAACGGCGTGGCGCACGTGATTGACGATGTGAGTGTGGTGGTCTGATGGTCTGTCCGTTGTCGGGCCCTGCTAACAAACGACAGGTCCTCGTCGCCTCGGCGTCCTCGGCGGGCCTCAGCCTGCACGTCGGCCGCACCGGCGTGGCCGTGGCCGTGTCGGCGGCCTCTGTGTTTTTGAGCGTGTTTGTATTGTAGCATTAGACGATTCATGATATAATAGGCCTAATAGTCAGACCCCAGACCCAGACCACACCCTCCAGACCACTACGCCCGAAAGGCCTGCACAAACTCGTGCAGGCGGTCAATGACGACGGGCACAATGGCGTTGAGGTTGTCGTCGATGACGCGCTCAAAGTGGCGGATGGCGTCCTCCTCGCTCAGCTCCAGGTGGAAGCGCTCCTGGACCTTGAGCACGGTCTTGTCGGGCTCCCACAGAATGTCGGGGATGTTGGCGTCGACCATGAGGCTGAAGAGGTTGAGGATCAGGTTGCTCGACTTGCGCAGCGCCGTGTAGGCCAGGAAGCAGTACTGCTTGAACTGGCGGTAGTGCGGGCTGCCGCTGCCGCCCATGGCCTCGACCATCTCCTTGCTCAGCTTCATGGCCGGCGCAAACGGCTTGGGGTCGCGCCCCAGGATGAAGCCAAAGTCGGCGTGGAAAAAGTGGCCGTCGGGCGCCAGCAGCAGGTTGTCCAGGTGGCGGTCGCCCACGCCCAGGATGTAGGTGATGACGCAGTAGCCCGCGCACGACTTGACAAACGTGTCCAGCGCCGCCGCCCGCAGCCCCAGCGGCGCCGCCGGGTCCGGGTTGTTCTGCCGCAGGTACGCCAGCGCCGCGTTGGGCGCGCCCTTGTAGCGCGCCGCCAGGCTCTGCAGGCTGACCGAGGCCACGAACTGCGTCAGCCCCATGCGGCTGCTCGTCGCCAGGATCTTGTACGGCGTCAGCTTGAGGTCCAGGTTCTCCTTCTGCAGCAGCTGGTCCATCAGCGTGATGATCTGGATCACCAGCTGGTCCTGCCGCAGGTCGTCGCCCATCTTGAACAGGATCGGGTACCGCCGCCCCTGCGTGTCGCGGAAGGCCACCTTGATCGGGTGCAGCGACGACTTGAACACGGCCACCTCCTCCGCCACCGCCCCCACGATCTGCACCCCCGGGTCCAGCGGCAGCGGCAGCGGCGGGTCGATCACCGCCAGCTCGTTGTGCGGGTCCTGCACCAGCCGCCGCGCCCGCTCCACCCGCCGCGCCATCGTCTCGCTCGCCTCCTTGACCTCGCCCGCGATCTTGGCCATGACCGCCACCCACTCCGCCTGCCGCCGCAGCGTCCGCCGCGTCTCCGCCCCGCCCGGCTGCTGCTCCAGCGCCGCCATGAAGTCGTACGCCACCTTGCGGTACACCGCCCGGTTCGCCGCCGACTGCTCCGCGCTGTGGTCGTCGCACTCCACCATCAGGTACCAGTAGAAGTAGTTGCCCAGCATCAGGTTGCCCGCCGCCCGCGCGATGAGGAACCGCGCCAGCGACGAGTCGTGCGTCGACGCCTCCGCCGTCTCCTCCTCCGCAATGTGCTCGAACTTGAGCGCCTGCACCAGCTGCAGCAGGTACAGCAGCAGCTCGCTGTCCCCCGACTTGCGCAGCCGCTCCACCGCGTACGCCCGCACCGCCCGGTGGTCAAACGTCGGCCCCAGCAGCTCCAGCGCGTCGTCCACGTCGATGCTCGTCCACCGCCCCAGCACCTGCACCGCCTGCCGCGCCTCCGCCGCGTCCTGCCAGTGCACCGACTTGACAAACTTGGTCACCGCCTTCTTGTCGCGCGCCAGGTGGTAGCGGAACTTCCACACCAGGTCCTTCTCCTCCGACGACAGCGCCTGCGTCGGCGGGTACGCCAGGATGCCCTTGAGCTCGTCCCGCACCTTGGCGTTGGGCTTGAGGTCCTTGTCCAGCGTCCCGTGCCGGTGCTGGCTGCGCACCAGCCGCCGGTGCTTGCTCTCCGCCGGGTTGTCGCGCGCCCCCACCTCGGGGTCGTACACCCGCACCAGCCGGCCCCCGAACGCGCCGCCGCCGCCGCGGGTGCTGCCGTCGCCGCTGCCGTCGCCCGCGATCCCCGGGCCCAGGTGCACCTCGGGCGGCGGCTTCAGCACCACCCCCGACTGCGAACCCGACAGGTTCTGCAGCGCCGACACCGCCGGCGGCGGGTACTCGTGGTCCACAAACACCACCGGGAAGTCGAAGCGCGGGAACTCGATGTTGAGCCGGAACCGCGACGGGCCCGGCCGCCGGTGCGGGTCGTGCGGGTCGCTGCTGTCGGAGCCCGCCGCCGGTGTCGTTGTCGCCGTCGCCGTCGCCGCCAGCAAGGCCGACCCTCTCTGCGTGCTGCGCCGCTCGAACCCGCGGAACACCAGCTGGTCCAGCCACTCGACGCGCGGGATCTCGCCCATCTCGTGCTTTTTGAACAGCCGGTCCATGCGCTCCGTCTCGGCCGCCTCGGGGTCGTCGTCGTCGTCGTCGTCGAGGTTGGGGCCGTCAGGGCCGTCGGGGCCGTCTGCGTCCAGCCGATGGCGCCGCCGCTCTGGAAACGCCGGCGTCTTCGTGTGCTCGTAGCCGTCCGCCTCCGCCCGCCGGTGCACCACGCACTTGTACCGGCCCTTGTGCAGCTGGTTGTCCTTGTCGAACAGCGGGATCGTCGTGCCGCCAAACGGAATGGCGTGGCCGCGGGCGGCCTCCCGTTTGCCCTCCTGACCCTCCTGGCCCTCCTGCCCCCCCTGGCCCTCCTGGCCCTCCTGGCCTGCTGCCGGCGACACGTCCCACACCGTCACCGCGACGCACGCGTCCGCCGGCAGCCCCGAGTAGCGGATGGGCAGCGTCAGCCACTCGTTCCACTTGCGCTCCGCCTTGAACGCCCGGTACGCCGTCTGCACCGGCACCGTCAGCGGCTTCGACCCCGCCCACACCTGCGCCGTCGCAAACAGGTCCGAGTGCGGGCTCGTGTTGGCGCCCACGTGCCGCACCGCCGCGTCCGTCACCAGCGTCGACGCCAAGAACGGCGTCTCCTCGCCCTCCAGGCTCACGATGCGGATGCTCACCGGCAGGTGCAGCGCCTCGGAGCTGGCAAACGAAAAGGGCTCCATGGTGGAGGTGGTGGTGGGTGGTGGGTGGGTGTGGGTGGGTGGGAGGTGAGCGGATGGCTGAGGCAGCCGCCGTCCGCCCCGACCTCGACGTTATCGCGGGTTATCGATAAGGTGCCTCAGGCAGGCTATCGATACGGTTGATTAGTCATCCAATTTGACGCGGCGGACGCGACGCGACGACGACGGCAGACGACGATAGACGACAAGACAATACGACGACGACACGGCAGACGGCACGACGACGATAGACGACAAGACAACACGACACAACACGACGACGACACGACGACACGACGACGACGACACATCCGACCGCCACCACCATGGCACGGCCGACGACCACCGACATGTCGCTGTCGCAGGCGCAGGACGTGAACTGGGACGAGGTGGGGTACGCGCCGGAGATGGACGCGGCGGCGGCGGCGGCGGAGCGGCGGCGGATCCAGCGGGAGATGCGGCAGCTGCTGCAGCAGACGACGGCGGACCAGGCGCCGTTCTACGAGGCGCGGGCGGCGGAGGTGGTGCACGCGGTGCTGGACGAGTCGGCGGAGCTGCTGCGGCAGACGCGGCAGACGGCGGAGGCGGCGATTGACGCGGCGCTGGTGATCCGCGTGTCGGAGCTGGCGTACAAGCGCACCGCCCACTTCCTGGCCGACCGCACCGACGACGCCGGCGTCGCCCTCGACGACTTTGTCGCCCGCTGCAAGGACTACATGCGCTTCGGCCGGGGGCTGGCCGACGCCGGCGACCCGGGGCTCTCGCGCGCGCAGCGGCGGCGGCGGCGAGTGGAGGCGGGGGGTGGAGGCGCGGGGGGTGGAGGCGCGGATTCCGGCGGGGCCGAGCAAGACGAGGATGTCAGCGATGCCGACGCCGACGCCGACGCCGACGCCGAGGCCGACGCCCGCCCCCACCTCGACTGGGGCCACTTTGGGCAGTACGCGTGCCTGCCGCGGACGCGGCGGCCCGGGCTGGCGCGGTTCCTGCCGCGGGCGGGGCTGTCGGCGGAGGAGAAGACGCGGGTGCTGCGCAAGCGCACGGCGGCGCTGCGGCTGCACGAGCTGCAGGAGGTGCGGCCCGAGGTGCTGCGGGCGGACGAGGTGGCGCGGGGCGGGCCGGCGGCGGGCAGCGACCTGACGGCGCTGGCGACGGACATCCTGCGGCAGCTGCGGCAGGCGGTGGCGCAGGGGCAGGAGCAGGTGCAGCGGGCGTACGACGCGCTGGAGGAGGACGACGAGGACGGGGCGGCGCTGCGGCGGCTGATGGAGCGGCACGGGCTGCGCAGCGACGGCGGCGTGGACCTGGTGCGGTTCGCGGTCAACCCGCGCTCGTTTGGGCAGACGGTGGAGAACTTTTTCTACATCAGCTTCCTGGTGCGCGACGGCCGCGTCGGCCTGGCGTACGACGACAGCGGGCTGCCGTCGATTTGTGAGTTGGGGGGCCCCTTAGCAGAGGAGGCTCTTTGCCAAGGCTGACCGACCGCAGACCCCATCGACGACAGCGAGGACAAGGAGGGCGTG
The DNA here is from genome assembly GCA_019925495.1 of Ophiostoma fasciatum. Classification (NCBI taxonomy): domain Eukaryota; kingdom Fungi; phylum Ascomycota; class Sordariomycetes; order Ophiostomatales; family Ophiostomataceae; genus Ophiostoma; species Ophiostoma fasciatum. The sequence goes on along the minus strand of JADHKM010000007.1, from coordinate 110,412 downwards.
CGCGAGGACGCGCAGAAGCACCAGCTGATCCTGTCCATCGACATGGCCACGTGGCGCGACCTGGTGGCCACGTTCCACATCCAGCAGTCGATGATTGCGCACCGCGAGACGGCGGCGGCGGCGGCGCATCCGGGCGGGCGGGCGTGGTATACATAGCTCAGCTACTGGCCTGGCTGGCCGTAATACCCCAGAATGGTGTCCGCCTCCTCCACCAGGGTGACGTGCGTCCTGCCCGGGAAGACGGTCAGGCGGGCGTGCGGCACGCGCGCGATCATGGGCCGGGGCCAGGCCAGCGGCACGTTGGCGTCGCGGTCGCCGTGCCAGAAGACGACGGGGTCGTAGGCGAGGGCGGCGAAGCGCACGCCCCAGTCGCTCGACAGCAGCCGCGCGTCCTCGACGACGTTGGCGCCGCCCTGGGCAAAGGTGTCGAAGAGGGCGTGGTAGATCTTTTCGCGGCGTGAGGCGGCCGCGTGGGCGGTGTCGGTGTCGGCGGTGTTGGAGTTGGCGTTGTTGGTGTCGGCGGTGTCGATGGAGTCTCCCGGGGTGTCCCCCGTCGCCGCCGTCGCCGCCGTCGCCGCCGTCGCCGCCGTCCCCCCCCCCCCCGCCAGCCACCTGTCGATCCAGGCGGCCGCCGGCCGCGTGCGCGCCAGCCACTCGACGCTGCGGGCCGTGGCCGTCGTCAGCGCGCGCAGCGTCGCGGGCGCGTGCCAGGCGAGGGCGACGAGGACGCGCAAGCGGCGCGGCACGGCGGCGGCGAGGTCCTCGGCCGGCCAGCCCCCGCCCTCAACCTCGGCCCCGCCCTCGCCCTCCCCCGCCAGCGCAAACGGCGCCGCGCCGCACATGATGCCGACGTGGGTCAGGCGGTCCGGCGGCAGGGCCTGGGCGCAGGCCAGCGCGTAGGGCCCGCCGCCGGACACGCCGAGGACGCCGAAGCGGGCCAGGCGCTGGGCCTCGGCAAAGGCGCGCACGTCGGCCGGCCAGTCGGCGATGCGGCGCCCCGGCTGCGGCGACGACAGCCCCACGCCCGGCCGGTCCAGGCACAGCAGCCGCACGCCGTGCCGCGCCGCCGCGCCCGCCATCGCCGCGCCCTCCAGCCGCGACGACGGGAAGCCGTGGAAGTACAGCACCGGGTGCCCGTCCGCCGCCCCGTACTCGGCAAAGCCCAGCGTGCGTCCGTCGGGCAGCGTGCACGTCTGGCTGTCGCGCGGCGGCGGCGGTGGTGGTGGCGATGCCGGCGAGGAGGAGGAGTCCCGTCGATGGCCGGTCGTCGAGGAGGCGCCGGGGAGAGGGCGGCGCAGCGCGGCCATGGTAGAAGGGCGAGATGTGCACGGTGTTGTGTGTGAAAAGGGGGACCGCCAGCAGCTGTCCTCGTCCCCAGACGAGCCACCGCTCAGGGTAGCCGCCGGGTATGGGTACTGCGTAAGACGGGGAAATCGAGTGTGCCAAGGCTGCGACCTGTCTCCCGTCACGTGACTGGATCACGACGATGTGTTACACTGACACCCCTTTGTCCTTGAGCCTCCCTCACTCGCCTTTCAGTGCCTGAACAACCAACAGCGGCGCGACAAGCCCTTTGACGGCTCTTTGTCTGCCATGGCCGCGTTCGGACGGATCAGTCCTCGGGCTGTCGTGTGTGTATTTATGGCGCCTGTATATGGCGACTGTAGCAGACAGACATCAAACAGCAGACATCAGCGCAGACAGCAGGCAGCAGACACCAGACAGCAGACAGCAGACACCAACAGCAGACAGCAGACAACAGAGTACAAGACACCTGAGACAGCATGGATCCAGCAACGCCAGGTCCCCCCGACCAGCCAACCGTCGCCGAGCGCCGGGGCCGCGGCCGCGGGCGCCTGCGCCGGTTCCAGCGCCCCAACAACATCCCGTTCATCGACGCGGGGGCACGGCGCAGCGGAGAGGATGGGGCAGGCGAGGACAAGGGCAATGCCGACGGCAAGGACGAGGTCGTGTCGGCGGTCCAGCTGCCGGCCTCCATCCGCGTCGGCTCGCCGTTTCTGCACCGGGAGACAGACGAGGAGGGCCCGGACGGCCCAGACGAGAACGGCCGGGAAAAGAGCCCAGAAAAGGGGCCACAAGAGAACAGCCCGGAGCGCGAGACAGCGAGGCCGGCTCTGCCGGCTCGGCCGGCTCGGCGCTGGCAGCGCCGGCAGCGCATCGAGGTCGCCGCGTCCGTGGACAGCGCCCAGCCCCCGGACCCCGACACCCTCCTCGTCCACGAGGTGCTCGCCGGCGTCAACAGCGGCCTCGAGGCCGAGATGCGCCGCAGCCCCGAGCTGCGCCGCGTCCTCACCGCCGAGATCCGGGGCCCGCTCGCCCCGCTGGGGCCCGTCGGCCGCCTCGTCGTCGTCCTCGGCCGCCACACCCGCGTCCTCCAGCGCGAGGAGCGCCGCCGCCAGCAGCTGCACCGCGCCAGCCGTCCGGCCCGGGCGGGCCCGGCGGCCCCGGCGGCTCCGACGGCCTGGGCGGCCCGTGCTGTGCTGGACACGCCAGAGCAGCGCCGCGCCCGGGAGCTCCTCCAGCGGTCGGCCGAGCAGCGCGCCGCCCGTGATCTCTTTGCCGCGCCTGTCCTGCAGGCTGGCGGCGGCGGTGATGACGGCGACGACGGCGCGGTGTCCGTGCTGGAAGAGGGCGTGCCGGCCGAGGACGGCGACCACCACATCGACGACCCCCTGGTCTGGAGCGCCATCCGCAAGAGCGACCGCAAGAGCAGTCAGCGCGCACGGACACGGCCGCCCTGGCAGCTCGGCGGCGACGTGGCCGTGGATCGGGACCTCCCGCTCAGCTCGCCGCCCCCGCCCGGTCTGCGGCGCCGGGTCCCGTTTGACCCGCGCCGCCAGCCCGTTTTGGAGGAGGAGGAGGACGAGGACGAGGGGGAAGAACAAGACCAGGCCACAGACAGCCATCCGGGCCCACGGCAGCCCGCCGACGCGCAGCTCGCCGACGAGCGCGACGCGGCCCTCTTCCTCGCCGAGACGGCCGTCTACGAGCGCGACGTGGCCGTGGCCGAGCGCCAGCGCGCCGCCGAGCACAACGCCCGCCTCCGCCGCTTCGTGCAGGCCCTGGTCGACGGCGACTTTCTCGACGGCGTCTTGGACGGGGAGACGGCGGCGGACGTAGAGGCGGCGGATGTCAGTGCGGATGTCAGTGAGGCGGATGTCAGTGAGACGGCGGATGCCAGTGAGGCTGCGTCCGATGGGCCAGCCAGTCCATCAGACCAGCCGGAGGGCGACGGACCAGCCGACGTACCCGAGGCACAGCCTCTGGCCACGCCGCCTTCCCCCCGCTCGCCGCGGACCCGCGCGCTCCTCGAGCTGGCCCGCCAAGTCCTGCGCCAGCCGCCGGCCCTGCACCACGGCCCGCCGCCGACGACGCCCGCCCGCCTCCGTTCGCCGCACTCGCCGCACTCGCCGTTCTCGCTGTTCTCCCTGCCCTCGCCGCCCTCGCCGTTCTCGCCGTTCTCGCAACCACCCCCGCTGCCTCCCCACGGCCTGCTCCCGGCACTGGCCGACGTCGCCGGCACCGTTGCGCGGCGGCTGCTCCGGCAGAGAGCCAACCTGGCCGTCGTCGCCCGCTGGGCGCGCCTGGCCGCCCGCCACCGTCTGCGCCGTGCCGTCCTCGCCTCCCGCCTCGACATCCTGGCCGCCGCCGCCGCCGCCCTGCACAGCGGCCGCCTCCTGCACCGTGCGCCCTCACCGCCGTCGTCGCCGTCCCTGCCGCCCACGCCGTCCACGCCGCCCGCCGAGTCGGAGCTCGAGCTCCTGCTGCCGCTGCCGCTGCCGCTGCCGCTGCCGCCCCCGTCCTCGCCCAGCCACAAGCAGCTCCCGACGCCGCCGCTGTCCACGCCCTCCTGGGCCGAGACAAGCCCGTCACCCGCCAGCCTTCTCCCCGGCAGCCCCCCCCGGCAGCCTCCCCCCAGAAGCCCCCTCCTCCCCGGCAACGCCCCCGGCAACGCCCCCGGCAACGCCCCCGGCCACCCCCCCGGCCACCCCCCCGGCACTCCCCCCCGCAGCCCTCTCGTCCCCCCCTTCCCGCGCGACGCCCTGGCCGACCTGCTCATCCTCGTCCTCCTCGCCGCCCTCGCCGCCGCCGCCGTCTTTGTGCTCGCCGCCGCCGCCGCCGAGCGCGCCCTCTGGCTCGACCACAACGCCGACTTTTCCCGCGCCTACCTCCACGCCTACGTCCTCCAGCACCGCCGCGACACCGCCAGCTGCGCCGCCTACGGCCTGTCCTCGGCGGCGGGCCCCCTCCCCCCAAGCCCCTACCACCTCTGCCTCTGCGTGCCCACCTGGATCGACCCCCGCGCCGTCACCGCGCCCAGCATCTACGTCTGGCGCTACTGGCGCGACTGGCTCCGCGACGCCGCCCACCTCGCCGCCCTGCGCGCGTCGGCGGCGCTGCGCGTCGTCGGCCGGCGTCCGGCGTAGCGGCGAAAGTAGCGGCGCGGCGTAGCGGCGCGGCGTGTGTTTACCAGGGGCCGGCTCTGGTCACGTGATATTAGTCAGCACGCGCGCAATTTCGTCGCGATCCTCATTTGGCTTCCTTTGTCTCTGGCTTCGGCGCCTCGCGACCTCCTCTCGACGCCGACCGGTCTATAGCCATCGTGCATCTGCGGTGCCTTTCTTTTCTTCTATTTTGCTTAGCACCGCGTTCTTATACCAATTTCTCTGCTCCCGCGGCTGCGAGCTTGCTGCACGCGCCCACGTGTCCGTCGTCGCGTTTCTGCCGCTGGACGACGCCGCGATCCGGTCTGACTGCGAGCCGCGCATCCGTCCACGGCATTTGGCAGACGGGTCTCGGCAGGCGGGTCTTGGCAGGCGATTTCTACGGCAGACAGAGACGTGCCGCGAGCCTAGCGGCGAACCGTCGCCATGGCTCCCTCAGTACGTGTCTTCCTCGCCTCCTCGCCTCCTCTCCTCTCCTCCTAACCCCCAGTATCGCATCAGCACGCAGACGCGGCGCGGCAACCGTAACGCGTACCCCGAGCACGACGACTTCGAAGGCCTGCCGGTGCGGCAGTGGCGGCACGAGTGGGTCAGCATCCAGCCGCCGGCGGCGACGCACACGAGCGAGTCCCAGGCCGCCAACCGCTGGAGCTATGAGCTCCCCTACGGCATGCCCAAGGACTGGCAGCTGCTGGCCCCGCACGCCCAGGAGCTGCTGCGCGCCGCCCGCTCCGGCATCCTCTACAAGCGCCGCGCCCCGGTCGAGGAGGAGGAGGCCGAGGGCGACGGCGGCGCGGCAGCGGCGGCGGCCAGCGGGGGCGCGGAAGGGGGGGGCGCCGACACGGGAGCGGGCGATGCAGGCGCCAGCGGCGGCACAGGAGGCGCCGCGGGCGCTGCTGGGGCCGGCGCGGCGGCGCTCGATAAGAAAAAGGCGGCCGGCGCCAGCCACGCCAAGGAGGGCTACATGGTCAAGGTGTGGAAGCAGATGCCGCGCGACGTGGAGGCGCCCATGACGACGCACCTGGCCAAGCGGCGCAAGAACACTATCGTGCTGCCGCCCAAGCAGACGGCCGAGAGCACCAGCAGCGGCGGCAGTGGTGCCGGCGGCGGCGGCGGCGGCGGCGGCGGCAGCCTCAGCATGCCCATGGTCCGGGTGGCGCGCGTGCGCCGCATCGACGCCGCCGGCAACCCCTACGAGCAGTCCGTCACCCTCGCCGACGGCCAGCAGGTCGACGGCGAGATCCTCTCCACCACCCTCGTGCCCGCCTCCAACCGCGACCTGCCCCCGCCGCCCCAGCAGACGCCCCCCGGCCGCAAGCGCAACCCGCCGCCCCGCCGCAAGGGCAAGCTCGGCCGCGGCCGTAAGAAGGGCCTGCTGCCGGTGGGCTTGCAGCGGAGCCGTGCTGCTGCTGCCGCCGCCGCCGCTGCTGCTGCTGCTGCTGCGGATACTGCTGCTGTTGCTGCTGCTGCTGGCGCTGCCACGGCCGACGGAGCTGCACCCCCTGCCGAGGGAGCCGAGGGAGCCGAGGGAGCCGAGGCGACGACCATGTCGGTCGACGTGCCAGCCCAAGCCGAGGCCAAGGAAGAGGAGGCGGCCGCCGCTCCGCCGGCTGCCGGGGAGCCCCAGGACGAGGCCATGACCGACGTGCCGGCGGCCGCCGCGCAGACAGCAGAGGGGGACCCGCCGGTGGAGGCTGCCGTCAAGACGGAGCAGCAAGACGAGCCGATGCCCGACCAGCCTGCCGAGCCCGAGCCTGTCGAGCCTGCTGCGCCTGCCGAACCTGCCGAGCCTGCTGAGCCTGTCGAGCCTGCTGCGCCGGCTGAGCCTGCTGAGCCTGCCGAGCCTGCCAACGAGGCGGAGCCGGCACCTCCCGCAGACGAGCCAGAGACGGCCGCGCCCGCCGCCGCCGCCGCCGCTGCCACGACAGCGTCTCCGTCCGCGCCCACCGCCCAGGCAGAGCCGAGCCCGCGGCCCGCATCCGACCAGCCCGCCGCGGCAGAGCCCGAGCCCGCGCCGGAACCCGCATCCGAGCCTGCGCCCGCTCCGGCCGAGGAGCCAGAGCCCAGCCCTGCACCCGTGTCTGCGCCCGTGGCTGCGCCGGAGCCGGCTGCGGTGGCCGAGGAGACGGCGCCGGCCAAGGAGACGGCGCCGGTCGAGGAGACGGCGGCGGCTCCGGAGGCGTCGTCGGGCCCGGCTCCGGAGGCGGCACCGGCTTCCCCCGCGCTGGCCGCGGCGGCTCCGGACGACGCTGCGGATCCGACGCCGGCGGCCGACGGCGGCGAGGCACCGCCGGCTGAGCCGGCCGTCGCGGTCGAAGATCCGGCCGAGCAGGAGGGAGCCTAGGGAAGGCGACGGTGCGGTGCGTGGTTTTGGCTTCGTCTGGGTTTGGTTGGGTCTGGTTGTGTTCCTCAGCTCTGTGCTCTATGCTCTGTACTCTGTATTTCTTTTTGGCTCTGTATTTGTCCACACGTCGAACCGTTCACGACGGCGGTCTGGCCGGAAGAGAGTTTTGTCTATTTCCTACTGTTGTCCCTCGGCTCGCTCTCGATGACCTCCCCGTGTCCAGCCGGGCAGCCTCGCCTGCCTCCATGGCCTGTCTCCTTGTGGTATCGTACACGCGCCGCCGCCGCTCATGCCTGCGGACGGGCGTTGCATCGGCCGCGCCGTCTTGTCGTCGCGGCGCCGTCGCCAGCCTCCCGGCCTCCCCGGCCTTCCTGGCCGCACCGGCCGCACCGGCCGCACCGGCCGCCTCACTCGGTCCCGCGCTCGCGGATCAGCCCGCCGTGGGCGCCCTTTTGCCGGCCCTGCTGGTCAGACGGTCGAGGGCAAGAGAACTTCAAGGACAGGAACGCACCGTGGCCTCCACGACCAGCCGGTCGGTCTGGTAAAAGTTGCCGATCGTCGTTTGGCGCTGGGGGTCAGCTTCGCCCTCTTCTCGCCAGCCTCGCCAGCCTCGCCAGCCTCCCCAGCCTCCCCGCCACCCCTTGCCGCCCACCCACCTGCATCATCTGCAGCTCCTTCAGCCCGCGCTGCACCAGGGCCTGCACGCGGCGCGGGTCCGCCTCGTCGCGGTGCTCGCGGAAGGCGTCGCGGGTGCGGCGCTTGGCGTACTCGCGGAAGTTGTAGGCCGGGAACTGCTGCGCCTGGCGCAGCAGCTGCCGGTACAGCGACAGCACCTGCAGCGCCTCGGCGCCGCGGGTGGCGGGCGTGAGCGGCATCGTCGGTTCGTGCGAGGCGGTCGTCCACGTGGACGATGGGCTCGAAATCGGGTCGGCGTCGGACAGGAAGCAAGACAGCAAGACAGGACGGTCGCCGTGAGGTACGGGCTCGTCGTGGCTCGTCGTGCGTCGTGCGTCGTGCGTCGTGCGTTGGTGTTGGTCGTTCCCGTGACCTTTTTTGCGCCGTAATTTTTATATGCAATAAACGACCGCCAGCACCTTTTCTCCGAGTGGCGGAACGCCGCCGGAGGACAGGCGGCCCCGCTTTTCTGCAATCCGACGTCACTATCTCCGTCGTCACAGTCAATACCTTGCATACATGTTCGCTTGTTTGTTGTTTATTGTGCTGATGAGCATATATATTCGGCGGTACGGCTGTACATTGCCGAAGGCACTACATTACAGAGAGCAGGAGACAGCCAAAGAAAAGACAAGGAACGAGGGACGACGAGAAGAGACGAGACGAGAAAGACGACATCGACATCGACGACAATGACAACGACGACAACCACAGAACGACCGGAACAACCAGAACGACCAGAGCAACACACCGCATCCCACAAAGAGAAACAAAAAGGGTATTTGAACAAACGAGAGGCCGGCAGGGAAGACAGAAGGTCCGTCGACAAAGGGAAGGACAAACGACAAAAGGAAAGAGACGAGAGACAAAAGACGACACAAACACCTACTCCGCCGCCGGCTCCGGGAACCGCGGCCTCTCGGGCCCCACGTGCTGCATCTCCAGGGCGTCGCCCTTGTGGAAGACGGGCCCGGCGGCCTGCTCGCGGCTCCGGCCCCGGCCGGCCCCGGCAGCCCGCCGCGCCGCCTTGACGGGCGCCGGCGCCAGGCGCTGGTCGCCCGGGCGGTGCGGCCGCTTGAACTGGTAGTAGGTCGGCGGGCGCGGGCGCCCCAGCACGGCGATCCAGTTGCGCACGGCGCTGCCCTGCGTGTAGGCGCGGTAGCGGTCCTTCTTGGGGAACTTGTGCGCGTTGAGGAACTCGCGCGTGGTCTCGCCGCGCCCCATCAGGAACAGGTGGTAGGCCATCAGCGGCACCGGGTAGGCGCAGGCCAGCACGCCGTAGATGGCCATCGCAAAGGGCACGCGGAAGTGGCCGATGGCGTGGCCAAACGACACGCCCGCGCGGTGGCGGTACACCAGGATCTGCACCAGCGACGCCGCCGTCAGGTACAGCGCCAGCACCGTGCACGACGTCACAAAGGCGAAGAAGTAGCGGTAGTTGCGCCGCCCCACGCAGTTGTTGAGCCACACGCAGTGGTGGTCCGCCGTCTCCACGCAGTTGTCGCACATGCGGCAGTGGTGCGCCCGCGGCGGCCGCCAGATGTTGCACGTCCGGCAGTACTTGACCGGCACCTCCATGGCCGCCGTCGCCGACTCGCACGACTTGATCAGCGCCCAGTCCGTCGTCGGCGGGCCCAGCCGCAGCGGGTCGTCGTTCTCGTCCGGCGGCGGGAACTGGTGCAGGTTGCGGGGGAGGATCTGGTCGTCAGCACACAAAACTCTGGCGCGGCTCTGGCACGGACAAAGGACAGGCACTCACCCCGGGATCCGACGCCGACGCGTGCAGAAACGACGACATGCACAGGAAAAACACATAGGCAAACGTCACCGGCACCGCCGGCGAGACGTGGTGCCACAGCCACGGCGCCGAGAACACAAAGAACAGCACGCTCGGCACCACCACCAGCCCGCCCGTCGCCACGTTGATCGGCCGCGACTTGGTGTTCTCCAGCCGCCCGCCCAGGCAGAAAACCGTGTTGCCCTGGAAGAACTCGTAGTTGCGGCCGTCCGAGCGGCCGCGCGCGCCGCCGCTCCCGCCCGCGCTGCGGCCGCCGTCCGCCGCTCCTCTCGCCCGGCCGCCTGCGCTCGGCTGACGACCGTCACCCACCACGCTGTCCGGCCCGTGCACGGCCGTCGCGTGGGACGGGTGCGACGTGGCCGACGGGCTGCGCTGCGGGGTCGACGCCACCGACTCCAGCTTCTCGCCGCCCTGGATGTCGCGGTTCACGCCAGCCCCATCGCCGCCGCTGCCGCCCTTACCCGGCAGCATGAAGCTCGACCGGAACGACTTGGGCGTGCGCACCGGCGTCGGCAGGCTGCCCACCGTCCCCGACTTGAACGTCTTGTCCACCCGCAGCGTGAGGCCGCCACTCCGGCCGAGGCCGCCGCCGCCGCCGCCGCTTTTCGCCTGGTCCGCGCCGCCACTCGATGTGGCTGCTGCTGCTGCTCCTCCTGATGCTGCTGCTGCTGCTCCGGCGCCGTCTCCTGCGGCCGCCGTCTCCGGCTGGCTCTGCAGCGGCCGGGCGCTGTCGGCCAGCGACGCGGCCGGGTAGAAGCCGCCGGTGGGGCTCGTGTTGGCCGTGATGCGGTCCACCGTCATCTGGTCCGTGTACTCGGAGCCGCGCGAGATTGGCCGGTACGCAGCGTCCGCACCGCCCACTTGTTGTGGCTGCGGCTGCTGCGGCTGCTGCGGCTGCTGCTGCTGTTGCTGCTGCTGCTGCAACCCCAACTGAGACTGCCGCGACCGCGCCGTGCTGCCCCGCTGGGCCTGCAGCTTCTGCGAGCTCATGGGGTGGAAGAAGGCGTGCGAGGTCAGCGACGGCACGTGGCTGCGGTTCGTCGAGCTGACGGGGCGACCGCCGTACGCCGCCGCGCCACCGGCACCAGCACCGCCACCGGCACCGCCACCGGCGCCGCTCACGCCGCTGGCCAGGCTGCTGCCCCCGGCACTGGACCGCTTCCCCGACAGGCCGCGGCGCAGGGGCAGGAGGAGTGTGGGCTGGTGTGGCTGGTGTGGCTGCTGATGGGCGGCGTTCCGCGACGTTGGCGGACGCGACGAGGCCCCCGCGCTGTTGGGGGGCTCGCCAGCGCCGCCCAGGCCGTCGTCGGACACAATGTCGGTCATGCGGGAGGAGATGACGCTGGGTGCGGTGCCGGGCGCATCGGACCGCGCCGACGGAAAATGCGGAAAGGTGTGCTCCTCGTTGGCGACGGGCGCGCCGCTGCCGCTGCCGCTGCCGCCGCCGCCGCCGCCAGACGAGGCGTGCGTCCCTGCGTCGGGAGACGCCATCGTCCGCAGGGCGGGGAGGAGGAGGGTGACGAAATGCTGGGAGGAGGATGCCGAGTTCGGTCGTCAGGATGTCGTCCACGAGATGTCGTGCATCGTCGATCGAGGTGGTCGAGGTAGGTCGAGGTCAAGCCGAATACAAGATGAGGTAAAACAGATTCTCCAAAGAATGAAACGAAAGAAAACGATACTCGGCTCACAGACGTCGGCGTGCGGCGGCGCAGAACCCGGCAGCGAAAACGAGGAGGAGGGCGAGGAAGAGAAAAACAGGCGTCCGGGCAATTTCGTGAGAAAGAGAGCGAGCGAGCCACAAGTCACGGCAGGGAATTGGCATCCACACCGTACGGAGTACGGAGTACCCACCGGCAGGGGAAGGGCCAGCCAGGCGCTGGGACCGGTTACTGGGGCAGGCACGGCCGGCGAATAGGGGGGAAAGCAAGGGGCGCCGCCGAATGCAGCCAAAGCCAAACCAGAAAAGGGGCAGGGATCGCAGGCCGCCACAGGCAGGCACGACGGGCCACCACCAGAGATGGGCCCGCGCTAGCGTTGGCAGGAAAGGGAAAGAGCAACGGAGAATTTCAGAGTGCTGGTAGGTATACTCCGTAAGCATATTTACCTGTAAGATATTTTCAACTACGGAGTATATTTGCAAGCAAATATATGCTTACGGAGAAGCATACAAAATTCGAGGGAACGACGTTGTACGGAGTACAGAGTAGTACTCCGTATACGATTACAATAGATATCGTGATGGAACAAACTGTCTGGACGCTGCAACGCCACGTCTGGGCACGCGTTTCAGCACGCCCAAACAGGCATGCGGCTCCCACGTGCGGGCGAGCGCAGAGGCGGCGCGAACGAGCACGGAGCGGCGCACGGAGATCCTGCCGTTTGGGACGGAGAGCTCCGTAATTCGACAACAGCCGTACGAGGAATGGCGGGCGCGTGCGGGAGCTGCGCGTGGTGCGGTGCGTGGGTGCGTGCGTGGGCGCGTGAGCGCGTGGAGCGCGTCGGGTCACCTGAGGCACCTCCGTGCGCACACAGTGTATATTTCCATTTCGGCACTCATCGTACTGTCTATTACTAAGCGGAAAGAACCGGAATTGGCCAATGGCGGTGCGCGGGTTGGCCGCGGCCCACCCCTCGCCGCCACGGAAAGAACGAGAGCTTTTTCGCGCGGCATCAGACCATCCCGTCATTCAACTCCATCGTCCATCCCGAGCCTACAACTACGCACACACACGCACACGCACAGCAGCCATGGCCTCCCTCTTTGCCCGCCGCGCCTTCTCCACCAGCGTGCGCCGCCTCGCCGACGACTCCGCCGCTCTGAAGCAGGCGTCCAAGCGCAACCCGGAGCTCTATGTACGTCGTCCCGGCGGCGGCATCCCGGTCCAGCGGCTCCGACACCCCCGGACCCCCGGAGCCCCCGGAGCCCCCGGAGCCCCCACAGGTCGGTCCTGCTAACCGCACACAGATCCTCGGCGGCATCATGGTGGCCGTGCTCGGCGGCGCCGGCTACTACTTTGGGGCGTCGCCGACGGGGGCCACCTCGGAGTCGGCCGTGGCCAAGGCCGGCATGCCGTGGGAGACGGGCTCCACCCAGGGCAAGTACCGCTACTTCCCCGGCGGCGACCAGGGCGCCGACCCCAAGGACGCCCCCTCCGCCGTCAACGTCGTCGTCGTCCCCGACGTCAACCTGCCCAAGAGCCTGCACGACAAGTACAACAAGTGGGGCAAGGACGGCTACTAGGCGGCGTGCGGAGGACGGAGCAGGGTCGTGGGAGAGAGAATACGGTCGCGGGAGCACGGTCGTGGGAGACTGGTTGTCGGCAGGAGCATGATCGCGGAACGTCTGTGTGCATAAACGAGTGCCAGAAAGGCGTGCTGGCTGGTTGAATAAAGATTGCATCCGACGATCCGACGATTCACGTGTGCGGCCACATCCAGGCAGCAAAGGTCAACGCTGTGGACGTCTGGCGCAAAAAGAACGCCCAGCGCAAGAACGCCCGGTGCAAAGGGAACGTACGGCGCAAAAGAACACCCGGCGCAAAAAGAATCGAAGCAGGCCGCCGCCCCCTCGCCTCGCCGCCGCTTGCCAGTTACAGGATTCGAACCTGCGCATCTCTCTCGAGATAGCAGTTCTCAGGACTACCGCCATAACCACTCGGCCAAACTGGCTTTGCTCGGCGGCGAGGCGCCGGGCTCTTTGTTCGCCGCAGGGCGGACCAGGCGCCCGCTGCCTCGCCGTCTGTTGCCATCTGTAGGTGAATGACTGTATATGAAGGATAGTATGCATTTCGTTTGCTTTTTAATGGAGACGGCATGTCGGTTTTTGTTGGTATTTTTTTTTGTTTTTTTTTTGAAATCTGTTTGAATATTTTTTGAATATTCTTTGAATTTTAGGCGGGTGGGAAAAGTAAACAGAATTCTTTGTTGTTTGTTTCATCACGATGCACGAACTAGCACACAACCAGACATGGAAACAGCTTCGTAGACCGAAAAGCAACCCAGATGCAAATGTGTCTTGTCTATCTCACCGAACACTGGTCGTAGCTGACGACGTCTTCTATCAAACCCACGCCTGCTGCAGACTATATACAGATGGCTTACTATGGTGACAAGATATGTATTAAACCAGAAAAGGAGACGAAAGCCTACCACGTGAAGCTCTCTTCGACAAAGTCGACCACGGTGCCCTCGTCGAGCACGTCCCGCACGGCGGACCGCACGTCGTCGGCCAGCGCCCCCGGCCCGCACACGGTCACGCACATGGCGCCCGCCTGCTCGGCCACCTCCTTGCGGAGGAGCACCGGGATGTTAGGCCGGCCCGGGAACATCTGGATCGTGCGCGACCCCGTCGCGCCGAGCTGCCCGGGCTGCTTAGGCCGCGTGACAAAGAGGCGGATCTGCAGGATGTCGCGGCGGTCCGGCAAGCGGAGCACCTCGTCCATCCACGGCCGCACCCATTCGAGCGCGTCGTAGTCGCGCACAATCCACACCAGCGTGATGCGCCGCGTCGCCACGGTGCCGTCGGCGTAGCCCTCGATGAGGTGCCGCAGGTAGCTGATCTGGTGCGTGATGCCCGTGGCGCCGGCAATGAGCACCACGTGGCCGTAGCTGTCGAGCGAGTGGTGACCCGCGTACGGGCCCTCCATGAGCGCCTTGAACGTGGGCGCGCGCTGGCCCGTGGCCCGTGCGCGGTCGTACAGCTTGCGCGTGAAGCCCGTCTGGGCGGCAATGACAAACGAGACCGACGTTCGGAGCAGATGGCTCTGCTTCCGCGCGTGGAACCCGGTCAGAGCGCCCGACGTCGCCGCGTCGCCCAGCTGCTGCTCCTCGTCTGCGCCGCAGTGGCGGCTGTGTTTCTCGGCCGTGGGCAGCAGGCTGTCCGCGAGGGGCGTGTGCTCGACCCAGGCCACGCTGAAGGGGTGGCACTCCAACGGGTTGATGTCGTAGAAGCGCAGGTACGCGTGGGTGCCGGGCCGCACGTCGACGTAGCGCGGCAGGTGCAGGGTGACGCGGCAGCACTCGCCGGGCATGGGCTCCACCACGGCGTCGGGCCAGCCGTGGCGCGACCACGAGCGGTAGGCGTTGAGGCCGAGGCGGCACAGGCGCTCGGCCAGCCAGAGGAGGACGATGGCGATGATCCAGGACAGCTGGGGCAGGCCGCCGGGGATGGAGGCGGTGGCGCAGTGCATCCACACGCAGACGAGGATGACGAAGGCGAGCACGATGTGGGTGGCGAGGAAGGTCTCGTAAAAGGCGTGGCGCAGCGGCGACATGGCCAGGAGGACGAGGACGAGAAAGGCGACGGTGCCGACGGTGCCCGAGGCAATGAAGCGGTTGTGGGCCATCTTGTGGGCGACGCTGGCCCAGCCGCCGTCGTTGACCTGGACGACCATCCAGGCAAGGGTGTGGATGACGGACTCGAGCACGACGATGCGGCCGACCCAGCGGTGCAGGAGGTTGAAGGTGTCGAAGCTGATGCGCAGCAGGCCGATGAGCGGGTTGTTGCGGCCGGCAAAGATGATGAGCGGGACCATGTTGACGGCGGCCAGCATGCCGGAGCGGCCGCGCAGCTCGGCGAGCAGGGCCCAGCGGTTGGTCTGGTGGTAGTTGAGGATGAGCATGTAGACGGCGTTGCTGCCCAGGTAGGCGAGCAGCAGCAGGGCCTGCAGGCGGGTGGGCAGGGTGCCGATGCTGATGGCGGAGGAGAGGCGGAACTCGCGGTTGTGGCGCTTGGTCCAGACGGGGGCGTAGGTCAGGTGCTTCTTGATGGCCGGCATGCGGCACCATTGGGCCCTCTGCCAGTAGGTCTGGGCGGATGCTGGCTGGGACATGGCCGAGACGTGCCGCAGGTGCGACCAGCCGATCTGCAGGAGGCGGATGGCCAGGAGCACGAGGGCGACGATGCCGAAGCTCCACCACAGCATGTCCTTGAAGAGCAGGTTCTGCTCCTGGCTGACGCCGCCGAGGCCCGAGTCGTACGCCGAAATGGGCGTGGTTTCTGCCGCAGCCTCGGCTGCGGTGGCGGTGGCTGTCATGGTTGTGGGCGACATGGCTGCGTGTGTGATTCTGAGGATTGGTCTTGCTCGAGCCAGCAGAGCAAGAAGAGGAGGAGGCCGGAGAAGGTAAAAGAAGCAGAGCAGGAAAGAAGAGGAAAAAAGGGAAAAAAAAATCGGATCGCAGCGACGAAGCGAGGGTGCCGGGATGGGTATATGTACTGAGATCACGGCGTAGATGAACAAGACGTTTGAGCGTTCCAGACGAGCGCAGCCAATGGTGTTACTGGAAAGACACGCTCATTGTGCTCGGTGCTGACGAGGTGAAGAGGCGTGAACAGCGGGCGTGAAAGACGGACAAGAAAGAAACGACGACGCCGAGAAGAGTGGCTGTTTGAACAGGACGTGCGACAGACGTGCGAGCAGACGTGCGAACAGAATGACGCCTCCGTGGTCGGCTCTTGTCGTCGCCTGGCTGCGCGGGCGGCCGCTGGTCTGCTGCCGCTGGGATCCGGATTCTGGTCGCGCGTTTGCTGTCCGCAGGAGGCCTGCTGTCTGGGACCGAGCGGGACGTCGTTCTGCAGCTCCCAATTTAGGGAAAGCAAGATGGGATGTTTGAGCTCCGAGATGCGGCTTTGCCCTGTGGCCAGCCCGGGCAAACAGAACCGACTCGGGTCGCACACGGACGCCACCCAAGGACGAAAACAGAGCCCCAGGCCGAAAAGGCCACGAGTCGATAAACAACGCCGCAGGGGACTGGGAACAGCGGCTGAGTAAAAACAGAGCGCTGTTGAACAGGATCGCAGGGAGGATGCGGTGGCGGTGGGCGCTGCGAGGGATATCCAAGAAGTGCGCACCAGACGCACTGTTGGCCGTGGGCGTGACGATGTGACGATGGTGAGACCGAGGCCGAAGAGAAAGAAGGCAAAAGAAGGAAAGCCAGAAGATAACAGAAGACGACGATCGGAGGAGGAAAGATGTCCACGCAGACACTAGCTGGCGAGGGAACGAAGCGAACGAGGAGAGGCCTGCAGTCCTGCTGGAGTCGCCCTCTGGACCAGTCAGAGCGGCGACGGATGGGAAAGGAAGGCAACGAATGAAGAAGACGTTGAAGAGAGAGGAAGAGGGAAGAGAGAAGAGAAAGAGAGAAGAGAATATGCTTAGACTAGGGAGAGAGTATGCTTAGAGGAAGAGAGGGGTGGGTGACAGGCACGCAGGGAAGGAGCGAGCGCCGAGTTGTGGTTGCCCAACGAGGAAGGCGCGGAAGGCCAGCCTCCACAAACAAGTAAGCATACAGGCAAGAGCGGAAAGAGCGCAACAGCGGCCAATTCGCGGCCCCTATTCACAGAAGAGATGACAAGTCGACGGTGAGCCCTCGTCGAGCAGCGCCACCGCGACACGCATGGGCGGGCGAGCCTCTCGTATAAGTGGCTCCGCACGGAGCAGGATGCGTACGAAGAAAGGGGTGCGCAGCGCGGACCCGCCGCTCGCCAGGGACGCAGCAGCCAGCAGCAGCAGCAGCCAGCCAAGCCAGACAGCATATACACAACATACGAGCTGGCTGGCCAGGTTCGCCCCGGCGGCCGTCGTGTGACAGGCTACGGACGCAGGAGACGGCCGCACAGCAGGCGACAAAAGAGGGCCCCGGGGGCCCGCGGGCGGCCGCGCTGTTTCCAGATCGCCAGCGGCGCAGGCGTTTGTGGCCTCTGATTGGCCCGGTGTTTCAGGAGGGCGCGCACGGCGCAATGGGGCGCAAGGGGCGCCGGGGCGCTGGGGCGCTGGGGGCGCTGGGGGCGCTGGGCGCTGCGGCTGGGCAAGACCGCCTATCACTCAGGGGGCTTTCCAGCGGGTGGGGTCCTGCCGCACAGCGCTGGCGTGCAGGCCAAACCATTGGCTGGGAGGCGTCGGCGGGCAATGACCAATGGCTGGCCAGGCCGTGGCGGCGGCCGGCGGCGGACAGGCGGCGGACACGATGCGGACAGAGGGACAAAGGCCATTGTGTCTGACAGTGAAAGGCCGTTGTGACGGACAATGAGACGATGCTCGTCACAATGGGTCGATGTGCATAACAAAGATCATGGCCAGCCTGCCGTTGTGGCGCCGTTGGCTGCTGGCGGCCGCGGCAGCCGGTAGAGTCACGTGATAGAATCACGTGCCCGTCGTCACGAAAATTCCCGCCCGGCGCGCTTTTCACGATCGGGCTCCCCTGACTGCCGACGGCTGCTGCTTCACGATCTGCCATTGCCCGCGCACCATTGGCCGACCGAGCCCGCGGAGGAGACAAAGGACCACGTCCTACGGGGTACTGCACTGCCGATCGCCGCCTGCTCAGCCAGCTACCAGCTCCCAAGCCCCTCAGCCAGACAGCCAGCTCGCTCCGCCGTCCATCCCCGACCATCCCCGACATGGGCTCCAGCGCGTCCAAGCCGAGTGCGCCGCAGGTGTGGACGGGGTATGCTGTTCTCTCTTATGGTCTACTCCTGTTGTTGCCCCGCTGACCCGTGCTGCAGCTCCGGCCCGCCGACCGTGTCGCAGGACCTGCTCGACCAGCTGCAGAGCAGCGCCGAGGTGAGACGACGACGACGACGGCCACGCGTTCGTTCGATTCGACCCCTGCTGACCTCTGCCCCAGACCGACGTCACCCGCGCCCAGACCCTCGAGCTGCACGTGCAGGCCCGCGTCGCCGAGGAGCTGCGGCGCCTGCAGGCCGAGAAGCTGGCCCGGCTGCAGGGCGCCGAGCAGGCCATTGCCGACGAGGCCGCCAGCGGCTCCGAGGCAAACGACGCCGCCGCCGCCGCCGCTTCCGCGCCCTCGTCCGCCGCCGTCCGCCAAGAGATCGCCGGCCTGCGCGCCCGCCTCGAGGCCCGCCAGCGCGAGGTCAGCCAGCCGCTGCCCGCGCCCGTCGAGGCCGCCCGCAGCGACGTCGTGCGCTGCCTGCGCGAGCACGACCGCCGGCCCCTCGACTGCTGGCGCGAGGTCGCCGCCTTCAAGGAGGAGGTGCGCAAGCTCGAGGCCACCTGGGTCGAGCGCGTCGTGTCTTAGAGTGCGGTGGTTGTAGTTGTACATATAGATTCTATGCGTTGGTTTCATAAGTGTCTGCTTCGCCCCCGTCGCCCTCCCGTCCCTTTCCCCCCTCCTGCTCCTCCCGCCGCTGCGCCGCCTGCCGCTGCAGGCCCTCGGCCCGCTTGCGGGCGCGCCGTGCCGCCGCGTCCTCCCAGCCGCGTCCGCGTCCGCGTCCGGCGGCGGCAGCCCCCTCCCCCAGCGGGCTCGGCGCCGTGGCCGTGGCCGCCAGCAGCGCCGCCTGGAACCGCGCCGTCCGCGCCCGGTTCACGGCAAAGCGCTCGTCGCCCACGCGCACCAGCCGCGCCAGGTACGCCCGCGAGACGATGCACGTGGCACCGTCGCTGCCGCCGCCGCCGCCGCCGCCGTTGCCGTCGCCGTCCCGCCCGACGCCCACCACCGACGCCAGGCCCAGCCCCATCGACCGCACCGCCACCATGGGCATCGCCGGGTCCGCGCTGTTGCCGCTGTTGCTGCCCCCCTCGCCCGGCACAATGCCGACGGCGCCGCTCTCCCGGAACCCCGCCGCCAGCGCGCAGCGCAGCAGCAGCTGTGCGTGGGCGGGCGAGGCCGTCAGGACGTGCAGGATCTGAACCGCCGTTAGCTGGCTTCCCCCTGTACAGTGTGTCCGGCCCAAGACGAGCACAACAACGCACCATCGGCTCAAACTTGAAGTGCACAAGCCGTGTGTCCGCAGCCTCCGCACCGCCGTCCTCGGCCGCCGCGTCCAGCCCAAACACGGCCGCCCAGTCGGTCTCGCCGTAGCTGCCGTAGGGCGCGCCCGGCCCCGCCACCAGCGGGTCGTGAGACACAAACAACCACCGGCCGCCGCCGCCCTTGCCGCCGGACGACGCCGTCGCGGCGGCCGCCGGCCGTGTCTCGGCCGCCGTCGTCTCTTCCGCCACACCCGGCCCCCGCCGTCCCTCGAGGAAGACGGCCACGCGGCCGGCACAGCTGCTCGTCGTCACAAACCCGTCCAGGGCGTTGATCGCCGCCAGCAGCGGCCGCACCCCCTCGTCCACGGCGCCTTTGGGCGACGCGTCCGTGTAGTCGGCGTCGGGCTGCGCCAGCTGCGCCAGGAGCGCGGCCTTGCGCGCGGCGAACCGCGCCGGACACGCGGGCAGCGTCGGCGTCATGGCATGCCGTGGCAGACGTCCGAAACGCAGGAATGGGCACAAGAGGAGAGCGGCTGTCGTTGGCCTACTGTCCTTGTGTGCAGTCGGCGTTTTTCCTCCGTCGTCAAAATTCATGCCAGAACAGGTCACGTGAACACACTACAGCAGACCATCACCAAGTCCGAGTCAGGCTCTCTTTACTCCGTATTGCGCCGAGTCGGTCGCTATGGCCAGTCACTGTGCCCATGTGTCCCGTAAACCATCTCATGTACTGCGCCAGTGGTGCCAGTCCCTCTGCACCGGGCACAAGGCTGTCTGTGAAAGGCTGCCCTGCACCTTGCAGCCTTGCCCTGCCACGGCTTCCAAGCCGTCTGCTCCATCTCATCCATGCCTGCCTCTCTGACACCATGTTACCTCCCAATGCGCCGTAAAAGGCATCCCCTCTGAAAATGAGCACAGAACCGCACGCTACCACCCATAGACATCTTTCATCAGAGGAACCAGTTCCCCTCCAGTGAGTGAGCAGCAGAAAGGGGAGTGAAAACTGGGCGTTTGCTGTTGGAATTTGATTTTGTGTGTATGTGTATGCTTTCCGTTATATTATCCTGTTTTCTACATGACGTGGATTCATTCCCAGCCAAGCTGGCGGGTATGGTACATGATCGTGGTGGTTGGGCCTCTCTATCAAGAATAAAAGGGACTCGTGCATGACGCAATGGAATAGGGGGACAGGGAGGATGGAAATGAAGTACAAGGGGAAGAAGGGGGGAGAAGGGGAGGGGGTGGGAGGGACGGTGGGAAGGGAGAATGGAGAGGGGGGGAAGGGGTAGCGAAAAGACGACGGTAGTTATGCAGTGGGATGACACGCACAACGAACAGCCGAGATGAGTGCAGGGATAACCAAAAAGATGGGGGTATGGGGGTATGGGGGATGGGGGGTATAAAGGGCCAGGGAAGAAGGGGCTAGGGGGGTTAAGGGGGGGGAAGGGGGGGGGAAGGATCAAAAACGCCGGCCGCGGGCCTCTAGAATGGCGGCAGTGCTGGTCATCATGTCTGGATGACATTCGTCGAGCCGCCGATTTGGCGCTTGACCAGCTCACGCGCCCACCGAGCCGTCTCGACAGTCCGCTGGGAGTATTCGCGGTTGGTCCGGGTCTCCTTGATGAGGCGGAGAACCCACTCTTGCCGGAGCGCTTCGGCGAGCTGGCCGTTCGGGAAAGCCTCGGCGAGGTCACTGAGCGCATATTAGCAGACGTTCGGTGGAGGGCGAAAGCAATGACGGCACGTACCCAATGACACCCATAGAAGATCGCATGAGTGCCTCGCTGCGGTTCCCGTCGCCCGAGATGACGTTGAGCAGCTCAAAGATGGACTGGACATACGGCTGGAGAGCTTCGGCTGTTGGGGGTGGTCAGCAACGTGGGGACGAACGGGGACGGGGACGGCGGAGGGAAGCAACGGGAATCCTACTCTTCTGGCTAGAGGTCATGGCCCCGATGATGCCACCCCAGGCATCCATGATGCCCTCGCGCAGAGAGACGACATAGTCGAACATCTCGTAGCTCCCGTCGTTGCCCGCCGTGACAGTGGCAGCCTGCTGCAGCACCTGGGCGACGACGGAGAGATAGGTCTCAAAGTGGCCGCCAATGGCGCCAGCAATGTCGCCAAAGCACTGAAGAATGGCCGGCTTGAACTGGTTCGACAGCGTGGTGCTCTGCGCTCTGGGTTAGCTTGCGGTGCTCCCTCTGAAAACGAGAAAAGTCGAGAACACGTACGCGGAGGTTGTTCAGCAGGTAGTTCATGAAGCTGTCGCACCACGGCTGGCTGCGGATGCCCATGGAGCGGGTGATGTCGCTGACCAGGCCGATAGCCATGGAGCACAAGCTGGACTCCTCTTGGTTGTCGAGCGCCTTGTAGAGGTAGGGCGAGAAAGCCTCCATATACTTGACAAAGTCCTCCTCGAGGGCGTTGGCAAGACTGCTAATGGCGGCAAACACGGCCTCGGGCACGGACGACTTGCCGCCCGAGTTGGACAGGATCTGCAGCAGCGCAGCCATCATACGGTCGCCCTGGGGTGCAATTTCCTTGTCCAGGCGGTTGACGATGGCCTGCAGGACCGTGCACAGACTGGTCTGCATGTCTTCGAGGGTGATCTTGTCGTCGACGCTGATGACCTGGCTCTGCAGCGGGATCGTCTCCTCGACGCGCTTCAGGATGACATCGGACAGCGAGGCGATGTCCTGCAGGCTGTCTTGGGCGGCATTGACGACAAACGCGTTGAGGACCTCGTAGGTGGCGGTGCGGACGGCGGGTTCGGCGCCCGCTTCGGCGGCCGTGACGGACAGCAGCTGCGTGACGCTCCGGGTGAAGTGGGGCGTCAGGGGGTTCTGGGCGGCGCCGAGGTCGCCGGCGAAGCGCTCGGCCAGGTTCATCAGCGCCCAGCAGCAGGACGCGGCCATCTTGGGGCTGCTGAGGAGGCCGCGGAAGAGCGAGTCGACGAGCTGGTCCAGGTGGACGGCGGGGTCGATGGCGCGGGGGCAGTTCTCGGTGATGCGGCCGAGGGTGAAGGCGGTCGAGTCGCGGACCTGGATGGACGGGTCGTCGATCATGGAGATGAGAATGGTCAAGGCGGACTGGACGATGGGCTCGAGGATCTTGTCGTCGGGGCCCTCCATGATGGCGCCAAAGGCGGAGACGGCGGCGTCGCGCTGGTGCCAGTCCTCGTGGCGCAGGTTGGCCTCGACGAACTGGATGACGTGGGGGATGATGGTCGGGCCGACGGCCTGGGCGTAGAGGGTCAGGCACTGGTAGGCGGCGCGGGAGATGTTGTACTCGTCGTCGGCGGCGTCTTCGTCCTGCTTGGTGAGGAGGACGAGCAGGGCGGGGACGACCTCGCCGGTGGCGACGCGGGCAAAGTTGTAGAACGGGCGGAGCTGATCTTGGTCCTCGGCCTGGATAGGTTAGCTGTGTGCTGAGCAGAGAGCTGACAAGAGCGGGTAACACAAACGTACCGGCCCCATTTGTGCGTTGTCGTCCTCAATGGCAATCTCCTCCTCGCAGACGGTGCTCCAGAACTCGACGGCCAGCTTGGCGACGTCCTCGTCCTCGGCCTTCATGCCCATGATGGTGAGGCCAAAGAGGGCCTTCTCCATGTAGTAGCGCATGTTGTCGTAGTAGAGGGCCATGATGCGGTTGAGGCAGCCAAAGGCGCCCTGCTGGATGCGGCTGTCAGCGGCCTGGGTGGCCTCGCAGACGACCTGCATGATGTAGTTGCGCTCGCCCTCGTGCTTGAAGTTGTTGCCGACGAACTCGAGCGAGTCGCTGAGGGCGGTGATGGCGGCGAAGCGGACGTCGTTGTTGGTCTCCTCCTTGCGGGCGCCCTGGACGACGGCGGTGAGGATGGAGTTGGAGAAGCCGATGAGGCTGGTGCGCAGCTCGGTGTCGGGGCTCTCGCAGATGAAGCCGATGGCGGTGAGCGACGTCTGCTTCTGGTGGGCCTCGCCCTGGCTGACGTTCTGGACGAGGGTGGGCATCAGCTCGGGCCAGAGGTTGCGGGGCAGCTCGACGGCCGCGATGGCCGCAACGACCTGGGCGGCGGCCTGGCCGGCCTGGCTGTTGGAGGACGAGAGGGTCTGCAGGGCGAGCTGCTTGATGTTGGTCTTGGTGTCTTGGTCGGTCTGGTGCAGCCATTTTGCTTGCAGGTCGGCTTGGCGGGCGGGGTCGCGGCCGGTGAAGGCGTTCTTGAGCGCAATGCCGGCGGCGGCACGGATGTGGCCTTGGGCATCTTCCTTGGCCAGCTCCTGGACGAGCGTCGCGAGGTAGAGGGACTGGCGGGGGGAGTTAGCAGGCCAACACACGGAGAGGAAGGGAGCGGCACGAGACGCACGAAGTTGGTGGCCGCGGCCTGTTCGAGCTGCTGCTCAGCATGTTGACGCAACGCGTTGTCTAGGGAGAGAGAACGTTAGTAGGCTGTATGGATGGAGGAGGAGGAGGGGAAGAGGAGGGTGAGGAAGAGGAGGGTGAGGAGGAGGGTGAGGAGGAGGGTGAGGAGGAGGGTGAGGAGGAGGAGGACGACGACAGCGCGTCTTTGGCATCTCGCGTCACGCTCGGCCGACCGCCTGCCACCTGTCCTTCTCGTTCACCCTCGCGAGCCTTTCCCTCCACCCCTCGCATGTCTTCCCCCTCTTCCCTCCACCCCGCGAAAGCAAGCATCGGAAAGTAGAGGCCGCGGGTACGCACCGGGTGACAACGAATTGGTCAGGATTGTGTTGATGTCCGAGTTGGCGTCCATTTTGTGCGACGGCTGGAGGTCTTCTGCGGACGAAAAAGAAAGAGGAGCGTGTTTCCGTCGTGGGAGGGGGGACGAGGTCGTCGCCGAAAAAGAGAGAGAGAGCGGGGTGGGAGCTGCGGTGGGCGAGGAAAAAAAGGCAAAGAAAACGATGCGTCAAAGAAAATGAACGAAGAGAAGGGAAAAAAAGAAAAAGGGGAGAGGGCGGGGAGAAAACCCGGAGAGACGAGAGAGAGAGGCAGCAAGGCTGGAAGATGGGAAGCAGGACGAAAGTGGGAGGAGAAAAGAAGAAGAGAAGAGAGAGAGTGAGAGAGAGAGAGGAGGGAAAGAAAGGAGATGACCAGACGCCAGGTATTATTTTTTTTCCCTTCCCTTGTCGTCTAGTTCCTTCCCCCCCGGACTTCTTGGTGTCGACGCTTGACCAAGTGGGTATGGCAGGTACTCGTCGAGGAGGAAAGAGGACAAAACAAACACGGAAGGCGCAGAGGGCGGGCGCGCGCGTGCGGGCGTGGACTGGCGGTGAACGGTGAAGAAGAAGGCGGCGGCAGCGGCGGAGGCGGCGGCAGGCAGGCAGGCGGGCGGCGGCGGCGAGCAGGCAGGCGCGTCCGGTTTGGGACGAACAAGGAGGAGAGAGAGCGGGTTGGCGATGGATGGAAGGGAGATGTGAGGCAGGCGCGCTGGCTGGGCTGCTGGAGGCGCTGGAAAATACGGGCGGCAGACGCCTGGACGACCACTAAGGAGGGGGGCTAGTGGTACTCGTAGCTGTACAGCGGGCTCCGTACAGTGGCCAGGCAGGCCAGCCAGGCAGAGCGGGTCGCTGCTGCGGCCTGTGGTTGGTTGGCCAGGCCGGCCTGCGCCGGGCGAGAGCGCTGCTCGTTCAGGAAAGAGCGATTGGCTGGCCGTTCGCACCGTGCGCAGCGCACAGTGTGCGGCCGCGGAAATACGCAGCAACGCGTGAGTAAACAGTGGCGGCCGCGGGCCGTGGCGGCAGGGCAGATGGACAGACGTCTGCGGCAGTCATACTCTGTAGATTACGGGGTATATAAGAATAAGCAAACTCTGTACTTCCCGCAGCGGCGACGCTCATCACGGTTCTGCAGCACAGTCGACAGCTCGCAGCGCTTTGTTTGTTTGTTTGTGATGGTGGGGCGTGGCGGGGTTGCTGAAGAGTCACCGTGCATACACGGAGTCATACACGGTGGTGGAGCTGTGTTCACGATGCGAACAAACAAGCCGACTTATGCAATCGATCTCCTTTTCTCTATCTCTTTTCTCTTCTCCTTTTTTGGTTTCTCCTTTTGTTCTCCTTTCCTCTTCCTCCTACATCTCATCGGCCTGCGACTCCAAGGCCTGGATGAGGTCCCGCTTCGCACCTGCGTCCGGCTGCGCGGCATCGAGGTCCAGCTCCTTGCTCAGCGTGCGCTTGGGCACCGGCTTGGACACCTGCGGGGTGTTGGGCTGGGAGCTCATGAACTGGGGGGCAGCGAGTCAGCGGGGGCCGTCCATACAATCAGGGGGGAGAGAGAGACCTACATTGCTGGCGGCGCTCAGCATGGCGTGCAGCGAGCTGGTGAGCACGTCCTCGTGCAGGCCGACGCCCCAGACCTTCTGGGCGGAGCCGGCGGTGCACTCGATGTAGGTGGCGGCGCGGACGTCGCGGCCGCGGCCGACGGCGTGCTCCTTGTAGTCGTGGACCTCGAGGTCGGTGCCGAGGAAGGGGCGCAGGGCGGCGGCGAGGCTGGAGATGGGCCCGGTGCCGCGGCCGGTGAGGTGGTGCTCGGAGCCGTTGACGAGCAGGACGCCGTCAAAGACGCGCTTCATGCTGCCGGTGTCCTGGGTGCGGCGGCCGGCGGCGGCGGCGGCGGGCGGCGGGGGCGCGGGGCTGGTGCTGCGGTCGGGCAGGATGTTGTAGTCGACGAGGCGGAAGCGGGGGTTCTCCTTGAGGAAGTAGGTGCGCTCAAACAGGTCGGTGATCTCGACGGGCAGCAGCTCGCGGCCGCGCTGCTCGGCCATGCGCTGGACGGTGCGGCTGAAGTCGACCTGCAGGCCGCGGGGCAGGTCGAGGTGCAGGTACTGCTGGATGATCCAGGCGGCGCCGCCCTTGCCGCTCTGGGAGTTGACGCGGATGACGGCCTGGTAGTCGCGGCCGATGTCGTGGGGGTCGAGGGGCAGGTAGGGCACCTGCCAGCGGTCGGTGGCGTCGAGGCCGGCGTGCTCGCGGGCCTGGAAGCCCTTCTTGATGGCGTCCTGGTGCGAGCCGCTGAAGGCGCAGACGACGAGCGAGCCGCCGTAGGGGGCGCGCGGGTGGACGGGGATCTTGTTGCAGACCTCGACGGTGCCGATGACGCGGTTGAGGTCGGAGAAGTCGATGTTGGGCGCGACGCCCTGCGTGTAGAGGTTGAGGGCCAGGGTGACGAGGTCGACGTTGCCGGTGCGCTCGCCGTTGCCAAAGAGGCAGCCCTCGACGCGGTCGGCGCCGGCCATCTGGGCGAGCTCGGCGGCGGCGACGGCGCAGCCGCGGTCGTTGTGGGGGTGCAGCGACACGCACACGCGCTCGCGGTCGGTGATGTGGCGGCAAAAGTACTCGATCTGGTCGGCGTAGACGTTGGGCGTGGCCATCTCGACCGTGGCCGGCAGGTTGAAGATGATGGGCTGCGCCGCCGTCGGCTCCCAGGCGGCCTTGACGGCCTCGCACACCTGCACGGAGAAGGCGAGGCGCGTGTCGGAGAAGGTCTCGGGGCTGAACTCAAAGGCCCACTCGGTGGCGCGCACCGCCGGGTCCGGGCTGTCCTTGGTCAGCGACCGCACCAGCTGCGTGCAGCGCACGGCCAGCTCGAGCGTCTCCTCCTCGGAGAAGCCGAAGACGACGCGCCGGAAGCACTCGCTCGTGGCCAGGTAGATGTGGATGATGGCCTTGTTGGCGCCGCGCACCGCCTCGACCGTGCGCCGGATCAGGTCCTCGCGGCACGGCGACAGCACCTGCAGGAACACGTCGTCGGGCACCGCGCCGGGCGTCTCGATCAGGCGCCGCGTAAAGTCAAAGTCGGTCTGCGAGGCCGACGGGAACGACACCTCGATCTCCTTGTAGCCGAGGTCGCACAGCATGCGGAAGTACGTCCACTTTTCGTCGCCGTTCTGGGGGGGTTAGCCGGTGTCTGTGTCACGGTCGGTGTCGGTCTGCGGTCCCAGTCCGGCGCCGTCCGCCTGTCCGCCGTCCGCCTGTCCTCCGCACGCCCTCCGCACGCACCATCGGGTCGATCAGGCTCTGGTTGCCGTCGCGCAGGTCCGTCGACAGCCACCGCGGCGCCTTGTCCAGCACCTTGGACGGCCATTGCCGGTCCGGCAGGTCCACCGGCGGGAACGGCTTGTACTTGGTCGAGGGGTCCTTGAGCCTTGTCTGTCAGCGTCTGTTGTCTGTCTGTTTGTGTGCGTCGTGCGTCGTCTGTCGTCCGTCGTCCGTCGTCCGTCTGTCTTTTCTCTCGTCTGACTTACATCGGCATCTTGAATCCGTTGTAACTGTGGTAACGTCGTAACCGTTAAACCGTTGTAAGAACCGAGAACCGTTCAGAGAAACCGCTCGATCCGTCCAAACTTATACGTGAGTCACTTCGGGTCATGTTCTGCCCGCGAGGCTCCTCCAGCCGATGCAAGGCGAGGTGACGAAAAAAAAAAATGACAAAGAGGATCCACCGATCGTGCGGGGCAGGAACCGCACTCCGTAGTACGGAGGCTAGTGCTGTATACAGTAAAGTTACAGTGCTAGAAAGCAGTTTCGCACTTCTAGTCACGTGATGTCGCGGTGTTGTCCATCTCAGCGTAAATATACCCAATTACAGACCCAACGCCAGATTACAGTCGTACACGCATCGCCCTTCGCCACGCCCTCCACCCAAGCCGTCCACCCGCACCACCCCTACAGAGCATAGTTCTCCGTGTGCAGAAAGATCTCCTCGAGCATGTCGTCGCCCCAGATCTCGGCCTGCAGGCGGGCGACGGTGGTGGCGACGCCGACGCGCATGCTGGCGGGCCCGCACACGAAGACGGCGGTGCGGCGGCCCAGCACGCCGCGGCCGTCGGCGCCGCCCGTGGCCCACTCGCGCAGCATGTAGCCGAGGTCGGGGCGCCCGTACTCGACGCTCCAGCCGCCGTCGATCTGGTGCGGCACCGGGAAGGCGAAGCGCATCAGCGACTTTTGGAACTCGGTCGGCGTCTCGGGGAAGCCAAAGTCGAAGCCCGACGGCGGGCCGAACGTCGAGGTCGGGCGCGTGCCGGTCGCGGCGGCCGATGCCTCGCTCTCGCCGTCCGGCCGCCGCCGCACCCCGCCCACGTCCGTCCGCAGGTGCGCCAGCTCCGGCGGCCGCATGCCCGTGTGGTCTCCGGCGCCGTCGCCGCCGCCGCCGCCACCACCACCACCACCAGCCGCTGCCGCCTTGGCCGTCGGCGGCACCAGGTTAAAGTGCGGCGCGTCCGGCCGCGGGTGCGGCGTGAAGTGGAAGGCGCCGTCCTCGGCGGCCGTCGTCGTGATGCCGCCGATGCCGGTGCGCTGGGTGGCGGCGGCGGCGGGCTTCTCGGCGGGGGGCTGATTCTCGTCGTGGAGCGGCACCTGCTGCTCCTCCTCCCCCTCCCACCCCTCCAGCTGGCGCAGCGACTCGTGCGGCGTCATGGACATGTGCTTGGCCGGCGGCGGCGGCGCCTGGTACGGCTGCAGGTACTTTTGCTGGGGCAGGGCGGTGATGCGGTCCTCGTCCTCGGCACGCAGCTCGCGCTCGCGCTCCGGGTCGCCCTGGGCCTCGGCGGCGATGAGGGCCGAGTTGCGCTTGGACGCGATGCCGGCCACGAAGCCGTCGAGGCGGTCGTGGAACAGGTTGCTGAGGGGGCGCGGCGCGCGCGGGGGGTGGTGGTGGGGGTGGTGACCTGCCTCGCCGGGGTGCCCGAAAAACCCCCCCAGATGCTGGTTCCGGTGCTCGGCGCGCGTGGCGGCGGTGACAAAGAACTTGCAGGTGACGGACTCCGGGGGCGCGGACTCGCGGCAGATGCGCAGCTCCTCGCGGAACCAGTCCATGGCCTCGAGGCGCTTGAGGGCCCACACGACGACAATCTTCTTGGTGATGGCCTTGCCGTCGCGCATGCGCTTGATGAGGTTGAGCAGCTGCGACATGAGCGACGTGATGCCGGACCCGCCGGCGATGAGGATGCACGTGTCAAAGGCGGCCAGCTCGCGGCGCATGCCGCCGTAGGGCCCGTCGAGAAAGGCGCGGTACGTGTGGAAGGGCCCCTTGTCGATGGCCGTTTCGAGCACGCGGCGCGTGAAGCCGCCGTAGGGCCGGAACACGAGCACGCAGTCGCGGTAGGCGTCGCCGTACGCCGACGGGAAGTCCTCGCTGCACAGCGACGCCACCGTAAAGGGGTGGTTCTCCAGCAGCGAGATGCCCGGCATGCGCAGGTACACGTACTGGCCCGGCTTCCAGCGCATCTGCGTCGGGATCGTGATCTTGACCGCGTTCTCCGCCAGCAGCGTGATGGCCGCCTCGTCGCCCACCAGGAAGGACAGCCGCCACGGCCGCGTCCAGTTGAGGTTGCGCAGCCGCGCCAGCTGGCAGCCCACCAGCACGGCCACCGTCGCCCACAGGTAGGCCCACGAGCCCAGAAAGTTCCTCGTGTGCCAGAACAGCAGCGCCACGTACAGCAGGCCCACGGGCACGTGCAGCACCACAAAGACCTCGTAGGCCACGCGGCGCACCAGCGGCAGGCTGGCCACGCACAGCCAGATCAGCGGCACCAGGCAGGCGATGCCCGTGCCGTACACCACGACGGAGCTGTGGTCGGGGAAGAGCGCCTGGAAGACGGCCAGCCCGCCGTTGTCCCACACCGGCTGCACGTAAAAGGGGATGGCGTGCACCAGCGACAGGAACAGGCACAGGTAGCCCGCCCAGCGGTGCAGCACGTTGAGCCGCTCCGGCCCGATGCCCGTGACCAGCGTCAGCACGTTGGCCTTGGTGCTGGTCGCCACGATCCACGGCGTCATGGCCACCGCCAGCATGCCCGCCCGCACCGCCACCGGCGGCGACCCGAACTGGATGCTCTGCCAGTACAGCGGCTGCGGCAGGAAACAGTACAGCGCCGTGAACGCCAGCGCCACCAGCCCGCACGCCAGCACCGCCAGCGACGAGAACGTGAAGCGGTGCCGCCGCACCACCAGGTCCGGGATCGGCCGGTAGAAGATCCACCGGAACAGCGCCAGCGTGTCGTTGATGGGGCCGATCGACGACATGTGCGACTGCGGCCGGAACGCCGTCTCCGCCTTGGCCTCCTCGGGGAAGAAGTGCCGCTGCGACGACGCGTGGCCGGCCGTGGCCGCCGTGGCCGCCGTTCCCGCCGCCGCCGAGTGGTCCCAGTCGGGCTCGGCCGAGTAGAGGTGGCGGTAGTGCTCCTCCACCTCCTGCTTGTAGATGGCCTGCCGGATCTTGTCCTGCCAGTAGTGCCACAGGCGCACCACGAGCACGCACGCCGTCAGCGCCACCGCGAAGTAGGTCCAGGCCAGCGCGTATTTGCCCGACTTGATCCACGGGTCGACCGTGTCGGCCTCGACCAGGCCGGGCGGGCTCGTCGCCGTGAGCGGGATGTAGATGCGGCGCGCCAGCGTCGGCGGGTCTGGGGGGAGAGCCATGGTGGGGGAAGGTAGAAACGAAACGAAAGAGCAAGAGGAAGGAAGAGTGAGGGTATAGACGAAACAAACAACAGGAATACCAGATCCCTCAAGAATGCAGCAGACAACGAACGACAGGAGTGGCGGCCATGGACGAGAACGGCAGATCGCGAGGAGAAAAAGAGCGCGCCGCGAGTTAAAAGACGGCGGCCAGAGCAGGATGAAGGGCGGCCCAGCACGACCGGGTCGTCTTTTCGGCGGGTAGGCAGACGAGGGCGATCGTGGGCGGCGGCCAGAGCACCGGAGCAGCAGCTGCCGAGCCAATGGGAGGCGGACGGGAGGGGCGCTGTTGGCTCGGGGGTGGTGATGAACTGGGCAGCAGAGCGGGCCGACGTTGGCGACAAGCAGCAGAGCGCGGTCTCAAATCTGCAGCCGCCGAAGGTCGAGAAATTGCCTGGACGCACGGAAGAGCGTCCGGGATGACGGCAGCGGCGACAGAGATGGAGAAGAGGGAAAATGCGAGGCCAGCGGCAGACGGAGGCTTAATATTGGCTGCATGCGGGCCGACGGGGGTGGGGAGGTGACGGCGAGCGGACGGGGGACGAATGGGGGACTCGGGACGAATGGGGGGGCTCGAGGACGGGGGACGAATGGGCGGTCTGCCGTCACACGGCATGCAGGTTGACGTGAGTGGTTCAATACAACCTGCAGCGGGAGGCCTATAGCAGAGATAAGGACGGCAGTCTGGCAGTCTGACCTGACAGCGTTCAAGGCAGCTTCGAGGACTCTGTTGGCCAACACGGAGCACTCGTAAACATCTTCCGGGCATGTATGCTTGGAAGGTGAAAAGCCAAGAGACTGGACTTGCAGAACTGTCACACCTGTCACCGTCGACCCAGCGCCTGCGCCATGTGATGGCGGGCCCCTCACGGCCGCTGATTCGCCCACACGCTGCATGTCGACCGACGAGATGAGGTTGTATTGTTTGGTGGAGGCTGGCGTGGGCGGCAACACGCCCGCTCTGATTGGCCGCAGTGGGGCGGTCTGCCTCGCTTGAGCACGTGATGTCTGAACGGGAAGTTGACCCTGGCCAATCAGAGTAGTTTGAACCAGCCTTGTATATGAAGTACAAGTACGGAGTATGCCGTACAGATACGTTTGCTTGCGCGTCGTCCTGCATCTACAGAAAGTTCGAGTAGAAGTAAATATCAAGCATATAACACATGTGATGACGCTGCCATGGCAAGGCTCGGTGAGTCAAAGACGCTGTCTGATCGTTCAGTAAACAATGCTGCACTCGGCACTCGATCATGCTCAGTAAACACTCGATAGAATGCCGGAAAGCTGTATAGATGCGGATGTCTGAGAACAGACACGACAATAAAAGACCATCTTGCTGTAGAACATACGGAGACTGCCTGCTCTATACGGTCACCAACTCGAGCATTTGTTTTCGCCGTCCAGCCCGCTGACTAATTTTTAGCAAAACCCACCAAATCGATCATCGTTGTGCCCTCATCCGCGCCCCATCCGCGCCCCATCCGCGCCCCATCTACGCTTTTCCCACCACCATGAGCAAAGTCGTCATCGTCACCGGCGCCAGCCGCGGCATCGGCCTGGCCGTGGCCCGCCACCTGCTGGCGCACGCGCACAAGGTCGTGCTCGTCGCGCGCACGGCCGCGCCGCTGGCCGCGCTGCAGGCCGAGTTCCCGGCGCAGGTCGAGGTCCACGCCGCCGCCGACGCCGCCGACTGGGCCGCCGACGGCACGCCCGCCGCCATCGTCGCCCTGGCCGTGCGCGCCTTTGGCCGCCTCGACGGGCTCGTCCTCAACCACGGCGTGCTCACGCCGCTGGCCCGCATCGCCGACGCCGACCTCGCCGCGTGGAAGCGCACCTACGACGTCAACGTTTTCAGCGCGCTGGCTTTGGTGCGTTTTCGACAGCTCCGCTGACGCCCGCGGACACCCCGACACCCGCTGACTGCTCAGGCCCAAGCCGCCCTCCCCCAGCTGCGCGCGTCGCGCGGCCGCATCGTGCTCACGTCGACGGGCGCCGCGCTCAAGGGCTACGCCGCCTGGGGCGCCTACGGCAGCTCCCGGGCCGCCGCCAACTCGCTCGTGCAGCACCTCGCCGCCGAGGAGCCCGCCATCGCCTCCGTGGCCGTGTCCCCCGGCCGCGTCGACACCGCCATGCAGGGCGAGATCCGCGCCCAGGGCGCCGCCGCCATGGACGGCCCCGTCTACCGCACCTTTGTCGACGCCTTTGAACAAGGCACGCTCAACCCGCCCGAGAAGCCCGCCGAGGTCATCGCCAAGCTGGCCGTCGACGCCGCCCTCGACCTCAGCGGTAAATACGTCGTGTACGTCGCCGGCTCACCCGCCGTGTTGTGTTCTGCTTGCCGCGCGGTTCGTTCCTGCTAACGCGACACCCGCAGATGGGATGCCCCGGAAATGGCGCCGTACCACTGGTCCTAGAGCCTCGTTAGCAAGCATGTCTCGCCCACGCCCACGCGCGCCCTTCCACGACCGAACACAGCAGCACGGAGACAGCAGCGAGCGCATCAGTCGAAAGATGAAAAGCTCTTTGATTGACTCCACATGTAGATTCGGTATTAGCATGGAATATCAAGTTATTACATCACGCGCGCTCGCTGCTGTCTTGCTGCTGTTGTGAGAACATGGTAGCCTTACCATTCCACAGACGTGGCCGCCTGTCCAGCTGTCGTCAAACGTCAGCACGGGACCAGACCAGAGCGTGTTCAGCGCGTGGCGTAGCGGAAGCAGCATCAGGAAAAAGGTGTCCGTCATCCAGTGTCGGCATTTGATAGTACGAATTGAAACATCATTTGGCTGCGTGCAATGCGAGGCGGAAGAGAGGCGGCAGAAGACGAGCATACCACGGCAATACGTCCAGACAACCTGCAGCGCGGTTAGCAAGGACCACGGCTAGATGGCAGACAAGGAGACAAGGAGCGAGAGAGAGAGCCAGATCAGAGACGTCCGTTTGGAAAGACAGTGTCATTCACCATTGTGTTGTAAGACTGGGGCGACAAAAAGCTCATCACAAAGGCTTGGGGGAAGAGGAAGAGGAGCACAGAGACAAGACGGTGTACTTACCAAGTGGCTGCAATGAAATGAAGACAAGGCGATCGCCCTTCCAGCTATCCATGGCCCGACAGAGCAGACATGCTCGTCTGGAACACTTGTTCCTCGCGAGATGCAGGATGGAGAGAAGAGAGGAAAAGCCAGAAAAAAATGCAGGCAAAATAAGGAAATTGGAGTGGGGCGTTTTGTGCCGGGCGGTGAGGAAGGATGACATATACGGCGTATGCTTAAATATATATTTAGGAGCCTAATCCTAAACCGCCTTCTGTGTCCCTCACGCTCCCTGTGTCCCTGCACCGCGCTGAACGCGTCCGGTTCTGGTTCTTTTGACGCCCGGCACCCCTTTTGGCACCGCGTACCGGGCGTGCGCCCGGCTTCGATTACGGCAAGCGACGCGCCGACACACGAGACGACCGACGCACGAGACGACCGGCGCGGGCTCCCGACGGGCTCGAGGACGACGCGGGCATGTCGGACCACGACGGCGACTTTGGCGGTGCGTGGGCGTGGGCGTGGGCGTACGAAGGCGTACGGAGGCGTACGGAGGTGTGCACGAGGGCCCGGGATGCTGACCCCACACAGGCAACGACGACCTCTCGCTGCCCAAGGCGACGGTGCAGAAGATTGTGAGCGAGATCCTGCCGGCGAGCAGCGGGCTGGCCTTTTCCAAGGACGCGCGCGACCTGCTGATCGAGTGCTGCGTCGAGTTCATCACGCTCATCTCGTCCGAGGCCAACGAGATCTCGGAGAAGGAGGCCAAGAAGACCATCGCCTGCGACCACATCACGCGCGCCCTCGACCAGCTCGGCTTCGCCGAGTACATTGGCGCCGTGCTCGAGGCCGCCCAGGAGCACAAGGAGGTGCAAAAGGGCCGCGAGCGCAAGGCCGACAAGTTCACCCAGAGCGGCCTCACCCTCGAGGAGCTCGAGCGCCTCCAGCAGGAGCAGTTCGCCGAGGCCGCCATGCGCCACGGCTAGGGACCTGGCCACCCCGCCCGCCGCCTGCTGCTCAGCCGGCCGCGGACGGCGCCTGCGTGAGCGAGCAGGGATTTTGCGTGCGCGACAGGGGTTGCGCTTTTTTTCCTGGGATTCTATCGGCGTCACGGTGGCGGCATGTGTTGGGTTCGGCGGAGACGGCGATCTTGTTCTATTCGAACGGGAGAGTTTCGACGGGACAGCTCGGTTTGATTCGGTTTGTTCAATTGACTCGGTTGATTCGGTTGATTCGTTTCGATAGCTTGAATATCATTCAGATAAAACATAAAGTACAGAGCACACGGTAAAGACAGACTATGGCCATATTGTGAACTTGACCCGCTCAGAGCATCATCGTCCTGCAAAACAGAACATCACATAAGAAAGAAGGGGGTATTGCCGTGGTTCGTGCAGCCAGGCCGGTAGCCCAAGCCAGCCCAAGCCATCCCAAGCCAGCCCAAGCCAGCCAGGTCAGCCCAGGCTTACACGCTGCGGTCGTTGCTGTCCTTGGCCTCGTAGGGCGGCAGCTCCGTGTCCGCCAGCACGTCGTCCACCACCGACGACATGAGGCCCAGCGTCTCCTCCTCGTCGGCCTTCTCGCCCGCGTGGCGCGCGGCCGCGTCGGGCTCCGTCGGCTCCGTCGGCTCCACACGCTGCGCGCGGACCGAGAGGTAGGGCTCAAACTCCATCACGTCCGGCACGCCCTTGGTCACGGCCATGATGATGTAGGAGAACACGATCACGGCACAGAAGCTGACAAACATGCCAAGCATCATGCTCGCCAGGATCCTCGTCTTGAGGCCCATCCCGGCCACGTAGGCCTTGCAGCGGCACAGAAGCGTGTCGCAGCCGCCGTCCAGCTCCGCGCTGCCGCGCCCCGCCGCGTCGTCCGTCTCGATGCGCGCGACCAGGAGCGCGTTGTCGGCCGTGCGCACGAGGCGGACCGTCACCGTGGGCACGCCCTGGACAAAGACGCCGCCGACCTCGATGATCTCCAGCGACAGCGTGACCGCCTCGGCGGCCGCCGCCGCGTCGAGGCCCTCGCTGTGCACCCGCAGCGAGTAGCCCAGCGGCACCGTGGCCGGCTGGATGTGCGCGGCGGCCTTGTCGCGGTGGTGGCGGTGTCTCTTGTCCTTGTTGGCGCGGCGCTTTTTGGTCTTCAGCTCGTCGTCCCCATGCTCGTCCTTGTCGTCGTGCTTGTTGTGCTTCTCCTCGTCGTGGCTGTGCTTCTTGTCGTCGCCCTTGCCATGGCCGTGGTCGAGCACCTGCGTGGCCGTGAGAACGTGGCGGTAGGGGTCGACGTCCGGGAACAGCTCAAAGTCGTTGAGCAGCAGGCGGTCGTGGCCAGCCGCGTGGTCGATGCGGAAGACGAGCTCGAGGTGGTTGGCGCGGTCGGTGACGGTGACCAGCTCGCCGTCCGCCGCCTTCTTCTTGCCCTTGTGCTGCTTGGCGCACTTGCGCACCTGCACCGGGCAGCCGGGGCACGGCACCTCAACCTTGTTCACCTCGCTGTAGAACGGGCTCTCCTGCAGGGCGGCGGCGTCGATGGTCGCCACGTCGCCCTTGTGGTGCTCGACCTGGCCGTCGGCCTGCGGCGGCAGCAAGAAGGCCGACGTCGCCGACGTCGCCAACGCCGCAGCGAGGAGGGCCTTGGGCAGCATGGCTGGTGCGCGCGTGTTGTTTCGGGAATGGGAATCTGGTCGTGGAGGCAAGTGTGTCCGGAAGAAGGATGGAAAAGAGAAAAGGACGATGCGGTCGTAAGATAGATATGTCGAGCGACAGAGGGACGGGAAGGCGAGAGCGAGGGAGGCGGCTTAACTGGAGCGGCTGAACGAAGCATACGTAATTGCTGCCTGAGGCAACGAGCACCCCTGCTTGGACCCCCTTGCCTTGGCCAAGCCCTGCTAGGCATCAGCCTTGGTGCTTACGCCCCGCTGTACGGAGTATTACCTCACGTGATTGGCAGGATACGCCGCGAAGCCCCTGATTCACCTTTGTGTGCTGAGACCTGCAGATGTGACGTGGCAGCGACCACACAAATACGTTCGAACAGTGGAATGTTCGGGCGGGCTCTGGAGCCCGTACTGAAACAGGTGCGTCGAAAAACGCCCGCCGGCTCGTCTGTTTGCCCGAGTCACGGCTCGGCCGCGTGGACCGGCTTAAACGACTTGGCCGCTGATCTCTGGCGTCTGAGCTGCAAGTCGGTCAGCCGACGACACCTGTCTGCAGGCCGCAGCAATGAGCAGCCCATCTTCCTCGCCGAGTCGTAAGCATAGAGAAACGAAAACTTTTCCTGTGCATTGTCGCAAGAACCAAGAGATAGACAAAGAAATGAGAAGTATAAAATACACCAGATGCTGCGTAGCCTTGCCCTTTTTTGGTTGCCCAGAAATTCGTAACTCCATGTATATGGCGCCCAGTCCAGAAGACAGAAAAGAAAAAAAAATCCAAAAAATCCAAACTCCAAGCGATCCATGTCTCGTACAGCGTAGTCGTCCATGTCGATCCTGGACATGGTCTGTTCGCCGCAGTCGCGCTGGGTTGAGCCCAGAATAGTAGGCCGACTCCATCACAGCATGGTGCAGCGATGCCCCTCGCGGCGGCGACGGCGTGGCCGGCGGTTCGACGACGACGGGCCTGCATACTTGTCCTCGTCTTCGTAGGCGTACTCCAGGTCCTCGCGGCGCAGCATCTGGCGGCAGAGGTCGACAAACACCTCGTCCACGTTCGTCCGCGTTCGCGCGCTGGCCTCGTAGTATGGGGCGTTCCACCGCTGCGACAGAGTGAAGGCCTTGCTCCGACTGACGCCGCGCTGGTCTTCGAGGTCCGCCTTGTTGCCGACAATGACAATCGGCACGTTTTCGTCGTCCTTGATGCGGATGATCTCGTCCCGGAGCATGGTGAGTTCCGACAGCGACGACGGCGACGTGATGCTGAAGACGAGCAGGAAGCCCTGGCCGGTCTTCATGTAGAGGTCACGCATGGCGACTGCGGGCAGGGCCATGGTCGTCAGCATTCGGCACAAACCAGAGCGCCCCAGTCCATGCACCCTTGCCTGCTCCAGACGTACCAAACTGCTCTGTGCCGGCGGTATCCAGGCTGGAGATGGTCAGCAACACGTCCAGCAGCAGCAGGAATGGCGGGTCCTCCCTCAGGGGTCATGAGCGGACATTTCCAATACAACTTGCCGACCCTGCCGCGGTCGGGCCGTTAGCCAGCTGTTTCGGGCAAACGACGGGAAACAGACACTCACATCGACCGACACTTGTGTCCGGTACGAGTCTTCGATGGTTGGGTCGTAGCTCTCAATCCATTGGTTGTGAACAAACTGCGCTTGTGCGATGTTAGCGGGACCTGGGGGACAACACAGCCTGCAGCGCCTGCAGCGCCTGCAGCTTCTTGGACAGAGCCCTCGCCCCCACGAAGAAGAGAAACCCACCTGTCAGACAGCTCTTTCCAACGCCACCTGTTCCCGTCAGCGCCCAAGCCTGGGAGAAGAGAAGGCGGCCCGGCAGACACGGCAACAGAGGGAGTGACGGACCTGCGCCAAGGACGACAATGTGGCATTCTCGGCTGGAGGGTGCGGAAGCATTGGGCATCAGCGACACGGGGCTCGCGCGATTTTGCGTGGCGGGCCGAGGACAGGGCAGAGAGCAAGCGGCGGACGGGGGAGCTGCGTGCGTACCTGGGTTGGTATCGAGGAGACATGCTGGCCCGGAGACGGGGCGTTCTGGCCGCCTCGTGGTTGTCTGCGACCGCTGAGCAGCTGTTGGAAGGGATGCCAGTGCTCGCGGTGCAGGCGAGGCAGAAAGGAGAAGGGAAAGCAAGGAGAAGGGGCGCGGGCACTATCGGCGAGGCCGTCGGCGGGAGCGCAGTCGACGTTGGTCGTGCCGTCCCCGCAGGGCGATGCTAACGCGTTTGAGGCGGTGGTCGAACGGACGTGCGCAGAGGCCCAGCCAAGAGATAGTGCAGAAGAACCAAAAGAAGCATAGGGCACGGAGCTGGCCGAGCTGGTGGAGAGTGTAGGTGCGCGGGTTGGAGACGGGGAAACGGATAAGGAGGATGCGCGGGGGGGAAAAGAGGGAGGAGGGAGGAGGACAGGCTCGGCAGGGAGCGAAGCGTGCGGCAAACGAGAGGGTGAGCCGCAGGTATCTGTCAAACGGAGGAGAAAGATGGAAGAAAGGGGAGGGCGAGCGGGAGGGAAGAGATATATGCGTCTCCGAGAAAAGAACCAAGCAAGGAGAGGAGGGAAAACTGGAGAAAGAAGGAGATGATGCGAGCTGGGGCTCGGGTCGTAGGGCGCTTTTTGGGTCTGAAAGCGAGAAGCCTAAACAAAGGCTTCTTTTTCTCTGCTCTGAGACACCGAGAAACAGAGACCAGAGACGGCGGTATGGGGATCGAGGGTCCGAGCCCCGGCAATCCAGGCCTCGCGGTGGAGAGGCGATCAGCGCGCGGGCGGCAGCCGTCGGCCGCGGGCTGGCGATGAGGCCTGTGATGTCCTAGGATGGAGGCCTGGCAAAGTGGTGGTGGTGGTGGTGGTGGTGGTGGTGGTGGTGGTCACTTGGTGATGGTCCCCTAAGGATCCGAATTCGTCGCTCTTCCGCCAGGCCTCTGAATACGGAGCTGGCTGCCCTGAAATCGGAGGCGGGAGTGTGACAGAGAGGCGACGAGGCGACGAGGCGACGAGACGACAAGACGACGAGATGACGAAACGACGAGACGACGAGGCGACAAGGCGACAAGACGACAAGGCGAAATAGGCGAGAAACGGAGAGCGCAGAGGGGGAAACAAAACGGAGACGAAAAGGACGGGAGCCGTCCAGAAGAGGCAGCCGGCGAGAGGGCGTGCGAATACGGTACGGAGCGCGGCTAGGGGCAAAGGGAAGGCACGGAGGAGGAGGAGAAGCACGAGCAAGTCCGGTCGCCCTTCCCCTTTTTTGGTCTACGGATCTTTTTCTTACCCCAAGCCCAAGCCCTCTGGATTGGAGAAGCTCGACGTCGGGCGGGATCGAGCTGGTTCCCCTCGGCCCCGCTGTTTGGCCAGACAGCTATTTGTACAAGTACTTGTTCCGTACAAGTACAACTACTCCGTACGCTTAGAGAAGGAGCGAGGGTGGTGGCCTGGCCATCCGCGCACGAGCAAGATCGCTCTTGCTCCGGCCAGGGCACGCCCGAAAATGCCTCCGCTGGAAGGCGCGCTGCACGGAAAAGGGTTCTGTTAGCGGCCCTCTTTCGAGCCAGGGGCCGACAGGGGACGACGGCGGCGACGGCGGCGGCTGGCGGCTGGTGGGCAGCCAGCTGGGGAAGAAAGAGATGGGGTGCATTTAAGCGCAGTGTACGGAGTATGCGCAGTTCTCCGTATATATACAAAGGCTTCGAACGAAGTGGAAAAAAAAGAAAAGAAGAAAAGAGAAGAGGAAGAAAAAAAAAAGTAAAAAACGAATACGAAGACGGAGTGTTGACAAGTTCAGGAAAGTGCGCATCCCATCGCCCTTGCCGGAACCCAGGCGTTGGGCTGGGACGCGTCCAGTCCGCTGCAGGGCATCCGGCCTGTGCAGAAAGCAGCCTAGCGAGGGGCGCTCGCGCGGCCGGAAAAGCAGAGCAGAGGGGCCGGCGCGCGCTCCGCCGCCGCAGGACGCGCAGAAAGGGAAAGCGCAAACGGAAGGTTGCACCGCAGGCGCAACCGACGGGGGGAGGAGGGGCGCGCCTAAAAGGGAAAGCGCGGCAGAAGGGAGGGAGGTACAACTACAAGTACGGAGAAGGCGCATGCGAGGCAAACGTGCGAACGGCGATTGCCCTGTTCGGAAGAACACGCGGCGGCGCAGAGAAAAGACGGTGGGATCTCCGACCGTCCGGCGTTGGAGCACAGTACGGAGTACAAATCCTCCGTCCATCCAGACGTCGGGACGGCCTCGGCTGGCCTGCGGCGAGGCACGAGACCGGCGACAACCGAAACCGCGGCGTCGACAAGGGACCCAGGCCGACCGCAGCACTGCCTCCACGGCAGTTGTGCGACGGCAGGCCGGCATGCGACATGCGGCATGCGGCATGCGGCATGCGGCTTGCGGCTTGCGGCATGCCGGCAGACAGACGCGTGCTTGTGACGCTGCTGTCCTCCGCGGAGGCTACTCCGTACCCCGTACATGCATGCAGTCCACGATGGGCGGTGGAGACAGGCCTGGACCGGGCGAGAGTTTGGCGCGCGAGAGGCTGCGAGTCTGAGACACTCGTACGAGAGACGGAAAAAAGGAGCCCAGTCGGACCAGGCTCCCGGTCAAGGCTGCTGTCCGTGCGGACGGGCCTGGTCACCCCGTCTGCGAGCAGCCCGATTGGACGGCCGCCGGGTCTTGCGAGACCCTGGCGACGATCAGGAGCCAGGTGAGGTGAGGGGAGGAGGGGCGTATTGGACCGTTCGTGACCGACGTCGACGCACGGTGGCGTCGACCCGAGGTGGCCACATCCCGAGAGGTGGAAGGAGAATGGCCGTTCTAAGTCTATCGAACCTGCGTGGGTATGCTCGCTATGCCAATGCCGATGCCAGAAAGGAAAACAAAAAACAAAAGTCAAGACGGAGCCAAGAAGGAGCCAAAACAGGGCCAAGACGGAGCCAGAACGAAGACCAGGACCAAGGCGCCTCATTGCTTCTCGTCGTCGTCGTCCGGCCGGTCGTCCGGCTGGTCGTCCTGTGAGCTGTCGTGGACAGCAGCAGAGCCGCTCCAGAGAGGGAGAGACCCGTCCCGGGGAGGCCCGCCCTGGGGAGACGCCACCGGGCCAGCTCCGACCACGGCCTCCGCCGGAGCAGCCGCCGGCGCCGTACCGGCCGCTTTCCCTGCCTCTGCGTCGCCGTCGTCGGCGGCAGCCCGGGCCGGTCTCCTACCCAGCACCGCATTCCAGGCGCGCGACCACCCGGCCGACGTCAGCATCGGGTGCAGCGGCCGCTCGGCAAAGGGGAACGCGTCGCCCTCGACGGCGACGCGCTCGGCCGCCAGCTCGTCAAACGTCTTGCCCTCGGCCCGCGCCTGCTTGCGCAGCTTGCGCGTGCGCAGCCACCAGACAAAGTGGAACGAGAAGATGCCGATCTCGAGCATGGCGCTGATGGTCAGTGAATCGGCGGCGGCGGCGGCGGTCGGCAGACATCCACCCCCCGTGGCAACCTACCAAAGAATGTACTGCACGCCGCCCAGCACGTCAAACGTGTTCTGCGCCACGACGGCCATCAGGGAGAAAAAGGCGCCGCACCAGTCCATGCCCAGGAAGAACTGCTGAATTAGCACAGACCGCACACTCACACACACACACACACACACACACACACAGGGGCACGCACAAAGTTGATGCCGACCACGCGCCCGCGACGCTTGTAAATCTCAAAGTACGGCGGCAGGAGGCCCGCCGCCAGCAGCACGGCGCCGAGGATGCCGACGACCAGGGCCGGCGCCTCGTGGCCGTCGTTGTAGACGGGCCGCAGCGTCAGGATCAGGGCGACCTCGACGCCCGCAAAGAGGCCCGCCGTGGCAAAGCCCAGCACGACGCCCTTCCAGACGGCCAGCGCGTGGCCGTAGATGAGGATCTGGATCCAGCTGATGAGGCACAGGGCCATGAATACCTGCGGTTGCACCTGAATGGGTACGTTAAAGTTCTGGATGACGGCGTACGTGCCCAGCGGCACGCCGCACACGCCCCACAGGAACATCATCATGGCCGGCAGGCCCTCGGTCTGCTTGGTCCGCCAGTTGGTCCAGATTCTGCGCGGTTAGGAGGGAGCAGGGGCGGCGCAAGACCCAGCTGGGGAGGGGCGCGTCTTACTGGGGGATGAGCTGGGACGAGGTCAGCATGTGGCCACGTGCGGGCGCTCCGGAACACGCGCAACCGTCTTACCTGGATACACCAAAACCTGGAGAAGTGGAACGAGAGCGTGTCAGTCCATGCAAGCCGATCCGGGGTCCAATCCAGCGTCGCACAAGCCGTCCCGTGTCGGACAGCAGCAGCAAAAATAACAACAACGGGCAGCCCAGGCCCGTGCCACGGCAGGGCTGTCACTCACACTGGACAGACAGGTCAGCGCTCCGCGGGAGACGACCCGAGACAGCAGGCGGCCCCAATGCAACATACCTGTGCCGATGGTCTGCAGGCGCAGCCGTGGTTAGCAGGCTGCTGGAGAACGAGGCAAGGTTTCGCCAGCACAGAAACGTACGCCCAATACATTGGCAGCCTGTTGGTTCCAAGGTCAGTCTCCTCCACACCCGTTCATGCGCATGCGGGACACCATACCACCGGGATGTCGGTCTGCGGAGCCATGGCGGCACGGTGATGGCGTGCGGCCGTCAATCCGCTCCCGCGTCAGAGGTCTTGTGTGTCTCGGAACCGCTGGCCGTCGGGCAACCGAACACGGTCGGTGAGAATCTGACTAAGGACCTGGCAGAGTGATGGGGGGCAGGCGAGGAAGGCGTCAGAAGGCGTAAGCAGGGAAGGCGCCAGCGAGGAGCGTCAATGGCAGACAGAGGCAGGAGCAGTTAGAAGGGGAAGCGGCAGGATGACAGGACCGAAGATGCAGGATTGAAAATGGCAGGAGCAGAATAAATGTAAAGAGAGAACAACAAGAAAAACAGAAATCCCTTCCGGCGCCGATGTAGGAACACCGGAGCACAGCGGCCGCACCGGCACGACAAATACGGTCGAGGCAAAACAAAAATTTCCTGATATGGTTTGTCCTCCCGGCCCCGTTTGCTCGCCTGCGCCGTGCCGCCAGAGCCTTCTGGCAGCGGGCCGAGCACGTCGTCCATTTTGGCCTCGTTCGCCACAGCAGATCGTATCTTCTTGCCTCCTTTGGGTTAGGGCCTCCCGCCGTGGAATACCATACGCTGCGGACGCCCGACCGCCGGAGATGGCCTGGCCTGGCCACCGCTTTCCCTCACCGCCCTGTTGGGCGGCAGAAAAAAGTTCCGGCCAGCCATATGCCGTCTGTAAGCAGACCTCTGAACTCTGAACGTCGTTGCTGTTTCCGCCCACACCACCACACACATCATGGCCCGCGAACCGCTTCCTCCACCGCAACCGCCGCCGCCGCGGCACCGATCGTTCCGGGGTGCGCATCCGAAGAAGCGGAAGCGGCAGGCTGAGGGCGACAGCAGCGGCGCGGGCGACGCGACAGCGACGGCGACGACGGCGACGACGATCTCGGCGACGGAGCGGCGACCCAAGGCCAAGAAGCAGAAGAAGGACAAGAAGGCCGCCCCAGACGGAGAGGGCGGCGACCGCCCGGCCAAGGCCAGCAAAAAGAAGCAGAAGCAGGCCGACAACGACGCCGACATCGACTACGACCTCGGCATCAACCGCGCGTTTGCGCGCATGGACGCCGCCGCGCTGGCCGCGCACCTGGCGCGCCAGACCAAGCGCTTCGGCGCAGACCTCAGCGTCGTCGAGCTGGCCGACCTGGCCGTCGACGCCGCCGCCGTGCGCGACACGTCGGCGTTTGCGGCCGACCGCACGCTGGCGCACCTGCCCGACTTTCTGGCCGCCCACGCGGCGCCCCGCGCCGTCCTCACCACGGCGCCGTCCGCCCCCGGCGCGCCGCACACCATTGTCGTCACCGGCGCTGGCCTGCGGGCCGCCGACCTCGTGCGCGCGCTGCGGCCGCTGCAGACCAAGACCAG
Source organism: Ophiostoma fasciatum (assembly GCA_019925495.1). NCBI lineage: Eukaryota > Fungi > Ascomycota > Sordariomycetes > Ophiostomatales > Ophiostomataceae > Ophiostoma > Ophiostoma fasciatum. Next base: position 66,295 of record JADHKM010000007.1, on the reverse strand, counting down.
CGCCGTGGCCAAGCTGTTTGCCAAGCACATCAAGCTGGCCGAGTCCGTGGCCTTCCTCCAGAGCCACCGCACGGGCATCGCCGTCGGCACGCCCGCCCGGCTCATCGACCTGCTCGACCACGGCGCGCTGTCGGTCGCGCACCTCCGGTGGCTCGTCGTCGACGCGTCGCACATCGACCAGAAGAAGCGCGGCGTGCTCGACATGCAGGACACGGCACTGCCCTTGGCGCGGTGGCTGGCGCGGCCCGAGTTCCGGGCGCGGTATGCGACGAGCGAGGGGGGGAAAGGGGGCGAGGGCGGCGAGGGCGGCGAGGGCGGCCGAGAGAAAGGGGCAGAGCCCCTCGAGATTCTGTTTTACTGATCCGGGTCGTGGCAAGGAAACATGTCAACTCGGAAGCTATGTGCAGAGTATATATGTAGAAGGGGGCGTGAAGAATTCCATCGAGAAGGACACGCACGCAAATGACCGACACCTGTAGACAAAATAGACAAAAAGGAGACAAACAGCAAACGACAAAAAGAAATGGACGGAAAAAAGAGAAACAGGAAACAGGCGCCCGCTGGAACAGGCGTCGGGGGGGCGTTGGCGTGGGGATCCAACGGTCTGCCGTCGTTGCATCTAGCCAACATGTTCTAATCTCGCAACCCTTGGATGGAGGAGGGGCCGGGAAACGAGCCAAAAAGAGAAACCAGTTCACATAAATACTCCGTAAGGAGGAGGGGTATCCACTCTACGCAGCGCGCACGCGCATGCGTCTGCGTGCCGTCGTCCGCGTCGCCACGGCCTGTCGCTGCCGCTGAATGCGTCGCTTATAGGATGGTGCACTTGGACTTTTGCTTCTTTTGCTGGACGGGACGGGGGTTGAGCACGGCGCTGGCTTGGTTAGCACAGGGCACAGGGCACAGGGCACAGGGCACAGAACAGAACAGCGGACGCACCGAATGGCCTCGTCAAAGACGCTCTTCAGGTTGCGCTGGGTCAGCGCCGAGCACTCGAGGTACTTGTGCGCGCGGATCTCCTTGGCGCACAGGAGGGCCTGGTCGTACGACACGGGCTCCCACCGCTTCTGGCGCAGCGACTCGAGGGTGGCGGGGTCCTCGCGCAGATCGAGCTTGGTGCCGACGAGGATGATGGGCACGTTGGGTGCGTGGTGGTCAATCTCGGGGTACCACTGGCCATGTCAGTGAACCGGCCAACCCAACCCGCCGACAGCGCTCGTACCTTGGCCTTGACGTTGTCAAACGACGGAGGGCTGACGATGGAGAAGCAGATGAGGAACACGTCCGTCTGCGGGTACGAGAGCGGGCGTAAGCGGTCGTAGTCCTCCTGGCCGGCCGTGTCCCACAGGCCGAGGCTGATGGGCTTGCCGTCCACCATGACGCTGGCGGAGTAGTTGTCGAAGCTGTGGCCGGGTCAGCAACACACGTCCTGCCTTGTGCACGGGGCGGCTGGGCCGTCCTACGACGTACACTGTGGGGATGTACTCGCCCGGGAAGGCGTTTGTTGTGTACGAGATCAGGAGACAGGTCTGCGGGGGATGTGAGCACAGCGGACGGCGATAATGGCCAACCGAGCAAACGGACGTACCTTGCCGACAGCACCGTCACCTGTCACGACGCACTGAGGGAAGCGGTGAGCAGCCGATTCGTAGTCGAGCATATCCGTGCCGAGCGGCGGCCTACCTTCAGAGACTGAACCCCGGGCGCAGCCATCGTGTCGGTTTCGGTTGAGCAGCAAAGAATGGACGTTGGAGAGCCGCAGTCTCGGGTCGGTGCCGTGCGTTGCAGAGGCAGAGGGTCTGGCCGTCGTTCTTCTTTGTGGACGGAGGCTGCAGAGGAAGAGACGGGATCGGGTGCGGCGGAGGGACAAGTCGACGGCTCGGTCCCGTACGAGAACGAGAGCTTGTGGCGAGAGGTAGATCAAACTAGCCGTCCCGGGCGGTGGCGTGCTTCCGGCGGGGTTGTGTGGCAAGGAGCTGCTTGGGCAAGAGCGGATGTTAGAGCTGAGGTTCCGTGGCCGTTCCCGAGAGCTTTGCTTCCTCTGCGCTCTCCCCCCTTTGCACAAGCGGCGGGCACAGCACTTGCGCTCGGTGACTCAGGCGCTGCTGGCGGGGGGGGGGGGGGGGGCGACGTGTCGGATCGCGATGGAGACGGGGTGGAACGAGACAAGAGGGGACGGGGTACGGAGTAGGCAGGCAGACGGAGTAGGCAGAGCAGAGAGACAGGCGGCGACCGCGAGAGGAAAGCAGCATAGGCAAAGCAAAAAACCGGGTCGTTTCAGCGCTCGACACGCTTTGGGCAGCGAGGACGTGGCCCGCAGCAGGCAGAGCACGATGGGGACAGACGGAAGACGGCGACGAAGAATGGGGGGAAGGGGAAGAAGGGGGGGGGGGGGTGGTTTGCAGGGGTCGGGGGAGAAAACGAATGGGGGAATGGGGAGGCAAGAGGCAAACGACGGCGAGGGCGAGGGGGACGAGGGGACGAGGGACGAGGGACGAGGGGACGAGAGGGACAGGGAGACAAGGGAAGACGAGGGACGAGGGAGGACGAGGCGAGAGCGCAATGGCCAGACAAAGAAGGACGAGAACGAGGACGAGGACAAGAAAGAAAGCAGACGTTGGCGGCTGGTGGAGCTGCGAAAGAACCGTTGCGGAGGGTTTCCGTACCTTTTCGTATCCACGGCGGTGTGCGCCGGCTTGCGGTCAGGCCTGGACACAGACGAGGTGCGGACGTGGTGGCGATCGTCGGCAGGCAGAGGTGGACGAGAAAGACGTGAAGAGTGGCGAGGATGCAAGGAGAGGTGCAGTCGGGAGAGCAGGCGGAAGAGAGAAGAAGGACAGATAGAAGGAAGGTGGAGGGCGGGCGAAAAGGGGGCAGAATGGCGGTTGGCGGTGACGGCCGCGCTGGATTGGGGGGAAGGAGGAGGAGGGGGGGGATGGAAGGTTTGCGCTGGGTCGCTGGGTGGGAAGGTGCGACAGTGCAGGGACCAGCCAACCACCGGAGGGGAGAGGGGCGGCGAACGGTGAGGACAGCGGCGGCTGGGCAGGAGCAGCCGAGGGCCGCGCGACGCCAACAACAGACGCAGCGCGGATTGGCTGCTGCATGTGGGGAGCTGGGCGGCTCGCCAGGGGTCGCGTTGGCTTACGTAAGTTTACAAGCTGGCGGGCGGACGGCTACAGGGACTTGGTACGGAGGCTGCCGGCTCGTGCGGACTGAGGACACGATGGTATGCCTCTCCGTAGATATAGAGTAGCCTTGGCAGTGCAGGCAACACGGATCGGGGGATCGGATGGCCGGCGCGGCATGAGACGGCATCTGCGCAGCGTGCAGGCGGCGGAGTCTACGCCCATATGTACTCCGTATTGCTTCGTTTCTCTGCTCGGCTGCTTCCGAGACAGCCAGACTGCCGATCTGTGGCGGGCGGTCTGCCCTGCAGGCCGGAGCTCTGCACAGTGCCGCAGACATAGTTGTGCTCACCTCACCCGCTGGACAACCGCCGCTGGACAACCGCCGCTGGAAACCGCCGATGGAAACCACCGCTAAACAAGCCCGCTGGACAAGCCCGCTGAAAACCGCCTGACACGCGAGCTGCATCAAGTGGCGATCGCAGACGAGCACGCCGGGGCGTCCCGGGGTCCGGACCCCTGTCCGGCTAGAACAGACAGCGCCCAGCACCAGCCCTGGGGGCGGGCCGTTTCAGGTGCGGCCAGCTCGGCGTCTGTCGCGGCGCGGTGCTGGGCGCCGCCTGGAGCCACCTCAAACGTTCTCGGTAGCAGAAAGGCGGTGCTGAACGGCTGAGGAGCCCGTTTGGGTGGGCCGGCCGTTTTGGTGGCCGAGGCCAGCCCGCCAGCGCCGCAGGCGAGCAGGCGAGCGAAACGAAACAAGGGCAGAGGAGGCGGCGCGCGCAGAAAAGAGAGAGAAAGCGAAACCCGCGGTCGGCACTGCGAGGTCCGGCTTGGCGGTAGGGACGGGGGGAGTTGTAAGCATACGGAGTACGGAGTACCAAGTATACCCAGGGCTGAAGCTGAGCCGATAGTGTGTCTTAGCTACCTAAGCATACGAATAGCGTTTCTTTAAGCATACTCCGTACAACAAATACACTACCTACAGAATAGCGTTATCTTATCGCACGGCCCCACCACATGACCGACGCGTCGGCGCGTCAGACACAACAAGGCGAGGCTGCATGCACGACGGCTGCGAGAGAACCATCGCCCACAATCCGCGCCACCATCACAGCCATGAGCACACCCACAGGATCCAGCCGTGCCGGCGCGGCCCAGACGCCGACCACGGGCCCGCGGCGGCCGGGCAGCCTGGCGCCGCCCAGCAGCGGTGCCGGCGTGGCCTTGCGAACGCCGACAGCAGCCCCAGGGCCGGCGGCGGGGCGGCGGACACCAGGCACGGCGGGCGGCGGCGGTGGGCATGCATCGGCCGCGCGCACACCGCATGCGCGCGCGGCGCGGCTCGCGCTCGACAGCCGGCGGTCGGCCATGCTGACGCCGGGGGGGCGGCCGAGCCGGCGCAAGAGCGGGCGCATGCTGCGCGACTCGCCGCGCGACCTGCTGCGCAACCTGAGCCGCCGGCTGGCGCCGCTGTCGCAGGCCATCGCGTCGTCGTCGTCGCCCGCCGACGCGAGCGACAGCATCGAGGGCAGCGCGCACGTGGGCCGCCGGAGCCGGCTGGGCGACGGCGGCGGCGGCGGCAGCAGCTCCGCGGGTCCTCGGCGACGGAGCTACCTTGATATCCTTGCCGACGACGACGACGACGACGACGACTCGCTGCCGCTCGACCGCCCGCGCATGTCGCTTCCCATTGACGACGACAACGACGACGACCTGCGGCCCCACCGGTCCATGTTCTTGGACGACGACGGCGAGGCAGTCGACGCGGAGAACGACGACGACGGCGCCTCGGACAATCTGACGATGCGGTCCATCGAGATGGCGCGGCGCACGGCCGCCCAGGAGCAGCTGCTGCAGGCCCGCCGGTTCTCTAGGGGCAGCCTGGGCCGCAGCAGCTTCGGCAGCATGCGCATGAGCGACTACATCGAGGGGTTTATCGGCGGCGGCGATGACGGCGACGACGGGCGCGTCGAGGCCGAGTTTTTCGCCGAGGGCGCCTTTGACAACCTGCTGCTGGCGGCCGACGACAGCGCGGGCGGCGCGGACGTGACGTTTGAGCGGCTCGACTCGACGGCCCTGGCCGTGGGCCGCGAGAGCGCGTTTGGGGCCCTGGACGGGCCGCCCCCCCTCGACGACGGCAACGAGACGACGGTGGTGCTGCTGGGCCCGCAGCAGGAGGCGTCGCCCGACCGGACAGTTGGACCGGTGCCGGATGCGGGCGACGAAGCGGGCGACGGAGCGGGCGACGACGCCGCAGGCGACGACCTGTGGCTGGAGGAGCCAGACCACGGGGACTACGACAACGGCAACGACGACGGCCTCGAGGAGGTGGTGGCCGCGACGGCCGAGGACAGCGCCGCCGCCCGTGCCGAGAGGCTGGCGGCGGGCGGCGGGCGCGGCGGCGGCCATCGCGCCAAGCGGCTGAAGCTGTCGGCGCACGGCATCGCGTACCCGTCGCTGCCGGCGGGGGTGGTCAAGCGCGTGGCGCAGACGTTTGCGCAGGCGTCGTCGGGCGGCCGGGGGGCCAGCCGGGCCAAGATCAGCGCGGACACGGTGGCGGCGCTGACGACGGCGTCGGACTGGTTCTTTGAGCAGGTGGGCGTGGACCTGCAGCGGTACGCCAAGCACGCGGGGCGCAAGACCATTGACGAGAGCGACATGCTGCTGCTGATGCGGAGGCAAGCCGAGTTCCCGCTGCCTTTTCCCGCGAGCGGACCTATATGCTAACGGACCTGCAGACAACGCCAGGTCGGCGCCGCCACCACGCCCTTCTCGCTCGCCCAGCGCATGCTGCCGCGCGAGCTGCTGCAGGAGCTGCGCATGGTGCCGCCGCCGACGACGGGCCGAGGCAGGAAAGGGAAGGGGGCATGAAGGAGGATGGCCGCCTGGTATTCTCCCCCTACCAGTTCTTGTTCATGCGCACGCGCCGGTGGATGTCGGACGGCGGCTTCCGGGCCACCATCCAGAGCATGACGGCCGTCGCCAGCGACAGGCTGTACCAGGTGAAGATGTACTGGGCGTGGTTGTTGCGCAGGTTGACCTCGGCGGGCTTGCCGATGGGCACGCCCTTGGCCTCCATGTCGTAGACCTGCAGCAGGTCGGGCTCTGGCGTCGGCAGTCAGCGGGCGGCCGGCGGCAACGCAAAGGACAGAAGGAAGGGAAGGGCAGCAGGAGGAGAAACAAACCCATCGTCGCCTCCACCCACACCGGCAGGCTGCCCGTGAGCTGGGCCATCTCGGCCACGTCCGGGAAGTAGAACTCGCCCTTGTCCGGCCGGTTCGCCGGCGTGAACATGTTGCGCTTCCACGGCGCGCGCAGCATGCCCTCGACGCGCACGCGCCCCTGCGGCAGGCCGCCCGGCACGCGCGCGCGCCGCGCCTGCGACTGCTGCTCGCGCGCGATCCAGCCGCGGTTGACCAGGACCTTGGCCGTGACGCCGTCCGCGCCCTCGCCCTCGATCTCCAGCGGCGTCACCACAAAGTACCCGTTGGTGCCCTCGTGCATGCGCGGCCCCACGAGCATCTCCTGGTCGTGGCGGAACGTGCCGACGGCGACGATGCGGCGGTAGTCAAAGTCGGCGGCGCTGCCCCCCCCGCTGTCGCCCTCGCCCGCCGTAGACGGGCCGCCCTGGCTGTGCGCCACGGCCGCGTGCACGTTCTCGGGCGTCAGCGGGAGCGGCGGCTGCACGAGCCGGTCCTCGCACTTGGCCAGCAGGTCCGTCTTCCAGCGCAGGCGGAACACCTGCCAGGTGCCGAGGGCAAACGCCGTGATGGGGATGATGGCTGGGGGGTCAGCAAGAACGGTGGGACACAGTAAAAGCAGCGGGAGCAGGGAGCGCACCCAAAACAATCAGACCGGGCCCGTGCCGCCGTCCCGACCGCACAAGCTCGGGCGGGTTGTCGACAATGGACGTGAAGTTGGGGTCGTCGGCCGGCTGCAGCGGCTCTGCGTCCGCCGGTGTGCTCCCCGGCCGCTGCGGGCGGCGGGCAGGCCCGGCGGTCGAGAAGGGCGCGCGGTGGCTTCCGGGGCGCAGCAGCTGGCGGCATTGGCGGCAGGCAGTGGGCGGCGACTTTGGGCTGGCCTTTGTGCTCGCTTTGGCGCTCGACGTGCGGCTCGCCGCCGCCAGAGACTGGGCGCCCGCCGTCGCCAGCCGCCGTGCGACAGGCTGCCAGCACTTCCGCGGCAGCACAAATGTGTTCATCTTGTGACGAGGGGTCCGATGTGGGCAGACGGGCAATGTCGTGGTGCGTGGGACGTCCGGCGAGGAACGGCCCATTTCGAAAAACAGGGAGTGGGTCGTGGCGATGCACCGGTACAGCGATCTCGTGATGCCCCGATACGTGCATAACAGGCGATATCATCCATTCCGTGAAAGCATGCTCGTGTATATGCTGCTACCCAACAAGCTGTCCAAAATCCAGAAAACGCCAAAAACAGCCCGTTGCCTCAATAGCCCATTCTGCCCGCAGAACCAACAGCCGGTCAGTACAGCCGCCGCTGGTAGTAGACCGGCTTGCTGTCGTAGGACAGCCGCATCAGCTCTTCCTTAATGCGCCGACGCCGCTCTGCCTTGCTGATTGGGCGCTGCTTAGAGTCCGGCTTTTCCGGCTTGCCCGCCTTGTCCGTCGCCTCCTGCACCGCCGCCGGCTTGCCCGATGCCGGCTGCCCGGCCTCCTGCTGCGCGACCCTCTCGCCGTCTGCCCTTTGCGGTGTCGTGTCTTCGCGGTGCGCCATACTGGAACTGGAGCCGGAACTGGAACTGAAACTGGCCGCATTCTTGCTTTTTTGCGGCACGTGCTTCTGCTCGTCCTCGGCGCCTGGAACGCTTGCGGCCACCTCCACGACCACGGCTGCATCCTCGCGGCTCCCGGCCGCGGGACTCTCTCTGCTGCGCCCGGGCGCACGGCGTGTGCTGTCGCTGTCCGTCTCCTTGCCCCGAGCAAGGCTGCTGGTGCCGTCCACTGCGTCATCGTCCAGCGTGATGACGGTGCCGTCGTCCAGCTCGGTGGTCATCGCCTTGAAGCGGTCGGGCAAGAACATCTTGGGCGGCTCGGGCTTCGGCTCGCGGATGGACTGCCGAATCTGGCGCACAGTGCGCTGCTGGATGACATAGCCACTGAGGAAGAGTGCCAACGTGCAGAGAACGACTGGGTGTGTCAGTATGGCAAGCAAAGGCGGAGAAGGCCAGCGAAGGGGGCGTGGGCGGGAATGCGGGAATGCGGGAACGAGGGACGCACCGACACCGGACGAGATCGCCACCGAGACCTGAGACGATGTCAAAAGCATGCCGGCCAGAGTTTTATCCAAAATTCGCAGGACTTGGTCAAGATTGTCGTGCTGGAATGCATCGCGGATTCGTGGCCGTGCTGGATGCTGGTGGTTGTTGGCTGTTTACGCGATGGCCAGGCAACTATCGATAAGCACCAAAGGGGGTAGGCAAATTCGTGTACCGGGGCGCGGCTGCGCGAAGCTTTCTTGTGATTTGGTGCCATCTCACGGCTCCGACACGCCTTGCCTACCTTGGGCGACGCCGAAAGCGACCCGAAAGCGATCCGATCCGACGCAACACCCTTTTGGCTGCGGCACCGAACGCTGCAATGGCCCGCCCTACCTTCCACCAGGCCGACGAGCGGCGGTTCCTGGACGAGCGCGGCTCGTCGGCGGCGGTGGCGCCGAATGGCCTCAACCCGGCGACGATCATGGAGAAGGCGGTGCGGGAGCGGATCGTGGACAGCTACTTCTGGAAGGAGCAGTGCTTTGGCGTCAACGAGGCGGACATTGTGGACCGGGTGGTGGAGCACGTCAACTGCGTGGGCGGCACGACGGGCACGGCGCAGAAGCCGACGCCGTTTCTGTGCCTGGCGTTCAAGCTGCTGCAGCTGGCGCCCGACGACGACGTGCTGGCGGCGTACCTGGAGCAGGGGGGCGACAAGTTCAAGTACCTGCGGGCGCTGGCGCTCTTCTACGTGCGGCTGACGCGGCCGGCCGCCGACGTGTACCGCACGCTGGAGCCGTACCTGGCGGACCGGCGCAAGCTGCGGCGGCGCGGGCGCGCGGGCACGACGCTGACCTTTGTGGACGAGTTTGTCGACGACCTGCTGGTCAAGTCGCGCGTGTGCGCCACGAGCCTGTGGAAGCTGCCGCAGCGCGAGGACCTCGAGGACCTGGGCAAGCTGCCGCCGCGCGTGAGCCCGCTGGGCGACATTGAGGACATTTTGGAGGAGGACGAGGAGGACGAGAGGGGCAACAGGGGGGCTGGAAGCAGCGAGGACGGCAGTGAGGGCGGCGAGGACGGCAAAGAGGACGGCGAAGACGGCAGAGAGGGCCGGCACGCGAATCAGAGTCGGAACGGACACGCCGGCGGGAGCCCGGACGAGGCGAGGCTGGACGAGTCGAGGCTGGACGAGGCGAGGCGCTACGAAAAGAGGCGGCGGCGCGGCAGCGACAGCGAGGACGGGCGAGGGAGAGACGGCCGCAGTGACCGCTCAAAAGACAGCCGGCGTCCGTCATCGGAACGAGGGCCGAGGAGCCGGTCACGAAGCCGGTCGAGGAGCCGGCCGAGGAGCTGAGGAAACAAGAGGGCCTTTGATCTGCACAAGACAGGAGGACACGCGGCGATATGTTTTGTTTGTAGCGGAACCAGACTGTATATGCTGGATATCCCTTCCACGGCATGCAGTGCCCCACTTTTCTGGTGACAATTTTCGTGGCTTCGTCCTCCGACCTACCTCATACTGCTCCTCTCAGCCGACACCATGGCGGCGCACCTGCGACCCGTATGCCCGCGCGCCGCGCGCAGAGCACGGAAATGTCTAGGGGAAGGCGGAGCCAGGCTCTGCAGCCCCGCCTGCTGTCGCCGGACGTACGCGACGACGCCCACGCCGACCAGCAGCGAGAAGCCACCGCCAGCAGCCGACTGGAACCAGTTCATCTCTCAGATCGACGATGCCTCATCGCCGGACCCCGCCAGCCACCCGTTCACCCTCGCCGTCAAGGACAACATTGCCACGCTGGGCGCGACGGCGCCGACGACCTGCGCGTCGCGCATGCTCCGGGGCTATGCGTCACCCTTAGAGGCCACCGTCGTGGCGCAGCTGCGGCGGCGCGGCGCGCGCCTGGTCGGCAAGACGAATCTGGACGAGTTTGGCATGGGCTCGCACAGCGTGTACTCGGACTGGGGGGCGGTGGCGGCAGACACGTCCTCCCCGCTGTCGGTGGGCGGCAGCTCCGGCGGCTCGGCCGTGGCCGTGCGGCTGGGCGACGCCGACGTGGCGCTGGGGACGGACACGGGCGGCTCGGTGCGGCTGCCGGCGGCGTACGGCGGCGTGGTCGGCTTCAAGCCCAGCTACGGCATGCTGTCGCGCTTCGGCGTCGTGCCGTATGCCAACAGCCTCGACACCGTGGGCCTTTTGGCGCCGGACGTGGCCCCGATCCGGCGGCTGGTCGTCGGCGGCGGCAGCGGTGAGGCAGGCGGCCCGGACGGGCTGGACGGGCTGGACGGGCTCTGGCGGGAGTCGGACACGGGCCGCGACCCGACGTCGCTCACGCTGGCGTCGCGGCTGCGCCTCGCTGCCCAGCGCGAGGGCTATTCCGGGGGGTCATCGTCCCCGCCGCCCTCGTCCCTGCGCGGCCTCACGTTCGGCATCCCGCTCGAGTACAGCATCGCGGAGCTGGACCCGCGCATCCGGGCCGCCTGGGCCGCGGCCGCCGCCCGCGTGCGTGCCCTCGGCGCCGCCGTGGTGGCCGTGTCGCTGCCGACGACGCGCCACGCGCTGTCGGCGTACTACGTGCTGGCGCCCGCCGAGGCGGCCTCCAACCTGGCGCGCTTCGACGGCGTGCGGTACGGCCGCGACGACAGCGACGGCGCCGACCAGGCCGACAACAGCGACAGCAGCGACGGCGACTCGGTCCTCTACGAGCGCGCGCGGGGCGCCGGCCTCGGCCGCGAGGTGCAGCGGCGCATCCTGCTGGGGGCCTACGCGCTGAGCTCGGCGGGCCGCGACAACTACTTCCTGCAGGCGCAGCGCGTGCGCCGCCTGGTCGTGCGCGACTTTGACGCCGTCTTCCGGCTGGCGAACCCGCTCCGGGACCCGCCACGCAGTGGAGGCTTTGGCGCTCACGAGGCGGACGAGGCGGACGAGGCGGACGAGGCGGGCGAGACGGGCGAGGCACACGAGGCAGACCCGGCCATCGACCTCTGCGACCTCCCCGAGGGCCTGCCGCTGGCCGACAAGCGCGGCCCCGCGGCCGTCGACTTTCTGCTGTGCCCCACGGCGCCGACGCCGGCGCCGCGGCTGGCCGACGTGGCGGCAGCGGCGTCGCCCGTGGCCGCCTACGTCAACGACGTCTTCACGGTGCCTGCGAGCCTGGCCGGCCTGCCGGCGATCAGCATCCCGGCGCCGCCAGCGTCCGCGGAAGCCGAGGCCGGAGGACCGCCTGCCGTCGCTGGCCTGCAGCTCATCGGCCAGTTCTGGGACGACGCGCGGCTGCTGCGCGTGGCCGAGACGCTGCTCGAGGCCTCGTTTGCGCGGGCCGAAGACCGCGCCGCGCTGGCCCAGCATCGGCGGACCGGCTAAAGCACGCAGCGGATTTGTATTGCCCGGTATATTGTCTTATATGACGCCTATGACAACATGACTCCTCCAACCACCTTTAACCACCTCCAACCACCTCTACCTCGCCCGTCGTGAGACGAGCACCTGTTAGCACCATCCAGTCCGCTCTTGCCAAGGAAACACTCACAGGGAGAAAAAAAAAGGGGGACGCATCGCCCTCGAAAGAATAAGCGGCATTGCAATATGGCGGCCGCCAGCAACAGCACACGAATGTGCCGCGGCCAGCGGCCCCCACGTCGCGCATCGAACTCATGTGTTTTCCCGCCCTCCTCCCGCTCTGCCCCCCCGGAGGCGAGCAGACGGAAGAAGGAGCCGAGACCACGAAGCTTCGCGATGGCCCTCCCATAGGGACACGAGCCCGGCCGCCGCCGGGAGGGAGACCCAGCCCGGCAGCCGCCCGCTCGGCCCTGCTTTTCTGATGCCAATCGCAGACGCACGTTGCCCCCGAAAGGGCAAGCCGTGGCGCAAGGCCCTCTCAGGCTAGCCGCCGTCACCCCGACCCGAGAGACGGGGGACAGGCAGCACGAATGAAGCTGTTCACCGACTTTTTCTCATGCAAGGGGATGGTGAAAAGGGGGACACCCAGAGATGAGAGGACGGGAGACAGGACGAGACAGGACGGGAAGAACAAGCAGGAGATTGAGAGGCAGCACAAGAAACGGTACGACCACCGAATGGACCGGCAGCCCCCCGCCCCAGATACCCAGCCGCGGACCACCAGACCTCGGCCCCAGACAAACGAAGAGGAAGAAGCCTTTTGGTGCTCCCATCCTTTTTCCCTTGCTCGTCCGGGGCAAGGCAGCCTCTGGTGGTTGGGCCCGCGACGGGAATCCGAGGGCTTTTCCTCGCCGTGTTGTCTCGTCTCCCTTCTGCTGTGTTCCTTGTCCTCCGCTCGACTGCCGTCCGCACATCTGCTGGGGTCCCCCTTTTCCGTTTGTAGCATGGAGGCGCGACGTTGACGAGGGCGATGCGTCCCGAGGAAGAAAAGAGAGCGAGAGAGCTCTCAACAGAATGAAATTTTCGCGTATTTATTATGGACAGACGTGATAAGTGGGTCGCTGAGTCATGATTACAGGGGTCGCTCTCCACCGCTTGACGCGTCGATCGCCTGGGCCTGCCGCAGCGGCCGGCGCACAAAGACGTTGCGCTCCCAGCCGTCCAGCTCGTCAATGTGCACCTCGCGCACGAGCTCGTAGCGGCCGAGGCGCGGCAGGATCTTGGCCCAGACGACCCAGTAGAGCCCGCCGGCGACGATGAGGCCGAAGCCGACCACGCAGTGGATCCAGTACGGCAGGTGCTCGTAGACGCTCTGGCCCTCCGACGGCGGCACAAAGGGCGCCACGACGAGGTACACGTTGCTGAGGAAGAAGAAGAGCACGACCGGCCACGTCGCCGAGATGGGCGGGTGCCAGTCCCACGCGGCGCGGTGGGCGTACAGGTAGAGCAGGCCGGCGGCGACGAACGCGTTGACAATGGCGAGGGGGTAGGAGATGAGGCTGCTGGTCAGCAGGAGGGCCAAGGGCGACGACGGCGACGACGGCGACGACGACGACGACGGCGACAGACAGAAACCCACTTGAGAATAAAATTGTACGCGTCCCCCGGCGGCGGCGCCAGGATGATGATGACGGACACGGCCCAGTGCTCAAACAGGCCGGCCAGGGGCGCATTGCAGGGCCGGTTGCTGGCCCAGAAGCGCGAAAAGGGCAGGATGCCCTCGCGGCCGAGCTCCTGCACGAGGCGGCCCTGCGAGAAGATGACGCTCAGCACGTTGCCAAAGGCGGACAGGGCGACAAAGACGCAGAGGGCGCGCTCGGCGGTGCCGCCAAAGACGTTGCGGAACATGCTGGCGGCGACCAGCTGGCCCGACGACACAATGTCCTCTTTGGGCACGCTGGCAAAGTAGGCCACGTTGACGAGCATGTACAGCACCGAGATGACGCCGATGGCCAGCGGCGCGGCGATCTTGAGCGTGCGCACGGGGTTCTTGGTCTCGCTGAGCGCGTAGTTGGCGTTGCTGTAGCCAATGTAGCTCCAGATGACGTTGTACAGCGCCGTCACGATGCCGTACGCGCTGCCCGTCGTGCCGGCAAAGGCGTCGCGGAAGTTGTGCGGCTTCTGGTCCTCCGGCAGCTTGACGTGCCCGGCCAGCGCCACCCAGCCGCCGACGACGATGATGAGGATGACAATGAGCTTGATGGTGCCCAGCAGGTTCTGCAGCCGCAGGCCCCATTTGAGCGCGAGCCCGTGGATGAGGAACGCGCTGGTGATGCACGCCAGCCCGACGCCGCGCTCCTTCCACCGCGTCGGCTCGACCTGCGCCGCGTTGAGAATGTACTCGCCAAAGATGACCGAGTTGCCGCTCGCCCAGCCGAGCAGCACCACGTAGCCCGTGTAGCAGCCCGTGGCGAGGAACCGCGGCCGCCGGTACACGTACTCGAGGTAGTTCTTTTCGCCGCCGTTCTTGGGGATGGCCGTGCCCCATTCTGCGGGCTCGTCAGCGGCCGCCAGAGTCGACTCGGCAAACAGGCCTTTCACCTACCCAGATAGACAGCCGTGCCCGCGCCGGCAATGACCATGCCGGCGAGCCAGACAAAGAGCGACAGGCCGACGGAGCCGCAGAGGCTGAGGATGGTGCCGGGCGTGGCAAAGATGCCGGTGCCGATGACGCGGTTCACAATCAGCATCGTGGCCGACGGCACGCCGATCTGCCGCTTGGCCTCGCTGGCCTGGATTCGGCCTGCTGCTGTTAGTGACAACCGTGGCCGGGTCATCTCCTCGCGCGCCCGCAGCACGCACCGATTTCGTTGTCGTGGAGGTCCACGGGGTCCTTGACACCGTCGTCGGCGGTCGGGCTGCCGACCAAAGCCGGTTCGCCGGTCGGCGCCCGGCCGGCGGGCCGGGATGGGATGAAGCGGGACATGCCGAGCTGAGACCCGGCGATGCGGGTGAGTCAGCAGAAGGGACGGGCCGGATGGATGTGCTGCAGAGGCAGGAGCAACCGTCAAGCGAGCGGGCTGGCTTTATACCACAGGGCGAGGCAGGAGCGACCGCCCTTACACATCAAGGGATGGAGCAACCGAGCAACAGACAAACGTGAGATATTTTCTGATCTATCGGACCTTACATCTTAGCCAACGAAAATACGCGTCGGTCTGCAAACATGGCCAAGTACACAAAGCGGCCGCCACGGAGCAGATGACGCCCGATTGCGCCATCGCTGTACGGCCCGGTAGTTTCGCTCACGCCGGCCCAATCCCCACCCCGAAAGATCGCCCGCGGCGCGCTGTGACACATGGAAAACAAGACGCCTGCCTATTCCAGCCAGGCCGAATGTCGCAACGTCTGGCCTGGATGAGCTGTGTGCTGTGGCGGCTGGGCAGCTGGGCGGCTGGGCAGCTGGGCGGCTGGGCGGCTGGGCGGACGGGGCGGACGGGGCGGACTGGGCCGGCCGCCCACGGTGGCGACAAGGAGGCATTTACAGGACGTCCACGGGCGGCACCTCGACGTTCTTCAAGTATGGCACGGTGTCGTCCTTGGCAATCTCCCCCGGCGTCATGCCCAGGCCGATCCAGGCAAACGAGTTCGGGGTGCCGTCCAGCGGAGTAAAGTCAAAGTCCTCCCAGCGGGGGCGGAGCAGCGTCTCGCGCAGAGACAGGGACGAGCCGGGCCAGAGCGCGACGATGCGGCCGTCGCCGCTGCCCTGCTTGAACCATGACTTGCACTGCGGGACGTCAGCATGGCTGGCCTGGACGCGGCGGACCCGCTCAGCGGCACGTACATTCTTGACGTAGACGGTCTGCGGCATGTACGCGTCCACAAAGTCGGAAAAGGCACGCAGGGCCGTCGGCCTGATGGTCAGCAGGGTGGCCATGGACAAAAGACAATCGGGACCGGACCGGACCGGACCACGTACTTAACCTGAATCGTCTTGTACTGCTCGCGCTGGCACTTGGTGATGGCCTCGATCATGTACTGGCACTGCATCTCAATGGCCACGATGGCCGAGCCGGTGGGCGGGGTGCCGTTGGGGCCGAGCGAGAAGAACATGTTGGGCATCTGGTCGGCGAAAACGCTGACGTAGGCCTCGGGGAAGCGCGCCTCCCAGAGGCTGCGCAGCGACACGCCGCCGGCGCCGGTGATGGGGAAGCGCGGCAGGTACGACGTGTCGAAGCCGGTGGCGGTGAGAAGGGTGTCGACCTTGCGCACGGTGCCGTCGACGGTCTCGATGCCGTCGGCGAGCACGCGCTTGATGGGCGTGGAGATGAAGTTGACGTTGTCGGCGCAGAGCGCCTCGAGGTAGCCCATGCCGGGTGTCAGCCGCCGGCACACGGGCGGGAAGTCGGGGATCAGGCTCTCGGCAATCTCGGGCTTCTTGGCCAGCTTCTCCTTCATGGACTTTGTAAAGATCTCGATGCTCTGCCGGTTCGCCTCCGACCCGGCAAAGGCCACCGTGTGCACCGTGTTGAGCAGGTGCTCGACGTACTGGCGGTACTTGTCGAACGAGGCCGGGTCCTTGGCAAAGGCGGCCAGCTCCTCGTCGCTGTACTTG
Source organism: Ophiostoma fasciatum (assembly GCA_019925495.1). Taxonomy (NCBI): domain Eukaryota; kingdom Fungi; phylum Ascomycota; class Sordariomycetes; order Ophiostomatales; family Ophiostomataceae; genus Ophiostoma; species Ophiostoma fasciatum. The sequence continues at coordinate 50,003 of JADHKM010000007.1, read as the reverse complement.
GCTGTGGGCGGCCTACGTCAGACTGGGAGGCACGCGGCAGGGGGGAAAACCTTCTGGCATCAGCAACTCACAGTTGCGCCCCTCGGGGTCGCGCTTAAGCGCCTCTTCGGCGGCAAAGCCGCCCGACGCAATCCACGTCTTGGAGCGCATGTAGCTGTCCAGCCGCTTCACCTTGGGCTGCATGGCGGGAATGGCCTGCACCGCGGACGAACCGCCGCCGATGACGGCGACCTCCTTGTCCGTCACGTCGTAGGACGAGTCCCAGTCGGCCGTGTGCATCAGCCGGCCCTTGAAGTCGTGCAGGCCTGGGATGTCGGGCCAGGACCACTTGTTGAGAATGCCCGTGTTGACCACGAGAAAGTCGCAGTCGTCGGAAAAGACCTTGCCCGAGGCCAGGTCCTTGATGTGCAGTGTCCACTTGGCCGCCGCGTCGCTCCAGTTGGCCCCGATGACCTCGTGCTTCAGCTTGAGGTACCGGTCCATGTGGTACTTTTCGGCCACGCGCTTGATGTACGCCAGGATGTCCTGCCCCGACGAGTAGAACTCGGGCCATTGCGTGTAGTTTTCAAAGGTGAACTGGTAGGCTGCGGCGCCGTTAGCCCGGTCCCCCTGCCAGAGGAAACGCCGCCGCTGCACAACGTACCGACACTCGGCAGGTCGCAGGCAACCCCTGGATATCTGTTCTCATACCAGGTGCCGCCGATTTCCGGGTTCTTCTCGTAGATGGTGAGCGTCAGGTTCTTGATCTTGCGCGGAAACTGGATGGCCGTGCAGAGGCCGCTGAAGCCGGCGCCGATGGCGATGACCTTGACGGGTCTGGGCTCGGCAGTCCCCTGCTTGGGGATCTGAAACGGAGGCATGGTTACTGCGGTGGCAGAGCAGAGACAGAAACAGAGTCGGGAGCTTTGTGTGTTGTGCTTGCAGCAACACAGAATGCAGAGAACCCTGCATAGCTTTCCGTTTAAATGGGTAGTTGGTACACGAAGCACACCCAGACGCGCTCGGACAATGACTTCCCCTCATTCGAACGTCGCGGCGCGTGCATTCCGATATCTGCAACGCAGGCACACCGTGTAAGACAATGGACCCGACGATCGCGCTGGCGGGTTACGGGCGGATTCAGTGGGACCCTGGAAGCCATCCCGATTCGGCGCGGAAGTGTTTTCCTTTGGGCGGAGGAGCTCCGCGCTATCAAGATAACGGACACGGAACGAGGGCCGACCGCACGGCAGGCCGGAGCTGTCTCTGTGGCAGCAGGTCTTATTTATTCAACGGCAATGGCGTGGTGCGGCCGTGATGTGTTGTGTTTGTCCATCGTCACCTGGCACGTCTCCTTGTCTCTGCCCATTCGTCCTTCCAACCGCTCTCACCATGTCCACTGTTAGCACCAAGAAGGTGGCCTTTATCACCGGGGCTGGTAGGTCACGGTGAACGGAGACCCCTGTCGCGGAGCTTGCTAACCCCCAGCCTCTGGCATGGGCCGGGCCGTGGCACGGGATCTGGTCAAGAAGGGATGGGCGATTGCCGTGATCGACCTCGACCGCAAGACTGGTGCCGAGGCGGCCAAGGAGTTTGGCGGCATCTTTGTGCCGACCAACGTGTTCGTCTGGGAGTCGATTCTCAACGCCTTTGAGGTCACCTGGGCGACGTATGGCCGCATCGACTTTGTCTATGCCAACGCCGGCGTCGTCGGCCTGGTGCCCTTTTACAAGAAGCAGTCGCTGCCGCCCACGAAGCCGCAGATGATCGACAACGAAGTCAACACCGTCGGCGTCTACAACACCTGCTACCTGGCCATGCACTACATGCGCCAGAACCCCGAGCAGGCCAAGGGCGGCCAGATCATCATCACCAGTTCCGGTACGTGCCGCTGGCTGTCTCATGCAGATGCAAGATGCAAGGCCTGGATGTGCTGACCGTTGCTGGCTTCCAGCTGCTGGCATCTACCCGTCCTACTCCATCCCGTTCTACACGGCGTCAAAGCACGCCGTCGTCGGCTTCATGCGCTGCCTGGCCCCCGTTCTCCTGCGCGAGGGCATCCGGGTCAACGCCACGCTCCCCGGCGCCGTGAGGACGCCGTTCATGGACGAGGAGGCCTGGTCCGCCTTCCCGGCCAGCATGTTCACCACGGTGGAGAACATTGTCGCCGCGGTGGCGCAGCTCATGGACGACCCCAAGGCCTCGGGCGTCGCGCTGGAGATCAGCCAGGGCAACTTCTACCCGCGCGAGCAGCACCCGTGGAGCGACGAGACGCAGAAGGAGATTTGCACGGCCGCGGGCAAGTTTGACCCCAAGACGATGCTGTAGAGTAGAGGACGGCTGTAGAGTAGAGGACGGCTGTAGAGTAGAGGACGAGGCGAACAATGCAGCCGATGGAATGTATGATTTAGCCGATAGAGTTAGCTTACAATCGTGCCAATGCACGGAGAACTTGGCTTTTTGTCAAGCGTGCTTGGAGTGGACGAGCGTCATTCCGGTAGAATCAAATAATCGCCGTGCATTGCCAGGATCTTGCCTATCTTGAACGTTAGACGTATTGGACGTCTGTACAGGAAGCATGGCCGACCTCTGTCCATTCCTCCTCCCGTCATACGCTCTCGGGCGACGATTTGTGGCGCCGCGGAACGTCGAGGGCCTTGGAGTCCGCGACCAGCTTTGTGGACACCTCGTTGGTCATCTTGGCTTCCACGCGGCCCACAAACAACGAGGCCACAACGGCCAGCCCGCTAAAGGCCAGCGTCGTCAGGGAGACCGTCTTGTAGGCCTCCGTGTTGGCCAGCTTGTACGCGGCTTTGCCGACGTCGAGGATGGTAGGGGTCAGGCCCGGGACGCTGGCAAAGGCAGCAGCCGTTCCGTCGCTCAAGGCAGCCAGGAAGGCCGCCACCGAGCTCTGGGGGAGGCCAGCCGCGACGACGGCCTTGGGCACGATGGCGGGGATGGTGTGGGCCAGGCGGTTCTCGAGAATCACCGAGTAGATCACGGAGCAGACGGTGGATACGCCGGACCGCGACGAGCCGCCCAGCCCGGCCGCCGTGCCGATTTCGCTCTGGTCGTGCACCAGGACGGTGGTCAGCGTAAACGAGATGGACTCGTACCAGCCGACCAGCAGGGTGCCGACAAAGAGGAGCCCAATGGCACGGCCCTCCGTGTCGGGCGTGCACGAGGCAACAGCTGCTTGTCAGCGCGGTCCCGAAAGACGAGACGAGGCAACAGAACGCACCTCCGAGCAGGGCGGCGGAGGCGCAGACGGCAAAGATCAGCTGGTACTTGACTTTGCCAAACAGCTTGGCCGACACGCAGCCGCTGATCTCGCCCAGCGTGAAGCCGGCATTGGTCGTGCACGAGGCCCAGCCCACCCACATGGTGCTGTGGCCCTCGGAGAAGAGCGCGCTGACCATGGCGGGCCAGATGATGGCAAAGGCATAGTACACGCTGGCGCCGACGGAGACCATGACGACGGAGGAGGCGTAGCCGCGCTCCCGGAAGAGGTGCGTGGGCATCATGGGGGTCGTGATGTCGGCCAGGGTCTCGTACAGCACAAAGGCCACCAGCATGACCACGCCGATGATCAGGGTACACAGCACATAGGCCGAGCGCCACGGGTGGATGCCGCCGCCCCACGAGAGACCCATGAGGAAGAGCAGCAGGCCGCCGGTGAAGAGAAAGAGGCCGAGGTAGTCGAGCTCGCGCAGCTGCTGCCAGGCGGACTTGGCGCCGTACTTCATGTGGAAGGTCGGCGGGAAGTAGCAGAAGAACCAGCAGGCGGTGCAGACGGCGTTCAGGATGATCATCAGGTAGTAGCACCAGCGCCAGGCGGCGGCCGTGTGGAGGACGAGGGCGTAGGCGACGGCGGGGCCCAGCGCCGAGAAGGGGATGACAAAGAGGTAGCAGTAGCTGACGCCCAGGTAGCGGAACTTGATGGGCAGCAGCTCGCCCAGGGTGAAGCCGTACGACAGCTGGCTGGCGGCTGCGAAGCCGAGCAGCGTCTCGCCGCCGATCAGCATGTTGATGCTGTTGGCGGTGGCGCAGACGATGCTGCCGACGAGCGCGAGGCCGCTGCCGCCGATGAAGAACCAGCGCCGGCCGAACAGGTCCGACAGGCGGCCGAACAGCAGCAGCCCGACCGCCGAGGTGAGCGTGTAGCTGAGCGCGACCCAGTTGATGTTGTCGTCGGGGCCCAGGTCGGCGTTGATGTACGACAGAATGGGCGCCACCAGCGAGTAGCCACCCACGCCGGCGCCAAAGCCCAGGCCGACCGCTAGCATGGAGCCCAAGAAGCGGAAGCTTGTGTAGTACCCCGGCGGCACGTCGTACTTGTCCACCGATCCCTCAGCCACGTCCACCGACGCCTCCACCGGCGGCGCCACCGTCTTCTTCTCGGACGCGGACTCCATGTCCATGATGATGATGATGCTGGCTGCGGCGATTCCGTGTCTGGCGTGCTGCAAAGTCGAGGCTGCTGTCCAGCCGAGGCCGCCCGCCCCTGCGGCGTCTCATTATTATACACAGCAACGTCGCCCTCGACATTATCTACCGGGCTGCCCGTGCTCTCCTCTCACAACAAACAGCAGACGTGCTGCTGCCAGATTGACGTTGTTCTGGCTGCCTGATAACGCTGCGTGGGCCGGTCAGTGTCGGAAAAGAAAATGCGATTGATAACAAGCAACTCGGAGAGATAGGGATGCGGATCATGGCCCGAGTCCGGCAATACGGCGGCAAGTGCCCTGAATTAGCTGAATAAGAATTCCGCACCCAGCTTGGTGCACCTCCAAAGCGTGGTATTTATCGTCCCGAGTGGTTGGCACCACGGCATCACGGCAACCGCCACCGCAACCACCCTCTCAATCTAACTCGACCGCTGAGATTGCCATCATGGCTCCGTACGCCACCGACGGCCTCGTCCAGAGGGCCGTCCCCTACGTGACACCGCTGCACACGGGCCTCGCCGTCGTGGTCCTCCTCTTTGCGTACCTGGTCCTCAATGCGGTTTACAACGTCTTCTTCCACCCCCTGGCCAAGTTTCCTGGCCCGTTCTGGGCCAAGATCACGAGGCTCTGGATCACGTGGCAGTGCTACAAGGAGCGCGAGCCGTATGTGCTTCAGGAGCTCTCCAAGAAATACGGTTCGTCCATGCATCTCTCTCTCTCTCTCTCTCCCTGCCCCGGAGCCTCGCTCATGCATCACCAGGTCCCGTGGTCCGCATCAGCCCGGCCCTGCTGCACGTCAGCGATGCCACCAAGCTGCCCGTCATCTACAGCCGCACGGCGCACAAGTCCAAGCACTACATTACCGGGTCCTTTGGTGCCACGGAGAGCCTGTTCCACATGCAGCGGCACGAGGAGCACAACAAGTACCGCAAAGCCATTGCTGGGCCGGTATGTCGCGCGGCGGGACCCCTGCCTCGGTCTCGGAACAGGCTCGCTGACGGCCGCAGTACACGCTGAGCCACATGAAGAAGAACGAGCCCATGATCGACAGACACACGGTCAAGTGGATCCGGCGCCTGGACGAGCAGTTTGCGCAGTCTGGCACGGTCTTTGACTTTGCGCTCTGGCCCGTCTTCTGGGCGTATGATGTTGTCTCCGAGCTCGGCTTCGGTGGCCCCTTTGGCTTCATCGACCGCGGCGAGGACATTGACGATCTGATCTCCGGCTACCACTCGGGCCTTCACCTGTTTGGCGCCATGGGCCGCATGTATCCCGTCACCAACTTTGTCAAAAAGTTTCCGTGGTTTGCCAACAAGTACATGATTGCACGGCCGGAAAACGACGACGGCATTGGCAAGATTATGCAGGCACGTGCTTTTGTGCCCGCTCCGCGCTGCTGGGCGTTGCTAACCGCCCCAGTTCCGCGACCGGCTGATCAGCCAGAGACTGGCCGACATCAAGTCGGGCAAATTCGACGGCCGGCCTGATCTTCTTCAATCGTATGGACAGCTTCTCCGGGGAATAGAGAGGCAATGTGCTGCCGCGACCGCCGTGCACTGCTAATCTGGCTGGCAGGCTGCTCGAGATCAAGACTGCCGACGGGAAACCCTTGGACTTTGAGCACATCAAGACCGAAGTGTTTATCATCCTGTGAGCACAACGGCCCCGTCTCGCTGCGTCGTGAACTGCGGCTCTAATCTCTCCATCACCAGGGTGGCCGGCGCCGACACGGTGGGCACGACGATCCAGGCTCTCCTGAATTACATCATGCGCGACGCCCGTGTCTACGAAAAGCTCATGGCCGAGCTGGACGAGTGCACCCGTCTTGGGAAGCTCAGCGCCGTTCCTCAGTACAACGAGGTCAGCGAGCACTGCCCGTACTGTGAGTACTCGTGCCTCGTATTTGATTTACTCTCCCCCCCTCGCCCGCGCCGTGTGCTGACCCGCTGTGCGCAGACATGGCCTGTGTCAAGGAGACGCAGCGTCTTTGCCCTCCGGCTCCCAGCTTGTTTCCGCGTCTGGCCCCCAAGGGCGGCATTGATCTCTATGGAAAACTGGCACCCGAGGGTGCAGAGGTAGGCATGCCGCGCGCTGTGCACGACCGTACAAATGCACCTGTCCGCTAACAAAACAGCTTACGTGCAACCCGTATGTTGTGCACCGGGATCCGGCCATCTACGACGCGGACTACGAGGACTTCCGGCCCGAGCGCTGGCTGGAGGACGAGGGCCGCGCCGCTCTGTACGCGAAGTACCAGTTTGGCTTCGGGTACGGCTCGCGCATCTGCCTGGGCAAGGAATTTGCACGCATGGAGCTGTATAAGGGCCCGCTGCAGTTCTTGCGGTGCTTCAAGCCGTTGCTGGACGAGAAGACGCCCAAGTACCATATTGCTGGCGGCGAGAGCTGGTTCTCTGATATGTGGATTGGTCTCGAGCGCAGACCGGGGGCCGAGGCCCTGATCCGGGCCGAATAGGGCAGCCAGGACGTGGCTCACTGTTGAGAGCGAGGCCGAGGTCCGGTCTGGCCATACGGACGAAGCATAGACACCGAAACTGGAAGGCGGTACTCTTGTCGGCCAACTAGCCAAACCAGGGAGCCAGTTCCGTGTCTGTACAAATATATACGTCTTACATTGTTCTCGTGAGCTGGATCGCAGCCGATTCACAAAAGTTGTAAAGACAACGGGACTGCCACAGAGGATTGATCAGCACTTGCTAGAGGGGCATCCTTCGCAGTGCTTATCTGATACAGGCAACCCGCGGAATTGCGTTCCGATCTCGAATAGCATCCCCCCCCCCCACTACGATAGTCATCCAGCTGTGGTCTCATCTGAGAACCGTTGTCGGGACGGTACATAAGGGCCTCCGCGGCAGGGAACGAAACTTGACGTCTGGCAAATCTCGATACTGAAGAACGCGGCACCGAACGAAACATGTCGACCAAGGTAGCGCTGATCACGGGTGGGGGTATGCTCTGAGCCCTCCTCCTGTTTATAATGCTGTACACGTGGTAACCATGTGCTCTATAGCGTCCGGCATGGGACTTGCCGTCGCACAGTCTCTGCTCCAGCAGGGCTGGGTGGTCGCCATCGTTGGCTTCCTGTCTAGCGACGCCAAGGTGGCCGATGAGATTGGCGCTGCCTTTTTCCAGGCGGACGTGTCCGACTATGAGCAGCTGGGCCGTGCCTTCGCCCAGGCCTATGCCCTGCACAACCAGCTTGACTTTGGTAAGCACTCGCATCGTCTCCACGTGTCTTGTAAAAGTCGAGCACTCACCCGTCCCCTCGCCTAGTGTTTGCCAATGCCGGGATCGTCGACCGTGAGCTCTTCTATGACCACAAAGACATGGGACCGTCCGGCTTTCCGCCCAAACCCAACATTGCGTCCTTGACGGTCGACCTGGACGGCGTAATCTTCACGTGCTACCTTGGCCTGCACTTTCTGCGGATAAGCACCGGCAGCACGAATAAGACAATCCTGATCACGGCGTCTACTGGCTCCTTTTACCCTTGCGGAGACAACCCCTACTACTCTGCAGCAAAGCATGGCTGCGTGGGATTTATGCGCTCCGTTGCCCCCAGGCTCTTTCATCACGACAACATCCGCATCAACAGCATCAACCCCTGCAATGTCTTGACCGGGCTGATGGACAATACGGACTGGTCTTTGTTTCCCAAGGAGACCTTCACGCCCGTGGAGAAAATTGTCGAGGTCGTCAACATGACGCTTGCCGACCAGTCCATGTATGGGCAAGCCATCGAGATTCAAGGAGCCTACCACAAAGCGCGCGGTACGTGGAGGTGCATCCCAAACATGTCCTGACCACTTCTGACCAGGCGCAGAACACATCCCGTGGGGCACGGAGACGATTGAGCGTGTCACCGCGTGCGAGAACCAAATCTGACAAGCAAATGCCGGAGTAAATCAGCTTCGGGGGAAAGGCATGCAAGTGAGATACGGAAAATCCTGCCGTCGTTTCACATCTCATCACAGACGACAAATGCACGGTGATTTCGTCGCTTTCGTCGCCCGTCGCTGGTAGCGTATGCCGAGGATCTTGACTCCCTAGTTCTCTAATCTGCTTTTCTTATCTGCGGATGAAGGATCCGACAAAAAACGCGGGACTGGTTATCTGGGCTAGGCTTATCAAAATGTCTCCATTGTCTCCGTCCCGAATGGCGATACTCATCGTGTTTATGGCCCAGCCAACTATGCAGCCTACTCTGCAATACGGTGCAGTCTTTCGCCGGGCAAGGGGCAACAGATGATTTAAAGCCTGGGTGCTGCGCATTGGCGACTGCCGGATGCCCCCATCCAGTCATTCTTCCGACACCACATCAACACTTTCGGAAAGGCCGGGCTTCCCAGACGACGATCCAACCATGTCCTCCAAAGGTAGCACGACGGCGCGCAATCCGTTGGAAAACGTAGAGGACACCCAGCTCGTACGCGAGTTTAGCTGGCTGGGCGCTCTCAGTCTGGCTTGGAACTGTGTCAACGTGTTTGGCGGCCTCTCCTACATCTTTGTTGTGGGCTTCTCATCCGGCGGGCTGCCGGCCATCTTTTACGGCTAGTACGTCTTCGTTGGAGAACGGCAAGCATTGGCTGGTGTGTCTGACAACTGGCAGCATTGGATCGTCCGTATGCGTGGCCTGCATGGTGGCGATCTTGGCCGAATGTGCTGCCGTGTTTCCGACGGCTGGTATGGTTGACCCGTTGCTTCTGGTGAACATATTTGTTGTGTCCTGTGGCTTACGAGAATTCTAGGGGGTGCCTACCACTTTGCCGCCTTTTTGATCCCTCAGAAGCACCGCCGTTTTCCAGGCTTCATCCTGGGGTGGATGAGCTTTCTGGCCTGGGCCCTGGCTTCGGCGGCATGCTGCGCGATCGTGTCCCCTATGATTTTCGCCTTTGTATTGGAGTCCAAGCCAGAGTTTGCCCTTGATGGCAGGTACCAGCTGTTCCTTGTCTATGTCGGGGTGGCCACCATTGCGTGGCTCATCAACATCTTCCTTCTCGGCATCATCCCGCTTCTTGCAAACATTGGATGTGAGCCTTCTTTCTTCTTACCTTGGCGTCCTGCGGGTCTGACGGTATAGGCTGGTCGACGGTGCTGGGGTTTGTTGGTTTCTCAATTGCTCTGCTTGTCAAGGCCCCCAAGGCCGATGCCGCGTCTGTGTTCGTGACGGTGGTCAACGATACCGGGTACGCCTCGTCCGCCATGGCCGTTGTCTTGGGTCTGTACAATAGCATGACGGCCTTGGTGGCCCTGGACGCGTCGTGCCACATGGCCGAGGAGATCCCGCAGCCAACCCGGGTCATCCCACGGATCCTGTACTTGACCATTGTCGTGCAGTTTCTTGTTGGGACGGTCTGGATCTTGGTCATTGGATTCTCCATCACAGATGGCGACGCGGTCATCAACGCGCATTCTGGGTGAGTTTCCACGTGCTTCCACCCGCTCCCAGCTCCATGCTAACCCTCCCCAGCGTGCCAATCTTCGAGGTTGTTCACCTCGCTACGAAGAGCAAGGCTGCCGAATACGTCTTTATGGTCCTGCTTCTGTTCAACTACCTCTCCGCTACGATCGGGTGCACGTTGACTGCAAGTCGCCAAGGCTTTGCGCTCGCACGGGACGGCGGCATGTTTATGCGATCCAGGTAGGGCATGTGTCTCTGCGCCTATGTCGTGCACAGCTAACGCAGGGTCTAGAATGACGGTCGTGCATCCGAAGCTGAACGTGCCCCTGTGGCCTTGCCATCTGGTATTTCTCATTACCGTCATCGTCGGTTTCGTGTGAGTCTTGCCTAGGAAAATGCAGTCAAACACAAACTCACACAACGCAGATACCTCGGATCATCCACTGGCTTCAATGCCATTCTCGGCACAGATGCAGCGTTTATGATTTTGAGCTATGGTCAGTCGACCGACGCCGTCTTCTCGTGCGCTCGGAAAACGTGAACTAATGCGTCCTGTGATTTAGCTGCCCCCAGCCTCGTTATGCTCTGCACTCGGCGGCGTGGCCTCGAAAAGACAAAGTATTCCCTGGGAAACTTTGGCTATGTATGCGCCGTGGTCTCCATCCTCTATGCTGTTACGGCCACTGTCCTTATCATGGTACGCCAAGATTACCATCCAGCTCTCGTGCCGTGCTGACCGCTTAAGATCCCATCGGTGCAGCCCATCGAGGCAAACAACATGAACTACAGCGTTGTCATCTTTGTGGCGTCTGTCATTATCATGGGCGTAGCCTGGTTTGCCGGTGCAAACAAGACGTACGAAGCACCCGACCTAAGCGTTCTTGTGGGCTACGATTTCAATCAAGGCGACACGGGGGCAAGCAGCGAAACTGTGGAAAAAACGGGATAGCTTTCGTTCGTCCGCTGTCTACTTGATAAAAATTCACTTTGTATTCTATGCCAACAACCCCTAGACTGCCATTTTCTGGGTGAGATCATCCTACTTCACACCCTGACCCTGATAAACAAAACAGACTGCAAGCCAAGATTTCGTGGATCTGCCGCTGACTCGTGCATGTTCTTTGAGTGTCATCAGCCTACTTACGCCCTAACAATGAAACAGACAGCACCGGAAGAGAAGCACAGGACAATGATTTTTATGGCTACCGGCTAGTCGAGGTTCCAGAAGGATGTTGCTTTCCGAGACGCGTCCTTGGTCCCACTCTGAGTCAGGACCTTTCTCTGCATCCTCCGGCTTGCGTAAGGCGAGTCGTCGACCTCGCGAATGTAGTAGCTCATGTCGCAGGTCTTGTCCAGCTCGGCCTGGCTCGCGCCGTTGCCCATCCATGCAAACCGGTTCCCGCTGTACTTGATGTCCCAGTCGTCCCAGCGTGCCTCGCGCATGGCCTCCATGAAATGAAGGGTGCTGCCGGGCCACAACGCGCTGACTCTGCCGGATGCCGAGTTGCTCTTGTACCACGACCGGCACTCGTCCACCCACACAGTCTTCTCCATGACCGCCTGGGTGTGGGCGACAAAGTCTTCCGTGGCGTCCAGTTTGGGGGAAAAGGAATGGATGTTCTCCGTCTGCCAGCGGTTGATGAACTGGAGCATGTAGTCGGCCTGGGCCTCTGCACAGACAGGACACGATTAGCCAGGCCGCAAAAACGAGACAGAACAGGATCACGGGGTATGCCTACCGATTGCCACAAGAATCGGACCGCTCCCAATGGGACAGTTTGGGCCCATAAACATCATGTAGTTGGGGAAGTTGGGGGCCGCAATGCCCATGTATCCCTTGGCCTCGTTTGCCCAGTCGTCCTGCAGATTGGAGCCCTTGGAGCCAATGAGGGGGAACTGCGGGCGGAACGACGTGTCAAAGCCGGTCGCGCAGACCAGAACATCGAGGGCACACTCCTTGCCGTCGCCGCCGATGCAGCCCTTTTCCGTGATGGCCTGGACGCCGCCAAACACGACAGTGACTTTTTCGTCTCGCAGACTCTCCAGATAGTTGACGCCCGGGGTCAGCCGGCGGCAGCCGACGCTGAACTTGGGGATGAGCATGGCCTCCAGAGCCGGGTCCTGGAGCCGGCTTCGCATTTGTTTCAGCATCGACTCGCGTCCCGCCTGCTGCATCTCACTGCCGCGCGTGTACAGCGGCCAGAGGGAGTTGATCCCATCTTCGTTTGCCTTGCGGTATGCCGTCAGAGCGCCGGGCTTGTTGGCAAACTCGTCGCGCTCCTCCTTTGTGAAGACGTGCTGGTTGAGGCCCTGCACGGGCGAAATCCACGTGGGCCCACGGACAAAGGTGGTGATTTTGCTGACCTCGGGGAGAATGGCGGGCAGGATCTGAATGCCAGACGAACTGCGCCGGTGTCAGCTCAAGGCCGTGGACGGAGTGGAGGACAGGGGACCTGGCCTACCCGTTCCCGATAATACCGACGTGTTTGCTCTTGAGATCCACCGAGCTGTCCCACTTGGCGCTGTGAAGCAGCGGGCCTTGGAAGCTCTCCAGTCCCGGGATAGCCGGCCACTTCCAGGCGTTGAGAATGCCGCCGGCGTTGATCAGAATGTCGCAGGTGTCCGACGTGAGCTTGCCCGTCCGGACATCAGTCACCTGCACGTCGTAGCCGCCCGCCTGCTCGTTCCATCGCGCGCCGGTCACCTTGCTATTCGTCTTGACGTATTTGCGCAATCCGTACTTGTCGGCGAAGTCATTAAAGTACGTGTAGATCTCGCTGCTGCTTGCATAGACGGCGGACCAATCCAGCTTCGGCTCAAAAGACCACGTGTAGTTGTGTGCAGGCACATCGCACGCACAGCTGTGCTTCCGGATCAGCACGCAGCGGAGGCGGAGGAGGGGCAGGGGCGGCGTCTCACCCTGGATACTTATTCTCAAACCACGTCCCCGATATCTCCGCGTTCTTCTCGTACAGAGTCAAAGAGAAGTTTTCAAAGGACCGCTGCAGCTTGTACGCCAGGCACAGACCCGAAGCGCCCGCTCCAATGCAGATGATGCGGACGTGGCGCTCTGCGTGGATCGGCCCGGCCATGCGGCCCATTGGGGTAGAAGCAGTGTTGGCCATACCTCCTGCAAGTCTGTCCAATCCCACGGCAATGCTGTGCTGGTCGCCGTATGCCTTTTTGTGTCTGTTTGTGGAAATAGGCATCGGCCAAGTCGACGGCGATTCGCGTCCTGTAGCTCGAGATAGCTTCCCTGATCCGACCCCTGTTTTATCGCTAGGTTCCGCGACGCCGTGCACGGAGTAGTGGCTCGGAAGAGTGTTCCGCGGTGCTATCAATAGAATAGGCGCTAAAGAGCCGCAGCGGGATTCCAGTTCCCTCTGTCCACATGGCGTGTAGTCCGATCATACGACCATAGCTCCCATAAAAACAGAAGACTGGGCATGTGCTGGGCCCTGGTGCTGAAAACGTGCCGTTCAAGCTCCAGATTCGTGGTCCATCATCAAGCCCAAACTGCTACTGACCATGGCTGTCAAGTTGGTGATCAGCATCTCTCGCAAGCCGGGCACCACCCCGGAGGAGTTCTACCGCTACTGGAAGGAGGTCCACGGCCCGATGTTTCTCGACCAAGTTCCTCTCGCCCGTCGCTACATTTCCAAATATGAGCAGGTATGGTACGGCAGCGGACAGATATGAACATGGCCATTATGCTCACGTGCGTGACGTTCAGTATCACATCAAGAGCGGTGAAGGCAAAGCCTGGGCGGCAGCCATGGCCCAGGCAGGGTCGGTTGTGCTCGAATCGTGCGAAGGGATCAGCGTGCTATCTGCAGACACTTTGGACGATCTCCAGGCCGTGTTGACGAGCAAAGAGTTCTTGGAGACTGTGAACCCGGACAATCTTGTGTATGCTGGGGAGATCAAGAGTGTGATTCTCAACGAGGCCGAAAAGGTTCTGATGTATGAGAGAGATGCGTAAAAACCTTTAGGGCAAGTCTAGGATTATATTCTCAGATTCAATTGCTATTTATATTGCTGGCACTCATTTCTTGCCGGTAACAGCACGTTCAATGATTCTGGTCGCGGCCAAAACCTCTTCGTCGTGCATGTGTTTTCCAGCCACCTGCAGGCACAGCGGCGAGCCAGCAAAGAGGCCGGGGTCGTCTGGGGGAACCGTTAGCATCCGACTCCGAACGGAACAGGCCAGGGGATGGTCTTGCATTTTGCTTGCTCCTTTGCATCCAGGGCGTTCAGAGGAATGAAGTCGTGATCGACAGGATCTTGTTGAGGGTCGACCACCAGACCCGTGGGAAACACCGCTGCTGGCTGATCGAGAATGTTCCACAGGCCCGTATAGAACCAGTACTCGTTGTTGTTGCGTCGCGTGGCCGTGCTGTTTGTCGGTGGAGATAGAATAAAATCAACCGCGCGGTCCTTGAGCAGCTGATGATACTCCTCCCGCAGCTTCTCGCGCTTCGTGTTGCATTCCCAGTACTCCGCAAAAGTCATCTTCTTGGCTCCCGACATGACGTATTCGGTCAAAGGCAGCACCGGCTCTCCGGACGCGGCGAGAACCTGTCGATGGCTCTCGGCCCCGTCTGCGAAGAACAAAGATCCCTGCGCCTGGTCAGAAGGAAAGATCAAGGCCACGCCCTCCGGCATGACTTACCAAAAGCTCAGAAGCGTCTTGGTGGCGATACGGCAGCCAGTCGACGACGCGGATCCCAGACTCTCGCAGCTTTGTCTCCGCGTACTTCAGAGCGCGCCGCATGGGGGGGGACGGAGTGACAAGTCTGTATGGTCAGGCATGGCTGTCATCTCGCTGTGTGCTGTTCCGCTCTACGCCCCCTTATCCGCAGTGCCTTGGCTTACCCGTTGGAATGCATCACGGCTACTGTCATGGTCGGCAGGGCGGGTTGAGGCGACCATGGAAGAGGGACCAGACCGATGGAGACGTCCCACGGCTCCTGCTGCAAGATACTGCGCATGAAGAGCTCCAAGTCGTCCACACTGCGTGCTAGGGGTCCAATGACGGACCGCAAGGCTTCCTGGCCGCCGGAGACGGTATGAACCCCGTTGTATGGAATCCGCAGCGCCGTGGGACGGAAGCCATATACGCCGTTAAACGAGGACGGGATGCGGATCGAGCCACCAATGTCCGTGCCGACACCAATGGCGGACCCTTTGAAGGCAACACATGCGCCTTCGCCTCCGGACGATCCGCCGGCGCTGAGGTTTCTGTTTCCCGGATTCAAGGTCGGTCCTGTGATGTTGTTGTCGGTATCGCCGTGCTGCTGTGCGTTAACAACGTAATCGGTGCCCTGGACGCCGAGACAGGACGACGCACCATCAGTGACTGTGGCTCGTTGGTTCGCAGCAGAATCACGGCACCCGCCTTGCGAAGGAGCTGCACGACAAGGGCATCTTCTGATGCAATGTCCTTGATCAGAGCAACGTAGCCTGTATGGCAGATCTTGCCGCCAATGCCGATGTGCTCCTGTTTCAATCCTACGTCAGATGGTCTCTCTGACAAACCCTCGCCCGGTGCGCAGTGCTCCTCACTTTGACAGATACAGGGACCCCGTGCAGTGGCCCTCGGATCTGTCCGGTTGCTCTGAAATGCCGGTCCAGGTTCTTTGCAAACTCCATGGCCTCGGTGGCCATGAACTCAGTTGCAAAATTCAGCTGTTTTTTTATCGTGAGCATGACGAACGGATCCGAGCCGATCATGAAATCGAGAAAAAAACGTTTGATACCATTTGTTGCCCCATGGTCGCCCTCTTCAGGTACGCCAGTGTGACTTCCTCAGCAGTCCATCGTCCCGCCGCCATCTGAGAGACGAGTCTGCTTGCGTCGCTCTCCGTAATCTCCAGCTCCCGGGGCGAGAGCCGCCCTGTCTCTGCCGGAACGCCGAGGACATTGAGGCGGCTGGGCAGCGGGAGCTCGGCGGCCGAGAGTTTCAAATGTCTGGGGATAGACTGCTCGAGAATCTCCCGGCACTTTGCGGCCTCTCTTTGCCAGGGTTCTGATGCCATTGTTCACAATTTTTTGTAACTGAAACGTGGGTTGGCTGTATTCCAAAAAGGCAGACTCTGTCAAACATCTGTTATACTGGACTTGTCGGAATTGTGATCCGTGGACAAAGCCCACATTGCCGCCTAGCTACCGATTGGCTGTCTCTGGTTCGTTGAAATAACCCGCGCCAGACTCAAACTTTTGGAAAACGCCAACACACGCCACAAATGGCTGCGAATACGTCCAACCTCAACGCCCGGCTCGGCACGCTGATGCAGAATGCCACAGCCGACCCCCAACACGTGCCTGGGGTTGCCCTGGAGGTGGTCGACGGCTCCGGAACGACGATATTTTCTGGTGCAGCAGGCCTGAGAGGGCTCGGTTCGACCAAGCCCATGACAACGGACACGGTGTTCTGGATTGCATCCTGCACGAAGCTGGTCACGGCCATTGCACTGATGATTTTGGTTGAGCGTGGCAAGGCAGATTTGGACTCGGCAGACCTGCTAGAAGAAGTGGTCCCCGAGCTTAGGACGGTTCAGATTCTTGAGAACGGTCGCCTCAAGCCCAAGCGCAACCGCATCACCTTGCGGATGCTGTTGACACATGTAGGCAGCCACACCTATGGTGTTCAGATATGTGTGTACAACAGCCGGCTGACGTGGCCCGAACCAGACAGCCGGATTCTCCTACTCCTTTTACCATGAGGACCTCTGGCGAGACCACTACCACATGGATGCAACAAGGGACGAGTTCCAAGGCGACTTCTCCGGTATTCAGCAGCCGCTGATTTTTGAGCCCGGAACCAGCCACGACTACTCTGTATGTTCTGTCTCCTCTATGCCTTGCATAGATACTGACAAGGCGGCCCATAGGTTGGCGTGGACTGGGCTGGTGTTTTCATCTCTCGCCGCGCAGGTGCAACGCTCGAGACGTTCTTCCAGGCGAATATTTTCGAGGTCCTGGGGATGACCAACACCCGCTTTTTGCCCTCCCCTTCCATGCGGTCTCGGATGGCCGTCTTTCACCAACGAGCCGGACAACTCAGCGCTGTGCCACACTTTTATCGTCCGGCAAGAGAAGTGAACATGGATTCTTTCCAGTCTGGAGGCGGTGCGTTTATGCTTTTGCGTCCCCCATCATGCGCGTATGTCTTGGCTGACCGCACACAGCGGGTCTTATGAGCACGGTGACGGACTACAGCCGATTGTTGGCCATGCTCCTCAACGGCGGTCTTTCCCCCCACACGAACAAAAGAGTTTTGGCGCGCGAGACTGTCGACCAGATGTTCACGAATCAAATCCCCAACTACACAGAAAGATACGCTGCCGGCCCGCCACACGTCGTGAGCAGGCCTGATCTTTGTCTGCCCGGCGATCCCTCGGCAGACACTGGCGCTCCCTCGCAAACCTACGGCTGGGGCCTCACCATGCTGCTCCAGGCAACGCCTGAGGATGCAGGTAGCGACACGTTTTCGAAAGGGTCAGCAACAGGTCTGTGCAACTGTTTTTGGAGCGTGGACCGCGCGAAGGGCATTGCAGCGGTCTGCTTTTCCCAGATTCTCCCGTTTGGCGATCCTTTCGTGTACCCGCTGTGGCAGGAAATCGAAGCCGCCGTCGGGGAAGCTGCCAGTCATTAGTTTGGTATGGATTCGCATAATTGTCTCGATAGTGCTGCCATGCTCTGGGCTGCTTGCTCCTGAGCCGAGGTCATGAGCTAATCTCAACAACGGAGCACTCCGTAAGAACGGCCGCTTTTAGTTCCGCCACTGGAAATAACAGGACCCATTTGTGGTATATCCTATCAGTGCGTCCCTGGATCGGATTTCATTTCCGGACTTCGGCACTCCCTGCACGGCACATTGCAAGCAAGACGATGAGGGACCCTTTGCTTATTTAGCTGGAGTCTCATTATATAGCAAGAAGTGCTTCCTGTTCCCCCCAAATCGGTACAAATACACCACATAAACTGCCCTCTTTTGCTAGCGGTGACACCGTCGAGAACAACAATCCACGCCACAATGAACCGCGAACGGTATCTCGAATACACGAAACTCGTGTGTGCCCGCCGGATGGTGGAGGCCGCCGAGCAGTTTTACTGCGACGACATTGAAGTGATTGAGAACAACATCACGTACAACGACAAAAAGGGCATCATTGACCTCCGCAAGTTCACACACGACTGCATGAACGAGGGAATTGAAGTTCTCGACTTCTTCCAGAGCGACAGCGGCAACTCCATTGCAGCTGAGGTGATCTACACGTGGGAGGCCCTGAAAGACCTGAAGAAGGAAGAGTTCGACGCGGCCGGATACCCCGAGGCCTGGCAGCCGCTGAAGAAGGGCGACGTGGGGAGGTTCCACTGCATATTTCGGTACCTGCTGGAGGATGGGAAGTTTAAGAAGATTAGAGTGTTTATAACTACGCCCTAGAAGGAGACGAATACAAAGAAAGTCTGGCACATCGCGGCCGTCTTTGGTCCATCTGTAAAAAAGAGCATCCCATGCCTTCTAAGGCCCCATTGAGCATCGTTGGCCTCCTGCTGTTGAACTCCGTAGACGACAAGGGGGAGTTGCCTTTACTGCCTACGGTTAGCCGTTGACCAGACCGTGCGGCCGGGGAGAGCGATACAGCAATGGATTGTATATGTTTAGACTATTTACAGGGTCCGTCCGTCTGCCTTAAGCCTTGACATAGGCCTCGCAGTCAATCTCGATCTCCATGCCGGGAAGCGCTAGGCTAGCGACGCCAACGCACGTCCAGATGGGGGCATGGTTCGGCATGCTCTTCTTGAACTGCTCCACGACGACCGGGAAGCTGTCGTCGAGGTTGGTGTGCCAGCTGCGCACCTTGTAGACTTCAGACCAGCCAGCGCCGCCGGCCGCCTTCATGCACTTCTCCAGGTTTTCGAACGCGTTCTCCACCTGCTTCTTGATGTCACCAACAGCCATTTTGCCATCGGCATCCCACCCGCCCTGGCCGGAGCACTGGATCACGGGCCCGATGCGAACGGCCTGAGAGTAGGAGAAGACACGCCGGTTGTACTCTCCAGGGCCGGCATAGTCGGTGTAGGTAACAGAGCCAGGCATCTTGTCGTTTCTATTTGGACTCTCGGTGTCAGGCAATCTGGTCGTTGGAAAAGAATTGAACAGCTTATGAATAAGAAGGAGTCTACCTTGCGTAAATCGTGGCGGTTTCGTTCTGGTTGGTTGCTGGTTGAGTTTGTTTTTGTTATTTTCAACTTTTCTTCTGGCAAGCACGACATGAGAGAGTCTTTATAAACACTTGTCTCTGTCAAATCCATCTCGAACCACTTGTAGGTTTGTCAGAGCTGTCCCTGACTTCAAAATCCGACGTCTCGCATCGTTAAAGACAATCCGGAGCCGGAATGGAGAACAGACGCGGCCCACAACCCTCCCGCCCTCCGAGCTGCCCCCAAAACGATTGCGCGTATTACCAGCCGGATCAATTTTCCGACGGGTACGGGAATAGCCCTTTGTAACAGGTATAGATAAAAGCGTCCGTCGCCATTGACAGCCTAAAGCACCACTCCGCACATGCCGGATTGTATCTTGTTGCCGCTAGCACTGAACAAAGTCCCTGAAGATAATCAAAGCTGCGTATCCTATCTAGCTAGTGCTAAACAGCGACCAGATACGGATCCCTGGCTGTAGAAATAAAACGCATCCTCCACAGCGGGCCAAGGGAATGTCTGCACCCCACCCACATCCTGAGCTTCGAGAGCTCACAACGTGCCTCTCCTCCGCGTACATGTGCTATCATGCCCGCTGGTGAGACACCATGACCGAGCCCACACGAGCGTCCACAGCACCCGTAAAACCAAGAAAGAAGGCGTCAGCCGCATGTCTGTCCTGTCGCGCGAGACGGACAAAGGTAGGTTGCCTACAGTTGATTCTACATAGAAGGCAATGCGGGGTGTCCTGCCGATCTGACGCCGCTTCCAGTGCAATGTTGGACCAGGACAAGCGACATGCAGCTACTGTGAGAGGAAAAAGCTACCGTGCATCTTCCAGGACGACGACGAACGAAAGGTGTGCCATCCCTGCCATCTTCCTGGCACCAGCCTTCCTTGCTCCGTTCTCATACCGGCGTGACAGAAATCAGCGTCGAAAGCCCGCATACGAGAGCTGGACGGGCGTGTTCAGATGCTCGAGGGAATGCTCAAAGCTCACCAATCCCAACCTGCCATGGGCGAGTCGCCGGCGATCAGCAAAGACTTTTCCTACGATCAGATGCACGAAGACGCAAGACTCTCACAAAGCCCTCTGCCTCCAGTTGAACGGTCGACGTCAGAAGGTAGCCATGGTGGCGCCGTTCTTCCAGGACCAAGCATGCGGCAGCAAGAGCAGCAGCTCCCGCTTGTCGATGCAAGCGTGTCACCGGGAAACACGCCAGGCAACACGCAGATCTCGGCCCTGTCATCAACGCGTTCTTCCACACACTCTACGCCGAACTCAACCGCAAATTCACTCACCTCCGTCAACACGAACAAGCCGGTGGTGGTGCACCTAGAAGAGACCGTGACGAATTTGGGAGCCAACAGCTTGCCAAGAGAGCCACATGCTCACAGCTCCACGGCCGGCAGGGCCAACTTCCGAGACGCGGCACCAGCGACGCTGTCCTCCGCGTCGCGCGAGCAGCGTCGGCAGACGGACCGGCTGCTTGAGGACGTGCCGCCCGAAACAGACGACTATCTGATCTCGTTGTTCTTTGAGTACGGCAACGCCATGCTGCTCATCGTCGACAAGGAGGCCTTTCTCCACGACAAAGCGCGCGGCGGGGCCGACTCGCGCTCGTATAGCGGCTTTCTCCACGTGGTGCTGCTCGCCATGGGCTTGCGCTATGCCGACCACTCGCGGCCCGACGTGATGCGGTACCTGCTGCCCAACCGGGAGAGCACCCTCCACAAAGGGGCGCGGTACTTGGTCGAGTACGAGCTCGAATGCCGCGGCGGCATTCCGAGCATCCAGGCACTGCTGCTTCTCGGCGATCTCGAGGCGGCTTGCGGACGGGACAACACCGGGTGGATGTACGGAGGCATGGCCATCCGGCTGTGTTTCGACGTCGGCCTGAACCTCCCGCCGAAAACCGAGCTTCCTGCCTGGGAGTGGCGCAACTGGCGAGCTGCCCTCTGGGCGTGCTATATGCATGACAGGTGAGAAACGGACGACGGGGCGGATAGGACGCATGCGGGCTAACAGCTGCCAGGTACTGGTCGTTCTATCTCGGGCGACCAACCTCCATGAAACGGTCTGATATTGCTGTCTTGCAGTTGATGCCCGAAACCAAGACACTCGAGAACCAGGTTTTCCTAGCACTCATCGGGCTCATGGACATCTTCACCGCGCTCACAGACAACGTGGAGCACGTGCAAAGGGGTGTTGACGATTCTTCCTACGTCTTTATTACCGGCATTTACAGGAAGCTCACCACATGGTATTCCGAGCTTCCTCCAGCTCTCCAGTGGACGGAGGCCAACATCAAGACAGCCCCGTCTGGATACTTTCTTCTTCAGTATGTCTTTTCACCGTGTTCTCTCATTCGGGATGCTTGCGTCTAGGAGCATGCTAACGAGATGCGCAGCCAGCAATACCACTCCAGTCTCATTCTCCTCCACCGGGACCTCGCGGAGTACAGCAACACAATTCTCGACAAAAACCCGGCACGATATCATCTGGCCCTCGTGTCGCGTGCCATCTGTTTTGAGAATGCCATCAAGGTGGCCCGCGTTTTCGCCAGGCTTCGTCAACGCTTCGACATCAGCAAGGTTTATTTCAGCGCCGTTCAGCACGCCGGGACGGCCTCCACGGCTCTGATCAACAGCCTTTCCCTGACCAAGGACCCGGCTGAGCGCGTGAAGCCTTTGCAGAGCCTGCGTGTCCTGTTCATGGCTCTCCGGGACATGGGGCCGGTCTACCAACCGGCGGATCGCATGTCTGCCGTCCTCAACCACAGCTTCGTCATCGCCCGCTGGAACCGAGACGTCAGCCGCCATCGGGCCGAACAGCCCACGCCGGCACAAGAGGTGACCAAGCGTCCCTTTGTCGCGGACCCTTTGCTGTCCGCGGAACAAAACACAGACACCAATCCGGAACCAGACCTGACCCAGGCATCCAAGCGGCTGCGAAGTGACAGCACCGCAAGCGCATGCCTCGAACAGTCTGTTGGGATTCCCCTCACACAGCTGTTTGACTCGACTGTGCAGTTCGATTCGGCCGTCGAGATCTCGCCCGACTATACCGACAAAGACCAGGCCGAGAACGACATCAGCTTCCTCTTTCCGACGGATGAGCGGACCATGGAGTGGGAGCCGATGATCCAGCTAAGCCCGTTGCAGTCGAGGAGGACCAACTTCCTGGACGTGGTCAGTGGCTTCGATCAGCTTTTCCAATAGATAGCCTTGTCGCCACAGTCTAGGATAAAAGGCTTGGGCAGAGGTCTTACGAGTCCAGATCCGCTGCATTGCGCCAGTGCTGCCTACCGAGGTGTCTCGTATCTTAGCTCAGATCCGTTAGATGCCGCGGGGCAGCAAGCGGGGCTGGCTGCCCCTAAGTACGAGGCCAGCCGCAATGCTCCGTACAGAACTCGGCCTCTTCGACTACCGTTTTTTGCCAGGCTGCTGGCACTTCAAAATGCCACGATGGACGACCGAGAAATACGTGCTGGAGCCGCCGGGGCTCCAAGAGCTGTCGGCTGTCCTTGAAGGCGGACTGAAGACAAACTTCGAGAGCGTGACGGTGGAGGTCACAGCCTGCCCCGATCTGCGCCAACAGCCATTCAACCTCGCATCTGAGGGAATTTCGGGCAACGAGCGCATTGCCGATGTTGGTGGCCCGCAGAACATGCGCCCGCTGCCCAAACTGGACCGCAAATATTCCATCCGAGAGCTGATGGATCTGATGGACATGGACGACGGGCTCATCATTGGCGCCGGCGCCGGACCGTTCCACCACGTGGGCGTCAACGCGGAGCTCATGGCCAATCTAAAGTACGAGAAAGGCGAGCTGGACAATCAAACCAGAATCGCCAAAGTGGTGACCGACCAAGACGGCAAGGTGGTTGCGCATACGTGCGAAACGCTGCCCTTCTCGTCGGACTGCGCCATCCTCGCCAACTTGTACGGCAGCGACGGGGCGCCGGGAGACGTCATCAAGATTGTGGCCAAGGGCAGGACTGGCAAGCTCAACTTTACCGAGGCCATCCGGGAAGTGCTGAGGTCGAAGTTCGCCCAGCCCGTTAGCCTAGGGGGTGTGTTTGTCATTCGGCAGGGCAAGGCCAACATCCATATCATGTCGGACTTCCGCAAGGAGCCGCGGCCCGTCGACGTCAACGACGGCTGGCTCAATTTCTTTGAAATGCCGGCCCCGTTGACGTGCCTGACCGTCTTCCACTCGCGGGACCCCGGCCTGCATCTTCACCCGGACCACACGCATTGCTTTTCGGAGCACGGCGACGGGGGCCACTACCATTACGACACGACACCGGCCGAGGTCGAGTACGAAGCGTACCTCAACACAGCGAAGGCGATCTACCGAATTGACAGGCCGGAGGAACGCATGGGCTAGAGATAGATCTATCCGAGGAAATGGGCAAATTAAACTCTACCCCAAGAACAATCCCGTTCTTAAAATACCCAGAGACGGTACTTGTAGGCTTGGCCCGCTTCTTCCGGTACTTTGCACGGCGATCCCCAGAGCAAGGACCGTACACACTAAACCGGCCAAGGCTGCGAATGGGGTAAAACGTGGCTAGCGCCCCTTTGCTCGGCGGCTTTTTCAACTTGGTCTCACCAACGGCCTCGGCCGCATCAGAACGCAAGATCCTCTGGACAACTGCCCGCACACCCGTGCTGCGCCATGGAAATCCTGACGGCCGCCGACTACGAGCCTGGGAGCACGGGCAAGCGGCGGCGCAGCAGCCGGCCCTGCGACGCGTGCCGCAAGCGCAAGACGCGCTGCGTGACCGACGCGTCCGACGCGGCCGGCAGCCGCTGCATCCACTGCCGCCTGCGCGGGACGCCGTGCACGTTCGACCGGCGACAGCCGAAGCGCCGTAGGACGGCCTCTCCCGGCGCGGCGTCGTCAGGGCCCGGCGACCACCAGGGTCGCGGCCGGATGCAGGCGCCTAACCCGAGCCATGGCCCGGGGCGGGGCGAGAACCAGAGCCAAAGCGGCCTCGGCCAGACCATGCGCCCGCGGCAAAGCAGCCACCACCCCACCACGTCGCCCGACGGCTTCGTGCTGGCTCTGCCGGCGGACACGACCCCCGGAACATGCGGGTCCGGCTCGCATGCAGACCGCAAGGCGGATGACGCACCGGCGCGTGCGCCGTCTGTGGCGTCCCCGCCGCCGGCAGAGCAGATCCCACACCTGCCATCGGACGACGCCGTGCCGACGATGGGCCTCAAGCCGTGGCGGTTTGCGGAGCTGTACGGACTCAGCAGCGACATGGAGCCGATCTTGATGGTGGGTGAAGAAGCCCGACTGCCCTCGTCCCTCTTGTTCGCATCTCACCTCCCAGCGACACCGGCCGTACAATGCGGCTACACAAGAGTTCAGCTTGGAGACTCACTCAATCCGGCGGGTGCTGGAGCGCGACAGCAACGGCCTGGAGATTGTGGAGTACCCGCTGACGTTCCACATGGCGGCCGACGCCAACGCGCTGGCCTACGACCCCGATCATGCGCTGATGGAGGCCATCGAGGACTGCGTGCAGCCGCACGGCCCTCGGCTGGTCGAGCTGTTCTGGCGCCACGTGCAGCCGTGCTACCCAGTGCTGCACAAGGCCATCTTCATGCAGCAGTACGGATACGCAGCGAGCGAGGGGACGGGCTCGGTGCCGAGAGAGGCTAGCGGAGAGCGAGGTGGCCCCTTTTCGGGTGGGCGCCGCGCGTCTGCGTCCGCCATGCCCGACACGCGGCGGCAGATCGGCGGCGAGCTGCTGGGTGCCGTGTATCTGTCGGCGCTGCGGTGGTGGACGTACGACCCCGAGCTGTCGATCCGGGCGATGCCAGACGCGGGGCGGCTGCGGCGGCTGCTGCACATGGCGCTGGCGGCGTCGTACCACCGGCCGCGGCTGTCGGCCATCCAGGCGGTGTTGCTGCTGCTGCAGTGCCAGCCCGAGGACCCGCTCAACCCGGACCACAGCTACGCCTGGGGCCTGACGTGCCAGGCGCTGGCCATCGGCCAGTGCCTGGGGCTGCACCTGGACAGCACACACTGGTCCATCCCGGCCTGGGAGCGCCAGCTGCGCAAGCGCCTGAGTTGGGCGCTGTTTATGCAGGACCGCTGGACCGCCCTTGCCTACGGCCGGCCGGTGCACATCCACTTTGACGACTGGGGCGTGCAGCCGCTGACCGAGGCCGACTTTGAGGTGGACGGGGGCGGCGGCATGGCAGGCACAGGGACGGCGGCAGAGGCGGCCGAGGCAGCCGAGGCGGCCGAAGTGGCCGTCGTCAATGGCAGCAGCCTGCCCTCGGCCAAAGAAGACCGGCGGTCCATCAGTGCGACCGGGCGCACGCAGTTCATTCTCATGGTCCGGCTGTCGCAGATCCTGTCGTCGGTCCTGGCGTCCTTTTACACGGCGCGCTCCAGCCTCGACCAGGACACGGTTCTGCTGTACCAGCGCGCGCTGCCGCTGCTGGCCCAGCTGGAGGCCTGGTACGACAGCATCCCGGCATCGCTGCAGCTGACCATCTCCTACCAGCGCAAGCTGTCCTTCCACGGACACCTGCACTTTTCTTACTACGGCGTCAAGATTGCGCTTCTGCGCCGCCTGATCCGCTCCACGGCGCTGCCGCCGCGCTGTGCCGACGACCAGGTTCTCTCGGCGCTGCGCCAGCTCGCCCTGCAGACGGTGCAGAGCGCTCTGTCCTTTGTGTTTGGCTTGCGGCCGGACCAGATCGAGGCCTTTTGGTATTTCAGTAAGTGGCGCCATATCCGGCCGCCTTGGCCTCCCTATGCTTACACTACTGACCGCTAGCCTCTCCCTACCTGTTCAGCCTCGTGGGCTCCTTCACGACGCTGCTGCTGGTGACGTCGCTCAGCTCCCACGAGCGCAGCTACTGGCAGGAGACGCTCAACTCATATCTGTGGCACCTGCGCACCATGAGCAAAAGTAGCGAGCCGATGCGCTACGCCGTCAACCGCCTGGAGGGCGCCATCCTGCGCGGCCTCGAGCACGCCCTGGCGGTCAATCTCCAGGAGCCCGTCGACGACACGGCTAGCCCGCTCATGGCTACCTACCTGACGACGGGCGGCGTCCAGGCCTTTGCCACGTACACGGACTTTGGCGACTGGGACCTGGCCGCGAGCCTGGACGGCGCCTTTGACCTGCTGGGGAACATGCAGTACGTGCCGCTACAAGGGAACCTGCCGGGGTAGCGAGAGCGACAGGCCGAATGCAAAGTTTACAATGTTCTACTTCTGCTGCGGGATGTGCACGGATCGTATAAACAGTGTCTCTCAGTCTCTCCCAACACCGCCGAGAAAACAATTATTGTACAATGCGATCCAGCTGTCCGCCGTAGCGCAGCGCAATGTTGTCCAGCACGACGGTGCCGTCCGAGACGAACCAGCTGAGCCGCCGGCCCCCGTCACGGGGAGACGTCGCTGGCGTCGCTGGCGTGGCCTCCGCGGTGGACAGCGGACGGGGCAGCCGGAAGCTGATGGAGCGGCCGCCGCAAAAGACCTCGACAAGCTGGCGGCGCAGGAAGATGCGCACGCTGTCCTTGGCCGCGAGGGCGACGCCCTCGTGGCGGACGATCTCCGGCCCGTCGACGGGGCGCGGCAGGTGCAGGTTGTACTGGTCGGCCCAGAAGTCGTCGAGCGGTGGCAGGTCGGCGAAGAGGGTGACGGTGTACGTCGGGGCGCCGCCGCCCCGAGACGAGGGCGCAAACTGCAGGCGGTAGCCGCGCTGGTCGGCGTCGCGCTGGAACACGAGGCCGAACAGGAAGGCGTCCGAGGCCGCCGCATCGACGTCAAAGGCCAGCGACACGAGCACATCCATGCTGGCGGCGGCGAGCGTGCCTGTGAGGTCGAGCGGCACCACCGTCGTGGCTCCGAGCGCAGCAGAGGCCAGAGCGAGGCGCCGGGGCACCGAGGACGCGGGCACGGGCGTGGACGTGGCCTCGGCCAGGGCAACGGCAGCGGGCGCCGGGTCGACGCGCAGCCAGCCGTCCGCCAGGGCCGCCGGGTCGGCCACGACGACACGCGGGACGGCCAGGTCGCCGCCCCAGAGCCACTTGCCCTCGTCCTCGACGTGGTCGCCGATCCAGCCGAAGAAGACGCGCTGGCTGGGACGCGCAGCCTCGGCCTCGCCCGCTGCGGCGCACGACTTTGCCGCGTACCAGCGGCGGCCGTCGAGGCGGCCGTGCGAGCCGTCCCGCGGGATGCGAAAGGGCCCGTAGGGCGAGTCGGCCACGCGGTAGACGGTGCCGGCGTCGGGGGCGTGGAAGCGCGAGTAGACCAGATACCACTTGCGCGAGCTGGCCAGGTACCACAGCTCGGGGCACTCGGGGCAGAAGAGGTCGTTGGGGCTGTAGAGCGGCTGCGGCGCAAAGGTCCAGGTGTCCAGGTCGGGCGACGTGAGCAGCGCGATGCACCCGCGCGTCCAGTGCGGCCCCTGGGCCAGCCGCGACGCCACCACCATCCAATACCGGCCCTCGGCCCCGTGGTAGAAGACAAAGGGGTCGCGGAAGTCGACGTCCTCCAGCTGGCTGCGCCCGGCGCCGCTGAAGCGGATCTCCGTGCCCGGCAGCGCAAACTGCACGGCCGGCGCGTCTGCCGTGGCGGCCGCGGCACGCGTCGCTCGCGTCCGCAGAATCACCTGCCGCCCGCCCTGGCTCAGGTTGTATCCCGTGTAGAACACGTTGAGCGCGCCGTCGGGGCCCACGACGGCCGCGCCCGTCCACGCGCCGTCCGCGTCTGGCGCCGCCGGTCCCGTTGCCGCGCCGTCCGGCACAATGCAGGGTGCCGCATCGCGCGTCCACGCAGCCAGGTCCTTGGACCGCAGCCGCCACCACGTCGACCGCAGCCGCGGCGGGTGGTGGCGCGTCCAGGGCGGCGTCGTCAGGTGAAACACGTTGTATGTGTCGCCGATCAGCAGCGGGATCGCGTCGGCCGCCGCCTGCGCCGGCGACACTCTGCTGAAGCCCGCCACGGCGTCTGCTGTTGCCGCCGTCTTGTCGTCGGGCGGCGGCGTAGGCACCTGCGGAACTGGGGCCATTGGGCGTGCACGAGGGTGGCGCTCGCGTGAATCCGTCAAGATCTTGTGTCCGCTCTGTCTGACGTTGGCCAGTGTGCGCCGTCCCGATATTTACATCGCCCCTTGGTTCTGCGGGCGCTCGGCCTTTCGGACAGGAGGCACATTTCAAAGACAGCCAGAAAGGACAGCCCGAACCGCAAGAGAAAATAAACGGACCGCTCGCTGTTCCGAGGTGCGTTTGTATACTTTGTTGTCGCGTGCCGGTGCTGTTTCTCTTGTCCGGCCGGCCTCGTGGCCCATCGTGCGGGCCGCCGCGGCGGGACAAGGCTTCGCTGCCACGGCATGTCCCAAACAGAGGCTGCCGTCGGGCCAGCTTGGTGCAGATGCCGACGGCAGCACCAAAAGAGGCGAGGTGGGATAATTAGGTTCAATTATGGGGAAGCTCAGTACAACTAGGTTCCCAAAGTAGACAAATAACTTGCGGTAAGCCAAGTACGGAGTATGGGACGGACCATCTTGACCTTGCAGTCGAGCCGCTACGCAGTTCTTCCGTCATTTTGCTCCCTTTGCCGCTTCTTGCGCCTGGATGCGTGCCTCGTATGTACGAGGACGCCGTACAATACACGCTGCAGCTGCAGGCCCGCGACCGGCGAGCCTGGGTCCACTCTTGGCCTGATTTGATTTTCATTTCCCCCCATTTCCCCCAAAGTCAGCCGGCATGACTCTGGAGGGGCACGCCAAAATCGTGTCTTTTGTCCTCGTCTCCCGGCTCCCACGCGTGCCTCGCCTACCCTGCCCGCCGGTTTCCTGGGGTGCCCCATCAACCGTCTGGAACAATCTGGGGAACCATACGACGAGGTCACCCGACGTTCGCACCCGACGCTCGCTCGCTCTCGCCTGTCTGCTGTTGCGGTGACGATCCTATATATTCTCCAGGTCTGCTGTTGTCCAGTCGTCCACGCCTTGTTATGTCTGCTTTTGCATTTCTGCCTGCCATTCTTGAGGATATCCTTTGTCTCTGCACTCTTGCATCGCCTGTATTGATACACCCCTTACTGTCTGCACCATGATCAAATACCCCTACGTTTGGTTCTGCTGCGCCTTCGCCGCCCTGGGGGCCTGCCTCTATGGCTACGACGGCGTCTACTTCAACGGCGTCTCGTCGCTGGGTATGTTGTGATACTGGTCGCTCGCGTCATTTCTCCTGCTGACACCCTTCCCTCCGACTCCCAGACGTCTTCCTCCGCCACTTTGGCACCAAGCAGGCCGATGGCACGTACGCCATCCGAGCAGGCGCACTGTCCGTGATGACGTCCATGATCAACGTTGGCGAGCTGGTAGGGTCGCTGTCGGCGGCGCCCCTCAACGACCTGATCGGGCGCAAGGGCGTGTTCCTGACGGGGACGGCGGCCATCATCCTCGGCATCATCCTGCAGCTGGTGGCCACGTCGAGCCGCGGGCTGATCACGGCGGGCCGCTGCATCATGGGCTTCGGCGTGGGCAACTTCTCGGCCACGTCGCCGCTGTACATGGGCGAGGTGTCGCCGACGTCGATGCGCGGGCCGCTGCTGATGTGCTGGCAGCTGACGCTGTCGGTGTCGCAGATCATCGCCGCCGGCATCAACCGCGGCATGGTGCACATCGACACCACCTTTGCCTACCGCTTCCCTATCGGCTTCCAGCTGCTGTTCCCCGTGCTGGTGCTGCTCGGCATCTGGTTCGTGCCCGAGTCGCCGCGGTGGCTCATGCGCAAGGGCCGCGAAGCCGACGCGGCCGCCGCCCTGCGCTCGCTGCACCGCGACCAGGGCGCGGCCTACGACCCGGAGCCCGCGCTGGCTGAGATGCGCGCCGGCCTTGAGCGCGAAGCCGAGTCGCTGTCCGGCGGCAGCTGGCTCGAGCTCGTGACCGACCCCATTGAGCGCCGCAAGGTCGTCTACAGCGCCGGCGCGCTCGTCGCCCAGCAGATCAACGGCATCCAGTGGTTTTACTACTTTGGCACCGTCTTCAGCGAGGCGATTGGTCTCAACGACCCCTTCCTTATGACCCTCATCGTCTTCATCATCCAGGTGTTTGTGGTCCTCGCCGCCGTCCTGCTCGCCAACAAGCTGCCGCGCCGCCCGTTGCTGCTCGTCACCACCATCATCATGACCATCTCCATCTTTGTGGTCGGCTGCCTCGGCATTCCCGGCAACAACGTCACCAAGCCCATCGGCAAGGTCATCATCAGCTTTGTCATTATCGAGATTGCCTCGTTCAACTTTGCCTGGGGGCCCCTTGGCTGGACCATTGTGCGTTGCTTCTTTCTTTCTGTTTCTTGTTGTCCCTCGCTTTCCTGCTTCCCTCGCTGACCCCGTACCGCGCAGGCGTCCGAGATGGCGGTTGGCCGCAACCGCAACAAGATCTACGCCATTGCCGTCGGCTGTTTCTGGGTCTCTGTCTGGGTCACCGTCTTCACCCTGCCCTACCTCTACTACTCGGCCAACCTGGGCCCCAAGACAGGCTTTGTCTACACCGGCCTCTGCTTCATCACGCTCTCCTACGTTTATTTCTGTGTCGGCGAGGTCACCGGCCGCACCATCGAGGAGATCGAGGGCTTCTTCCGCGACGGCATCCCCGCCCGCCAGTGGAAGCGGCAACCGCGGCGCACCGACGGCGTCTCCTACGCCGAGGAGAAGCCCAAGGAGAAAGTGGCCGAGTAGTGCCATAACTTGGCGGGGGGATATGTGCACAGTTAAAAAGATGAGAAGAAAAGTGAGCCCAGTTTATATTAGCGCATATGCTACTGCGGGTAGAACACGAGTCCCACTCCATTGCCTTTACATCGTATGCTTAGACGCGCGATCCAGCCACCCTGGTAATCACTGCCGAGGGACGCTATTCGACGGCTTGGTGTCTTCAACCAGCTCAATGTTCTCGACCTGCTTGCTGGTGGCCAAGCCTTGCTCCATGGCGGCAACGGTGTGGGTGAGGCCGGTCGTCTCGAACGTGGTGAATTTGCGGGCGGAGATCTTGGCCTCGAACAGCTGATCAATCTCTTCAAGGGTACGGCCCTGGCATATCAGTAACGGTTTCCAGGAGAAAGCACAAAAGGAAACACACCTTGAGCTCCGGCATCATGAAAAAGACCCAGACGGTGCCGGCAAAGGCAAAGGCCATCCAAAGATAGGCCAGCTTCGCGTGCAAGTCGTCGAGGAGGTACGGAGTGGTGTAGACAACGGCAAAGCTGACGACAACGTTGATGGCGGTCGAGAGGGCCATGGTCTTTTCGCGCAGGGCGCCGTGGCCGATCTCGGCGGCGGTGATGTAGGCAGAGGGGCCCAAGGTCATGTGCAGAACAGCGGCGTAGAGGATGAAGGAGGCGACCATGCCATGGGTCTCGCTGGACGAGGGATGCGCCTTGGAGCCGAGGGCGCCGATGAGGGCGAGGAAGACGCCCTGGACCCAGCAGCCGTGCATGGTGAGGCTGCGGCGGCCAAAGAGGTCGAGAAGCACCATGGCGAACAGCGCGGTGACTACGGAGACGCCATTGTTGATGGCGGCGTAGGCAAAGGCCATGCTCCCCAGGCCCTGCTGCTTGTAAAAGGTGGGCCCGTAGCTGCTGGAGAAGGTGACGCCGGTGAGCTGCTGGAGGCACATGAGGGCGACGGCAATGTTGGTCCGGCGCAGGTTGACACCGCGCACGAGGTCACGCCAGGGACCCTTGACGGCGGTGGCCGCGGCGTCCTCGCGCATGGCCGCAATCTCCAGCTCGCAGCGGCCGGCGTCGACGTCGGCACGGCGGCGCACCTTGGACAGCACGGCCAAGGCGTCATCGCCGCGATCGCGGAACACCAGCCAGCGCGGCGACAGCGGCGTCCACGGCAGGCCCAGCAGAATCAGCACGGCCGGGATGACCTGGATGGCCGTGGCAATCTGCCAGCCGGAGTCGTCCTTGCGGTGGGACACGGCATTGTTGACGATGCCGGCGATCAGCGAGCCAAAGGTCAGACACAGCTGGATCGAGCCCACAAAGAAGCCGCGCAGCGCCGCCGGCGCGATCTCGGACTGGTACGTCGGCACCACGTTCTCAACCAGGCCCACGGCGATGTAGATGAGCAGGCGGCCCACAATGAACTGCGCGGTCTTGTGGCTGGTGACTTGAACTGTTGTCGGGTGAGCAAGCCGGGCGGGGTCGGGAGGACGACGGGCACCAGGACATACCCACAGCCCCGACAATCTGGATGAGGCACGTTCCCACCATGATGTAGCGGTGGCCGAAGCGCTCGGTCAGCGGGCCCACGGCCAGCGATCCCACAAACTTGCCCAGCAGCGGCAGGCTGTTCATCATCGACGTCGTCCGCGCCGGCAGCACAAACTTGTTCTTGGCGGCGCTGTACTTGCCGAAGCGGGCGACAAAGGGCGAGAAGGCCTGCACGCCGCCAAAGGACGCGGCATCGCTGAGGGTCAGACAGAGGGCCACAAACGGCGGGCCGACAACGACGTACTATCCAAAGAAGACGCTGCCGAGAGAGTAGACGAAGCAAATGAACAAGAGGCGCGGCGTGGCCGTTTTCAGGGCCTGCCGGCCGACGAAGATGCTCCCGCGACCGCCAGCCATGGTGAAAAGTGTCGCGGACAGTTGATTTTTCTCGATTGTTGCGGTTGCGTGTTTGTCGTGAGAGGATGCCGCCGTTCCCTCGCACTCTCGCACCCTCGCAGCCGATAAATATCTGGCACGGCATTCCGCTTTCGTGTAAGTATATGGAGCTTGCCGACTCCGTAAACCACGTCCGGCTAGCTGGCGCTGCCGGCCGCACGAGAGGCGAAAATTCTTCGGTGTAGCGTACTCCGTAGGGCTTTGTGGAGTAAAGCTCCGTCTTCGAGGCCCCGTGGTTCTGCGGCTGCGGGTGTCGGGACCCTGCCGTCTTCGGAGCTCGGTTGGTCGGCTCATTTCGTGACCGTGGCGGGGTCGATTGCACCGGACAGAGGCCGCTTTTTCCCCCAACACCGCACCCAACGATGGTGTCTCCAGAGAGCTTTGACATTGTCGTGTACGGCTCCACGTCGGCCGCCGTGGCCGCATCGATCCAGGCTGCTCGGCTGGGCCGGTCCGTGGCACTGGTCTCGCCGCATGAGCACATCGGTAAGTCGTTGTCGCGCCTAGGAGAGGGAAAGTGGCCTGGCCCCCGTCGCTGACTCTGCAGGCGGCATTCAGATTGAGGGTCTGGGCGGCACAGACATTGACAACCAGCCCGAGTTCCAGAACAGCACCACGCTGGGAGGACTCAACCTGGAGCTGCACGAGCGCATCAGCCGGCACTACGGACGTCTCGAGCGCCTCCGCGAGGTCGTTGCCCAGCGCCGCCGCGAGCCCGACGTCTGGCGCTTCGAGTCGCGCGTGGCCGAGCAGGTGATTGCTGCCTGGCTGGCCGAGCACCCCTCCATAGCCATAATCAAGGTAGGCAGGTCTGTGACGCTTCCCGTAGGATGGTCTTCATGTTAATGGAGCAGTCCGCCCTGGCCGAGAAGGACGGCGTGCTCAAAGACGGCTCGCGGGTGACGGCCCTTCGCCTGGAAAACGGCCAAACAGTGGTTGGCGAGGTGGGTGTTGTCCTATCGCTCTTGCTGCTTCCCGTGCCTCTCCTCACAGAAGCAGGTGTTCATTGAAGCCTCGTACGAGGGCGACCTTGTGGCGGCAGCCGGTGTGTCCACGGCAATCGGCCGCGAGGCGCGCTCGGTGTACAACGAGTCCCTGGCCGGCGTCCGCGGCGAAACGCCGTACCGGCAGCTCGACGTGCCCGTAGACCCGTACGTGCGGCCGGGAGATCCGAGCAGCGGCCTGCTGTACGGCATCTCGGCGGAGCCTTTTGGCCAGCCTGGGGACGGCGACAGCCACCTGCAGGCCTTCTCGTTCCGGCTGCCGCTGACAGACGACCCCGTCAACCGGATACCTCTGACGCGGCCGCTTGACTACGACCCAGCACGCTATGAGCTGCACCGCCGCTTCCTGCGTGCTGGGGGTGCCCTGTATCGGCCAACGGTCAAGCTGCCGAACCGCAAAACCGACCTGATCGGCTCGGAGGCACCGCTGGCGACGGATCTGCTGGGCATGAACGACGACTGGCCCACGGCATCGTATGCGCGGCGGCGGGCCATTCTCGCCGAGGCAGCGTCCTTCACCAAGGGTCTGATGTGGTTCTTTGCCAACGACGAGGCGGTACCGGTGCGTGTTCTCTTCGACTATGCCCTCGAATGGCGCCCTGCTAACGTCCAGACTGAATACCGGGCGGAATGGGCTCGCTTTGGCTACTGCCGTGACGAGTTCCCCGACAACGACAACTTCCCGCGCCAGCTGTACGTGCGCGATGCGCGCCGGATGGTCTCCGACTACTTGATCACCGAGCACACGGCCTCGCGGGATGCCGGCGAACCGCCTGTGGACGATCCCGTGGCCGTGGCCTTCTGGCCCACCGATACCCACAGCGTCCGCCGCATTCTCCGCGACGGACGCCCGCACAACGAGGGCTTCATCTTCAAAGATGGCCACCGCTGGCGGCCCTTTGGCATCGCCTACCGCGCCCTTCTTCCACGCCGCGCCGAGGCCACCAATCTGCTGTCCTCCACCTGCCCCAGTGCCTCGCACGTCGGCTACGGCGCCGTGCGTCTCGAGCACCAGTTCTACGCTCTCGGCCAGGCCTGCGCCAATGCCGCAGATCTATCCCTGCGCCACGGCCGCTGCAACCTGCATGACGTTCCTTATGCCGAGCTGCGCCAGCGCCTTGTTGACCAGGGAGTTGTGGTGGATGCTTCGAGCGTGGGCGTGCCAGTCTTTCCAGGAGATCGGTAAGCAGAGGATGGCTTGAGGCCAGGACAGGGCCTAGACTGTGGCAGGAGCGTGTCACGGGTTGTCCTTTTGCTCCGAGGTAGACTTATAAACAACGTCGAATAAACATGTACATATCAAGACGCAAAACAGTACTAGGTAATATTAGAACATGGGCTACGACTTGGCTTCAGTCAAGCACGGCCTGTTCGCAAAGCTTGCCGGCATACGGCCGGAAACGTACAGCCTAGTCTCATGGAATCCAATTCTCCGTAGGATTCTTAGTTCGACGGCCGTCAAGGTTGCGGCAATATCCCTCATCATCAGCTCTCCACGTGCCCAGCGGTAACCACGCTAAAGCCGGCACCTGGTCTTCATCTAATCACTTGGCATCGCCTGCCTTTTATTCTTATCAGATGCTGCGATCGACAACTGGTGGTTGCGTTGTTGGGGTATTAGCCAGCCCGGGCCCAGTCTGGCCCTACAAGTGATCCGCGGAAGGGACATTGCCAGCACAGCACAAAACCTTATCCGACAAGTTGTTTGGCCAGGCCTGGAGCTGCGCCACGCCCGGCATCCAGGCGCCTATCCAATGACCGACCCAATGACCGAGCTTCCATCTTCACGGCCGAAGTCCGGCTTCATGGCCGAGGTCGGCCTTTCCTTTCTCCCGTCTTTTCGGTGACGATCCTAGCGCGTTGGCTTATGGAGGTAGAGCAGCTTCTCCACTTTGAGACCTTTGTGCACGTGGGCGTGTCTACAGGTTGGTCGTTGGTACTGTGGTTTTTGTCGGTCGCATGCAAGATAGGGATCCATCTTCGGGTACAGAAAAGCTTACCTTCCGCTAGACGTAGCTACTAGCTACGTCATCGGCGTGTGCTCCGGCCAGCTCGGGCGCCCTAGTCAAGCTCGAGTGGATGTACTGCTGCAAAATGGCACATGCAAGCAACAAGAACGCTGGTTCGTCGACAAGAAGCGCCGCGTTCTCATGAACCTAAAAGTGTACAAACTACAGCTAACACCAAGGTGTGAGTACTTTTGTACCGACAAAGGAGATATAAATGCTGCTTCTTGTCCAGAGATCTCGGTGGCTGAGGACAGAAATCTTGCAGAGGCACGACACCGGACCTGCATACAGCATTGCCAGGCACAAAGATGATCCACGCACATAGACTCGCTCTCGGTGCCGTTGTGGCCCACGTCGGCATGGTCCTGGCTATGCCGGCCGTCACCGCCTCTGGCATTGCAGGGACGACCACCGCCGACGTCTTCCCTCCGACGGGAAGTACGTGTTCTTTATCCCACTCATGTTTGCTTCTGACGCACTCTGACCGGCAGCTGCTGTCAACGCCACCCTTTTCCCCAACGAGTCCGTCGTGGGTTATGTCCAGGAAACGCCTACGGGCGTCGAGCCGGCAGCCATCCAAACGGCACCGGCCTATCCGTTCAACAAGGGCGATGTCTCCAAATTCCCGCTGGTGATTCCAGTGCCGCTCGGTGACACGGCAGCGTCGACGTTTGACATCAGCAAGTACTGGGGCAACCTGTCGCCGTGGTATTCGGTCCCGTCGACAGACTACGGTCTGGCCGATTCGGTCAGCCCGCTCATCCCGGACGGGTGTGACATCACGCAGATGCACCTGCTCTATCGCCACGGTGCACGGTACCCTACAGAAGGGGCCGCGCCGTCAACATTTGCAGAGGAGCTGGCTGCTGCGGCGAACGGCAAGAACAGCACGGTGGCCTTCACGGGCGGCCTCGAGTTCTTGAGCAACTGGACGTACAAGCTTGGTGCGGAGCTGCTGACGCCGTTTGGCCGCAGCCAGAACTTCCTGCTCGGTCTGCAGTACCGCCAGCTGTACGGCAACCTACTCAACAACTTCACAGAGGCCGGCCGGCTGCCGGTCTTCCGCACGCAGTCCATGGACCGCATGGTCAAGACGGCCAACAACTTTGCCGCTGGCTTCTTTGGCGTGCCAGAGTACCTCGACGAGGTCAACATTGAGATCCTTGTCGAGGCGGCTGGGTTCAACAACTCCGGCGCCCCTTACGAGGTGTGCACCAACGCCAACGTCGCCAAGCGTGGCAGCATCGGATCTTCTGTGTCCAACGCGTTTGCCGCTCGTGCCTTTAACTCTACTGTGGACCGGCTTAATTCCATGGTGCGTGCACGATCCAGCCGGATTCCCTCCCTGTTCCGCGATGCTGACCATCAGGCCACGGGATTCACCTTCAACACCACGCATGTGATTGCTATGCTGCAGCTCTGCGCCTACGAGACGAACGCGCTTGGCTACTCCAAGTTCTGTGGGCTTTTCAGCCAGGAGGACTATCTCAACTTTGAGTACTTTTATGACTTGGTACGTCGATCTACCTACGTCGAGCGCTCTGTGTCGTTTGCTCATTTATTTTAGTCTTTCTACTACAACAACGGCCCTGGGTCACCGGTGGCCGCCGCCCAGGGTCTGGGCTACCTGCAGGAATTTGTTGCCCGCTTCACTGGCTCGTATCCAACGGCGTCGTCGTCGCTGAACGAAACGTACGACGACAACCCTACCTACTTCCCACTTAACAACTCCATCTACGCCGACGCCACCCACGAGGTCGTTGTTCTTGATGTCTTGACCGCCTTCAACTTGACCGCGCTTTTCAACGGACCGGCCCTGAGCCTGCTCGAGAACCAGCAGCGGAACTCGTTTGTTGCCAGCAAGGTCGTGCCGTTCGCCACCCATTTTACCGTACAGGTCCTCGAGTGCCCGGCACGCCAACCGACGAAGCAGATGCGGTTCCTCGTGTAAGTGTGGCAGCGTTTTTCAGGAGGCAGATAATGGTCCCAGGAAAGAGAATGTTAACGATCCAGGAACGATGCCGTCATCCCCGTTTCGTCCCAGCAGGGCGGCTCCTATGCCGACTGCCCCAGCGACCCGGATGGCTTATGCTCATTTGACACGGTTGTCTCCACGCTGAAGCGCCGCATTGCCGAGATTGACTGGAACCACGCCTGTCTCGGCAACTACACGGCTACGCCTGGTGTCGACTACAACGGCCTTCCTCCTGCCAAGCTGTAGTCAAGACGAGAAATAGATTGGACCAGTTTGTATTGAAAGACTAAAATGGAGAGAATGAATCGCTGTGGGGTGGTGGCACAGACTGCATGTCTCTTGCTACTTCTCTTCGGACACGTTCTGCTTCTCGTTGAGTTTGGGGTCACGCAAGCAGAACGCGAAGCCAATCAGAGGTACGCAGAGGCAGATACCGGTGATGCAGAGGAGTCGCTGGGTGTGCTGGTATGCCGCAATGATGGCCGTGCGCTCCGGCGTGCCGACGGGATAGAGCAGAGCCGACGTGAACGGGTCTCCGTATGTTGTGGCCGCCAGCGTCGCATTGATGTCGGCAAGACGGCTCTCGAGGGCGCCCGGCAGCACCTGGGTCCAGATGGCACCAGAGACGGCGTTGCCAACAGCAGAGCCGATGTTGTAGGTGGCGAGGTAGAGGCCTGTGATCACGGCGACATGCTCGTGGCGTACAACGGACTGGATGGAAGCCTGAGCGGGGTAGGGGAACATGCCCCCGGCGATGCCAAGGAGGACCTCGGCCCCGATCACGCCAGAGCGACCAGACGACGAGGCCGAACCACGGAAGCGGATCAGAAGCCCGAACGCGACCATAAAGAGCGCGGTGCCGAAGATGATAAAGCCTTTGAGGCGACGCACACGATAGACAACAAGACCGAGAGAAAAGCCAACAACGACGCTGCAGAAGGAGTAGAGTGATGACACGCGCGTGGCCGTCATGATGCTAAAGTCAAAGGCGACGACCAGCATGGTGTACAGGTAGTCGCCCTGCAGGTACCAGGCAAAGTCGAGAAAGAAGGCGATGGCGAGGGCGCCCCACACGGCACGGTCCTTGAGCAGGTGAAACGGCACGAGCGGGTAGGGCGCACCGTAACGCTCCCAGGCAAAGAAGACGGGCACGCAGACAAAACCGACGACGAGGGGCGCAATAACATGAGCCTCCTTCCACTTTGTGGAAACGCCGCCTGCAATCGTGAGCGGTGTCAGCAGCAGCGCAAAAACAGCAATCATGAGAATGATGCCGATGACGTCGAGCTTCCATAGGAGGCCCAAGTTGAACTGGGACCAGGACGATGGCCGGTTGCTGTCCAGCAGTCCGGCCTTTTTTGCGCGCCGGCCCAGGAGGAGCAGGGACACGACGAGCGGCAGCGAGCACACCGGGTAGATGATGCACCACATGCCCATGCCCCAGCGCCAGGTCGTGGCCCCCAGCACGGCGGACGTGACGTTGCCGCTGATCCAGGCGTTGATGACAAAAGGCAGTGCGGGAATGTAACTGAACAGGAGGCGCGCGCGTGTCGACGTGATGTCGGCGATGATGACCTCGAGCAACAAGATGATCATGGTGTAGCCAACTTGGTACAGGACGACGCCGCCAGCGAAGGTCTGGACGTTGTCCGCGCAGGTTTCGATAATGGTGCCAACAACGTAAAACACAATCGACACGCAGATGAGCTCGACGCGGCCAAAGATGTCGGCAATGCGGCCAGCGGTCGGCTGTGCTGCCGCGGCGATGACCGTGCGCAGCACATTGATGGTCGACAGCAGAGAGTGGTTCGCGTACGATGCCGTAGCATACGCCTGGTAGGTGTAGCGGACGGTGCCGTCAAGACCGTAGCAGTACGCGACGAGGAAGATGCCAAAGAAGATGAAGACGCGATCCGTCAGCGTCATGACCGAATTCAGTGCCTCGATGCGCTTGACGCCGGCAATGGCAGCCACATCCTTGTCGACGGCTGCCTGTGCAGACAGCGCAGCGAGGTATCCTTTGATGCCGCCGGCGCCGGACTCTTGGTTGGCGTCGACATTGCGCGCACCGTCGAGGGTGTCGGATTTTTCGGCAGCGTCAGCCGATGCCATTCCTGGCGTGGGCGGGAGCATGGGCGGCATCGGTGTGATTTGGACAGTGGCCTTTCTGAGAAGCGAATGGAACAAGAATGAGTGACTGGAGGGATGGCCTCTCTAGAAGCACATGTGAGTAACGATCAGCGGCAGCACGGCCTTAAATATCCGCTGTGTGCTTATGTTGCCAAGGAAAAGGAAGTGCGAGAAATGAAGAAGCCAAGCCCGAAAAGCGGCAGATACGTCGTAGCAACCTCTGTTGTGCTCTGTATGCTTACTGAAGGCTCCACAGATTGATAGAAACAATCTGATAAAAACCACGCCAGTAATTCTTGGAGACTTGGCACGGGGTAATACGAAATACGAATCTTGAACTCGGCTGTCCTTGGGAAATACCACAATGTACGAAACAACTACGGAGTATGTAGTTACAAGAACTTGCCCGTAGAAATTCGCACACCTCTTATGAGCATCCAAGCACCTGCCAGGAGCCGGCCTAGAAGCATACTTATTACCGCGATGAACGACGCGTCACATGGTATCGCTGCCAAGAGACATTAATGTCTATAAGCCAAGAGCCAAGAAAAAAACCCTGCAAACTAGGTCGTGTTTACCACCGAGAATGCCAACTCCCAAGTCCCATGTCCATCCTTTCATCAGAGTTGCAATCATGAACTGCAACCCTACCTGATGCCAAATGCTTATTAGGAGGCAACATGTCCGGTATCGGCCATACTGTGCAAATAGAAGATATTCTCCATACCGGACGGCAGAGTGGGTGTTGGAGGCGCCTAGAATCAGGTGCATGATAAAAGGGAGTCTAAAACTGCCATACCATATCGTATGTTGCCCAGGGGCAAAGGAAAAGAGCAAATTATGACGCAGTGTCATACTCGAACGTTCCTCGAAATCTAACGTCGACATCAGATACTGAAAATAAAATAATCACGACTCAGAAAGTAAAGGAAGCCACGGTTGCGGGATTTCCCGTCAGTCACGGTGATTCTAAAGGCAGAATGGCCTCCATTGCCACCCACGAACACGTGACATTAGACACCGCCTTTGCGCCTCTTCCTCAATCTCCAGTACTCCGTAGATGTGACGTAGCCACGATTCCCCAACACATCAAAACGCAAGCAGTCCGGCCACTATGCTGCCGCCTCGCCGCTTTCCGTCGTTTGAATCACAACAGGAGCAAGTGTGAGCTGTACGGATACGGACTTTTCGAAAGTAAATTCACGATGTGTGGTCGATATGTTCTGGCTTTGGTAGGCCCATGCTGCAGTTGCTTCACCTCCGCCGCACGTGTAGTTGACAGCCTCCCGCTTGTCGCGTACAGCGTTATGGACAGGTCCGAGTTGTTCTAGAGGATAACGGCCTGTATACGCAAAATTTCGACGCCGGAGAGAGACAAGCCCACAATTCCTCTGCTGGTGATGCCAGTGGCACTGGAAACGGTGGCGATGCTGCTGCAGCGCGGGAACCAACTCCTGATTTCCGGCCATCCTACAACTTTGCTCCCGGTTTCAAAGGCATCGTTTGCCGACCAGTTCGCACAAAGAAGAAAGCAGCAGACTCCCAGACGAATGCATCCCAGGGCCGAGACTTGGCTGGGCGTGACACAGCCTCTGGGGAAACCGGAGGGTTGTTGGAGAAGCCGCCTCCTAAGCTCCAGCTCCAGATCATGCAATGGGGCCTTGTCCCATCTTGGACGCGTGAGAGGCCCAACTACGCGACCATGCTGAAGACAATCAACTGTCGCGCGGACTCTCTAGCCTCGGGGAAGGGCATATGGGCATCAATCCGGGGCCGGAAAAGATGTGTTGTCATTGCCCAGGGCTTCTACGAATGGCTCAAAACCAGGAACAAGGAGCGCGTTCCGCACTACATTCGACGGCGTGACGGGCGCCCACTGCTGCTTGCTGGCCTTTGGGACTGCGTGGCGTATGGTGGAGACAGTGGCGGTGCCGGTGACCGGGACCAGCACTACACATACACAATCATCACCACGGACTCGAACGCGAGGTTGCGCTTTCTTCACGACCGCATGCCTGTCATCTTTGACTTTGGCTCGCCGGAGTTGGAAATGTGGCTCGACCCCGAACGCGACGAATGGTCCAGTGAACTTCAAGCTCTGCTGCGCCCGTGGCCCAAGCACGAAGACAATGATGGTGGATCTCTGCTTGTCGACGTTGTCAGTCAAGAGGTGAACAAGGTCGGCCATGATTCACCCCATTTGATTGTACCTGTTGCCAGTGAGAGCAACAAGTCCAACATTGCCAATTTTTTCAAATCAAGCGACAAGCAAGGGGCATCAGTGGCACGACCCGATGCATCTCCCGTCTCGGATGCACAAGGCATTTTGGAGGATTCAAAAGAGCGGCCGGCAAATACCCCAGGCTTGACTGGTAATGTGAGAGGAGGGTATGCAGACCCCCAGGGACCGAGATCCAGAGAAACCGAGGTTACAGACGGACGGTCACCGAAACGAATCCGTTTAACGCAAGGGTCAACGGCGCCAACAAGTCCCTTCAAAGTAAAAAGCGAACAACAGACAGATGGCAGCCCAAAGCCGAAGAAACCAGAATCTCCAACGGCCAAGCGAACAAGCATGTCAACCAGAGAGATGCGAAGCTCGACACGGCAGACAGGAAGCCAGAAAATCACGTCATTTTTCAACTACGAAAACGCTCAAGGTTAAGCGGAGTGGACACGCGAAGTGAGTGTAATAGGAAGCCTAAAAGAGCATTAAAATACCCGCGTATATGACTCTTGCCGTCACTAAATTACCCTTTCGACGCGAATACTAACGAAATGCTCTAGGACTCGACCTACCTGCAGAACCTGACTACAAAAGATCACAAACTCAAGCGAAGGCAGCTGGAGAAGTATTACCTGAAAGGGGAGCATTGTCATTTTATAAAACTGCCGGTGTACGGAAACACTATTTAGGATATCGTATTTCCAGAATTTGGATTGAACTCGGGAAGTCACCCCGGGATATGGCATGTGAATCCCCATGCCCATTTGAGGAGACTCACTCAGGCCGCAGCACAAGCAGCCGCAGGTGCCGCAGCCGCCGCGGCAGCGGTGTTCGTCTTCTTTCCAGCATGGTGGCGACGCTCCAGTTCATCGACGTCCCGAGCAGCAACGCCAGCGCAGTTGGCAGCCGGAGCGGCAGTGCCGGCTGCCGCAGTCTTCTTGCCAGCGTGGTGGCGGCGCTCGAGAGGCTCGTCGTCCACATCCCGCGCCGCAACACAAGCAGCCGCAGGTGCCGCAGCCGCCGCGCCAGCGGCGTTTGTCTTCTTTCCAGCATGGTGGCGACGCTCCAGTTCATCGACGTCCCGAGCAGCAACGCCAGCGCAGTTGGCAGCCGGAGCGGCAGTGCCGGCTGCCGCAGTCTTCTTGCCA